>WEKW01015168.1:347351-449761 GCA_013389905.1 Sula dactylatra | reverse complement strand
GCCCGGCCCAGCCCAGCCGAGCCCGGTGGGCCGCGGCCCCCCGCGCCTCTGGCTCCCCGCGGAGCGGGGTGGGAGGTGTCGGGCTGCCTGAGCTGGGGTGAAACCCGAGGGGAAAGCAGCCGGCTGCTGAAATCTGTGCTTTTTCCACGTGCAAAGAGCCACCGCGGGTCTTTCACCCCGCGAGTGACTTTCAGCCGTGAAGATGCACCTCCAAAGAACACGCCATTCGGTGCAGCCCCTGCTGCCCCCACCCCGGGAAGGCAGAGCGGGAGCCGATGGGCTCCCCGTTTCACAGCAGTGTTTGCGGGGAGCTCCCGAAGCCCTGCAGCTGGAGGCGTGCGTGGCACCAGGGACTTGCTCTCCGTAAGGGG
This sequence comes from Sula dactylatra, assembly GCA_013389905.1. Classification (NCBI taxonomy): domain Eukaryota; kingdom Metazoa; phylum Chordata; class Aves; order Suliformes; family Sulidae; genus Sula; species Sula dactylatra. Next base: position 449,390 of record WEKW01015168.1, on the reverse strand, counting down.
AGCTGGTCAGACCCACCCGTGACCCACAATGCAGTCATTCAAGCGGCTTGTGGGGCTGGAGCTCCGTCCCACCCCACTGTGTCCCCACGGTGGGTCTGGTGGGGATGCCAGCAGAGACGTGACCGAGGCCTGGGGCAGAACCGTCCCCGGCTCAATGTACAGGGTAAAACTGTGTCGTAACACACAGCCAATATCCCAGAAATTTCCTGTTCCAGCTGTGCTGCCCAGAGTTTCCCCGTGACCCCTGCCAGCGGGGAAGCCTGGTCCCAGGCTTGCAGGCAGCAGCCCCCCCAGACCAGCTCCCCAGCACAGCATGAGCTCCGCAGCGGCCCCGGGAATGGGTCCTGCAGGGAGGGGGGCATCTTTGCTGGAGACTGAGGGAAGAAAGGAGAGGGAGGGAAGGGGAAAGGAGAGGGAGACAGAAACAGAAAGAATTAAAAGCCCCTGCTTTAAATGATGGAAAATACGCCAGTGGTGTTTGCTTTCAAGCCTTATTTTGCTATTCAGAGCTTGAAAGGCATGTAACTCCCAAGCCCTTGTAGAGCAAGCTTAGATTTCACATTATAAAATATAAATAACCTGGGTTTGCTGCTTGGTCCAAGCCATTACAATCTCTTAAGTTTTCCTTCTGTAGTGATTTGTTACAAACAGCCTGTCATACACGACTTAATAAACCTGAACTTCAGCAGAAGCGAGGTGAGGACCCAGGCCCAGGGTGCTCGGTCAGCAGGGGAGGAGGAGACGGGAAGCAACGGGGAGCAGCTGCACGCACGAATCCCCCTCCCCTCCTCATTCCGGCCCGCGGAAGGGCTGCGAAGAGGCACCGCTGGGGCTGTGGCGGCTGCTACCAGGGCAGCAGGGGCGCAGGGAGCGCTCACCGGTGCTCGGGCGCGTGGCCTGGGCGCGAATGCTCAACAGGTTTTGCAGTTTTGTGCATTTGAGGCCGGATGGTTTTTCCCTTTTGAGCGCTCGCAGGAGGAGATGCATTATCTGGTGTTCGATGCTCACCTGTCTCATGATGCTCCAGTTCCCCAGCCCAGGAGCAGGAGTGGTGGCACGTAACCGATCACGCAGCGTGCGCTCGAGGACATCCGTGTTCGGGACCAGGACCGGAGCGAAGCGTGGATTGCAGAGAAACCCTAAGATGATGCCCGGTAGGAGAAGAAGGAAGGGTAGCTGCAATCCCGGGCTCGTCTGAGGGAGCTCTGCATGGCGTGGTCGCACCACCCACACCAGTTGCTGTCCCAGACTGGTCCAGTCCTGTCTCACAGCCTCCTGTCTGCGACAACCTCCTGCCTCTGTCAGCAACAAGCTGCAAGAAGTACGAAAAAGCGCTTCAAGGAAGTGTTACGGGAAGCCCTTAAAGACTGTTTTATCTTAGCCCCGTAGGTCAGCGGTTGGTTTATCTCCTGGGGCAAGACGGCTCGTGCACAGGAGGTGTTTATTCCCATCTAGTGCCATTAGGGCTTTCTCCTTATTTAGAGAAATGTCCAGTGCTTTTCTGGGCTAAAATAGACCAGTCTGGCCTCGGCACATTTTCTGAAATCCCAAGTGCTTCTGTGCCCACACAGAGCCTTGGCACGATATATTGAGGCCCCAAAGTGGTGGTGGCTCCTGCGTGGTGCAAACAGGGCTGGATGCTGTCCCGAGCGGGCATCGGTGCCAGCGCTCCGGCCTGCCGTGCGGGATGCGGCACAGCACAGCAGCATCTCAGCCACAGTCCTGAGCATTTCCCTGCCCGTGACTTTCCCTGTGCCATCTCAGCGCCCAAAGCTTGTGTCCCTGTGCCGGCAGGAGCACGTCTCTGCCGGCGGAGAGCCGTGGCCGCACGCCTCGGCGGCAGCTTTCCGCTTTGCACAGGTGCCAGTGCAGGGCATGAGGCTGCGTAACGCAGACCTGTCGGGATCTTCTGTCAGTAATATCGGAGCACTAGGGCCAAACACAATGCAGAGGTTAAAAAGAAAACACCACGGCAAACCCAGCAGCAGGGTGCCTGTGTCCCGGGAGCAGCCCGGAGAAGAGTCCGTGCTGCTGAGCGAGGTGCATGAGAGCCACCACAAAATAGGGCAAGCAGAAGCACTGTTACTATATTGGGAACTCAGCTGGAAGCTTTCTCTCCATTTTCTTGAGAGCCCAAGTTTCCTTGGGCGTCACCTTAAAGGACCAAGGGCCCTGCAGGGCACCAGGCTGCCCGGGCCGTGCAGCGGTTCCCATCCCGCCCCACCAGCACCTCGTGGCATCGTCCAGGAGTGTGGCAGCACCGAAGGGGAGCTGAGCAAGGCCGCCGCTGCCCGCTGGCGCTCCGTGGCTGGTGCTGCCAGTGCAGGAGCATCAGCCCTCAGGATAGCAAGTGAAGAGATCCAAAACGCTGCCTGCATGTCCTCCGAAGGGCAGCAGCCCTGACAGAGGGAAGAGAAATGAGCTCAAAGGAAGACAGTCTGGGCTTTCCTTTCGCCACAGGGACAAAGGAAGGTAGGGATGCTGTGACAGAGCAAATACACCCCGTTCATCGCCTGGGCTGATGCACTTGGGCACGCTGCCAAGTGAAGACACCCCGTTGCTGCAGCTCCCGGAGCTCACGTGCTTTCTGCTACCTGAGGGGGGAGAGGGGGGCTGGCACAGGCACCCCCCAGCCCCTGCACACCCTTGGGCACAAAGCCGGGATAAGGCCCCAGCCAGAGACCCCTCCCCTGGCCCTCTGCCATGAGCCGTGCTGGGGGAAGGGTCCGACCTGCACAAGGAGCAGGAGCAGGGTGAAGACATTAGCGGCGCTTTTGGGGGAAAAGGAGGGAAGGACAAAGAGAAGCTGAGAAAAGGCCGTCCCCTGATGCATTTCAATAGAAAACAGTCTTGTCTTCCCCCCACCGCCACCCCCCCAGTCCCTGTTTTCCATTTTAAATCAGCCCTGACACTTTGGTTACATTTTTTTTTTAATAAGCCAGGTTTGGTCTTTAAAATCAATTCATCCGAGTGTCACAACCAGTTTCAGATAAAAATAACATCTTGGGAGAAGGAAGCCCCCCAGTGCCTCGGTGTCCATCGCGGGGATGGAGGCACGGGAGCCGTGGGAGGCCATCAAGCTGCCTGGCTCCCCGCCGCCGTGCTGCCGGCTGGCATGGATGTGCAAAGCCCCAGGAGAGACGCATGGCTCAGAGCCCCTCTCTACAGCCTCCACCCTCCCGCCGAAGGCCTTGGGATGGAGCAAAGCCCATCGTCACAGCTGGGCACCACTGCTCTTGAGCCGGCTGGGCGAAGGGCGCAGGGAAGCAGCAGCGGACTCGGGGTGCCTTCAGCCTCCCTCGCTCCTGCGGCTCCCACCTGGCCCTGGGCAGCAGAGCTGCCGGAGCAAACCCGCGCGCTGGGGTGCTGCCAGGGGATTTCCAGCTCCTCCCGCCTGACGCCAGCGCAGAGTCCCCTCGGCGATGTTGGGAGAGCTTCCCAAATCCCGCCCGAGGAGCCCTTCCCTGCTGGCAGCCCGGCTCAGCCCGGGGCTGGCAGCAGCACAGTCAGCCTCTGCCTGTTCTCCATCCCCAAACCCGCGCTGAGCTCTCGCCCCTCCATCCCCGAGAGGCTGGGAGCGTGGGGGAAGGCAGATGGAGAGAAGATCTGGAAGGGAAGGCATCTTGAAGGAAGAAAGTAACAACCAGAAACAGTGAGAAAGGGATGAAATGTGACAGAAAAGTTGGCCTGAGGGAAATAACGGGAGCTAAAAATAACTGTCCAAAGGCTGCAATGGGAGAGAGAAGGAAAAGTGCTGCTCCGAAGGAGAAATGGGGTTACGTTGCAGTCTTCCACCATGCGTGCTCCCTGCTGAGCCCCCCAGCTTTGGCAGGGTGCCCCAGCGAGCCCGGAGAGGAGAGGGCTGGGGGGGCACCGGGCTGGTGCCCGCAGAGCTCCCTGCCCACCCCGGCCATGCGTGCCTGCCAGCCCGCTGCCTTGATTACATTTCTGTGCTTCCGTCCTGTCTGGAGGACAGAAAGCCTCTTTGCCATTCGTTTACCCAGGGACTTCATTGGTATTTAATAAACTCGATTAAGCAAGCGCCTTAATTTGCTTTCGTAATGAAAACATAATTGTTTCTGCAGTTACAATGCAGGGACTCTCCACTGCAAGTGGCGGGTGCTAGGGAGCAGGATAATAAAACACAGAAGAGCCCAGAACTCAGGAAGTTATTCATTCTCCCCCTTAGGAAATAAACACGTTATCACCTCGCCAGGGGCAGGGCTGGTGCAGGGGAAGAGCGGGGAAGGCAAAGCCACTGCTGTGCGAGGTGCTGCCGTGGAGAGGTGGGCTGGCTGGGCTGCCTGATTTAGGGCAATCCTGCTCCCCTCCTCCTGGTCGCTCGTGCCACCTCGCCTCCGGTCCCTCCCCACAAAACCATGCCACCGCAGAGCCTGGGTAACGATTCATATTCGCTCACCTCGCAGCTCCATCGGGCGTCCCGTGGAGGACGCATGCATCCCGTGCTCCGTGATCCCAGGTAGGGATGCATGTGTGATAAACCAGAGGCTTCTCACAGGCATAAATGCCCATCGATGCACACACGCACGAGCCAGGCTAGGGAGAGTTTGTAATTCCGTACATGAATGCATGCATAACCTTTAGCACTGTCTCGAAAGGAGCTGTGCACATCAGCACCCAGGAACGTGTCTCACGGCGGCCTTGGTACAAATAAATGGGGAAAGAAGTTGCTTTGCAAACAGCGGGTGTAACGGCAAATGCCCAAAGCGAGAAACAAGTTATCATCTGCATTGTTTGTATGTCACACGAGATCTCTATAAAGACCAAAAAGAAAAAAAACCCTGCTCATTTTACAGTTTATGTTGAGATATTTCTCATGATTGATGATTTAGAAAACACTGCAACCGCTGCGAACGCAGGCGAGCAGCCCAGGGGTCAGCACAGCCAGAAGGAGCTGGGGGAGACCAGAGCCCACGTGTGCTCTTGAGGAGGACTAAGGAGAGGAAGGACCCTGCGTTTGCGCTGAACGGCAGCGCGACTTGTGCAGAGAGGAAAAACAGGAGCGAGGAAGGGACAGATGGTCCTGTTTGGTATGAAAAGGCAGAGAGGGAAGATGTAACTTGGGAATCTCCCCGGAACAAACCATCTGTGAGGTGTAAGGCCTGCGTTGCTGCTGGTAGAGCAAGGTAGCCAAAATACTGAAGCAGCAAAGGATGCTGTGCTCGGCTTGAAGCAGAACTGCATTTCATTACTGCCTTCCCTTTATTTGTGACTTTGAGGTCACAGGTAGTGTAAGCAAGAATTTAATCCTCTTCTTTTATTTTTTCTTTTTTTTGCTATAATAGGTTTGTGTTTTTCCTTACCCCTGTCTGATGCTAGCCAGGGACTCTGGGAGCTCTTGCGAGCCCGAGGCGATTCCCTCCCCAGATTTAAGCAACCCAAATAAATAGGTGTTGTGGACAAATGCTTTAAAATATTAGAAACTAGGAATTGCTCTGGGAACCTCAGGAGCCAGACTGCTTTTCCCGCTGAAGCTCCAGCGATCCGTTTAGGAGCTGCTGGCGTCAAGTGCAGAGTCCCGTGGAGCAATCGGCACCCAGCACCCTCCCCGTCCCCGGCAGGAGCAGCTGCTGCAGGAAGGTCCCATCCTGTCCGAGGCTCTGCGTAGTTGTCACGGCGCCTTGGCCGCTGTGGGAAGCGAGGTCTGGGACAAGGTAAGCTCTTGGGTTATCTTCTGTAGACAATTCATATCTCTGGAGATATCGTTCCCTCTGGAAAGGCCGCAGCAGCTTCCGTCCCTTCTGCAGCACGAGGCTGACCCAGCACCTCTCGGGGAGGGAGCACCCCTCGCACCTCCGAGTGCACCGCCGGCCAGCCATGCCCCCGTGCCCGGGGCATGCTGCATCGCCAGCACGGCGCTCGTGCCCCGTCCCCAGGCTGCCCCCCTCTCGCACGGGGAGCTGCGGGTGAGGGAGGGCAAACGAGAGTGTCCGTCCTCCTGCAGCGACCTTCCTGCTGCGCGCTCCGCTGCTTCAAAGGCATCCTCCCCGCAGATGGTTTCCAATGCTGACAGATAAACAGGGGCATAAATCTGGGCAGGGTCATGGTCTAATTGAGAGCCCACCCATGCACAGGAATGCAAGATACAGCGAAGGCAGAGGGAAGGGACCAGCTGATAACACGCTCGCTGGCTTGCTCTGGGTAATGCCCGGTTATTTGATGTCACCGCTGTTTTCGTTAATCAAGCTGTAAATCAGCCGGGCCCCAGCACTGCTTTGGCTGGCTGAGATGCCCCAGGGCTGCTACAGCGGGTTGCTGAGGTTTGCTGAACGGTCCTGGGCTCTGCCCCTCTGCTGCAGGGCTGGGGGAACGAGCTGGCAGCTCCCCGCACCCGTGCAGACCCCAGCAGGACAAAGCTGCAAAGCCAAATCAAGGCAGGGATCTTCGGGTTTTTTTGGAGGGGGTGGGCAGGAGAGGCAATGAAAGAAGGATAAAAAATAAGAGAGACCACCCCTATAAATCACTAATATTAAAACAGCATGAAAGGGCTGGGTCTTCAGACACAAATAAGCCCTGGGTGGGAGTGCAGGAGGCATCGCTGGCCCAGGCGTTCAACTCTGCAAATATACATCAGGGCTTCCTGACACATCGTTATTAGCTTTCCTACGCTGAATTGCACAGGGATAAACTTGGGGCTGGGAGAAAAACCGCAGAGATTATTGTCAGCCTTAGCACTGCCACGCGCTGTGCTTTTTCTCTCTCCCCCCCGCCCCCCCCGCCGCCTTTTTCAACCAGGAGCACAAAGGAAATTCATGGCATTTCTACGGCTAATACCGCAGGAAGCGTTGGTGGGCTTGAAAGAGGAGAAAGAATTAGAGGGCTCATCCAGACGGTGGGATGTGGGGAGCGAAGGAGAGTTGGGGGGAGCAGAGAGGGAGGGCGTCAGAGGAGGCTGAGAGCAGCTGATCTCAGTAAAATGATAGTTTGATGCATTGGTTGGGGGGAGAAAAAGAAACTTCAATAAAACAAATTGAATTTAAATCCTTCGGTAAAGCTGGTTCCCAGCGAGTAAGCACGGGGAATGGACGGTTTATGTTACACTTGTACAACCATGTGGCCTCTCGCTGCAGTTTGCTAACGAGGGCGCGGGGGGGCTGGTGCTGCCGCCCGAGGCGGGGGTGGCCGGGGGGCGGCGAGGGGCCGGCAGTCACCCCACTTCACGTCCGCACTTGCCTGCTCCGGATCAGCACGTGTCCTCCTCCGTCTTCCTCACACGTTGGAGGAATCCCGAAACGCTGCCAGGCAGTCGATCCTTCCCCCTTGCCCCTGCAGCTCCCGCCCAAACCCCCAAACTCTGGGTCCCCTCCACCCCTATTTCAGTTCATGCCCAGTCCCGGGCCCCCCCGGGGCCATTCTGCAAGCAGCCCCTTGCAGAAGCCCGGCTCTTGCTCGGCCTGGCCTTGTTGGCCTCGGTAGAGCAGCTCACCCTCCTTTCCTTGTGCAGAAAAGACAGAAGCAAACCCTTGGGAAGGGGCACTGGGCTCGGGGGGGCCATGGGGCTGCCCCCTCCGGAGCAGCCGCCCGTCTCAGGGCCATCTCGACGGAGCCGTCCTCCTTGGGAGGTGGCAGCGGTCCTCCCCGGGCACCCGTGCCATCCCGCCGGGGGCTGCCCATCAGCTCCAATTACGTGGTGATCCGTGGAGGTCAATGGACTAAGAGGAGGATCCACCATGCTCGTTTTCACTTGCCATAAACAGGGTTTGATGTCAGGTCTCTGGAGAGGTGAAAGCCTCCTGCATTAACTCCCCTGCTGCCAAGTTAACTGCCCATAACATTAAAGATACAATCAGCAATAAAGCCTAAAAATAGCCCAAAGCAATTGTCAGCAGTGTAAATAAAGATTGGTGAGTGTTGTGGAGAGGGGATAAATACAGAAGATTCATGGTTCATCTCTCTTGCGTGGGCAGGTGATTGTGCCTATGGGGGCTCATCTAGGAGCATCTGCGGCTTCCGAGAGCTGTCCAGAGACCTGGGCTCTACCTGCCCCCTGGGAAGGCATGGGGTGGCTTTTCTACAGCAGCTCACAGTCTGGGGAATAACCAGGCAATTCTTGCAAGTAATAGCTTATCTAAGAATGGCTCCAAACCCGGCCTGGGCCCGTGCAAACGCTAAGTAATCTCTGGCAGATAATTTCCCTCGCGGCCTCCAAGCACTTTCTGCAGGGAATATTTCCCTGGGCAGCAGGGTGAGAGCATGCAGCTTAAGCTCCTGGTAGGAAGGATTAAAGATCTGAGTCAAGACTACTCCTAGCAGATTGCCCTGGTGAGAGCTTGGTTTCTAGTCTGCATCCACTTGCTGCACTCTCCTATTTAATGAGGCAAATCGATCTGCTGTCAGAGCACCTCCAGCCCGGGGTGGGAAAAGGGCTCCGGGAGAAAGTCCTGCTGGTTGCAGCCAGCTGCACGTGATCCTGCCTAAAGCAGGAGAGCGTGGGTAGGGTGGCAGCGGCGGGGGGAGACGGCTGTGCGGATGCGATGGGCAGAGCGAGCTACGCACGCTACGCCGACGAGCAGCGATGCTAAAGCACCCGGCCAGGAGCGGAGGACACGGGGCAGAGCTGGGTGGGGAGCAGAAACGGGCCGGGGGAGAAGGGAGGCTGCAGGGCTGGCGGCCGGGGGACGAAGCTGCACAGCACAAGGGACTCCGCCGGGGCTTTCGTGTGCCCCAGGCTGGTGGGGTGGGTGGCTCCGACCACCCAGAGCGAGCCCGTTGCTGCGTGAGGCTCGGGTCGCCTTCCCGGGCCCCCAGGCTCCCACCATGCTGGAAGCACCCATGTTTTGGGGGGGGGTGTTTATTCCGGCAGGAGGGACCCCCGTGTCCTTTGAAGCCAGCCCCCCGGAGCAAGCGCGCAGCACCCCTCTCCCGTCTCTGGGGCCGCCGGATTGTCGTGGCGTGGGGAGAAATCTGGAAGCTATTGCGCCGGTGCGCCTCTCCAGCGGGAACGCAGTGCCCAGTTCATTTCCTTTAAGGAAACACAACCCGAGGGGATAATTAGAGCTTCTTTGCGTACACAATCCCATATTGTTTATCCAACACAAATTAAAAAACGAGGTCCTCGGGAACACGGAGCTGGGGAGATAAAGAAGCGATTGGCTCCCAGACGGGTTTCATTACTGCCCCGACACACCGGGGCCCTGAAACCACTTTGTGTTTCAGGACAATGGCAGGAAAGCCGGGACCTTTGGAGCACGAGCGGGATCCAGAGATACACCCGGGGTGCTGTAAATAAATACGGGATTGAAAATCGGATGAATCTTTGCACCAGCATCCATCCATCTCCCCTGCTTTCGTGCTTCTCGTCTCACATGTTCGGGCCTCGGGCACACACTAGGCACGTGAAAGCCTTGTTGGAGATGAGAAATCGCCGAGGACTTCGCCGCAGCTCGGGAGGTGCTGAGGGCCAGGCCAACGCGGTGCTTTGTGCTCACCCCCCTGCTCTCCGGCGGGCAGGAGCAGAGGGTCCCCGCCGGGGGGGGTGGCTCTCCCAGCACCAGCGGTTAACGGGGAGCTTTGATGGGCCCTGGAGATAAGGAGGGAGATGAAGGAGGAGTGGGGGAAGGCCACGGAGCCCAGTCCTCGGAGCCTCTGGAGCCAGAGCCACAGCTCGATTACAGCAGGTCTCGCTCCGTCACTGTGCTGCAGGAAGGCTGAATGGGGAAAAAAATGCCATCTGGGGTCTCACTTGAAAGAGGTTTTACAAGCAATGGGATTTTATTACAAGCAGTCCAGTAATGGTGCGATTTCTGTGTTGATCAGTGGTGGATGGGCAGGGTTTGGGAGCGGGGCTGCTCTCCGCAGCCGGAGCGGCACAGAGCACATCCCTGGGGTCTGCTCCTGCTGCCAGAGCCGGGGCAGCCGCCCTGGGCAGAGCCACCAAGGACGCCGCTGCCGGCACCGGAGAAAATCCTTTGCCCCCACTTGAAATCTGCTCTTACAAGATCCACCCCAGAGGGACACAGGCTGGATTTGAATGCTTTGCCCTGCGGTAAAACAACGGAAATGTGAAAGAGCAAAACATCTGGGGACACGTGGGAAGATGCCGGCGGCATCCCCCGGAGCCTGCAGACCATGCCGTGGGGCTCAGAAGAATCCGCCCCGGGGATCTGGGAAGGGGCCGTGGGCACTGCCTGATTGCAGGGCACGGGGCCCTCGCCCCAAAGCCGAGAGCACATGGCAGCAGCGGCATCCTGTTTTAATCACCCCCTCCTCCCCGCTCGAAGCCGGAGCTCATTATGGGCAACGCTGTTTGTTTGTTTTGTTAATCGACACCAAGAGGCCCGGTCTGGGCTTGCGCGGCTCAGCCTTGCTCTTCCGAGCCCCATCTCCGTCCCTGACAGTAATTCGAAGCGAATTTTCCAGTGTGGTTTCTGTGGCCTGGGAATGTATTTCAGGATCCTCGTTTGGAGACCTCGATCAAAACTCTTCCGTCGCCCTCCTTGCTCTCCACTGCTTCTCCCCCCGGGCTGCCTGCGACCGAACGGCTCTCCTCGGGCCGGCTTCACACACCGTCCCCTCACAAGCGCCTCCCGGGACCGTGTCGCTGTGGGGAGGACGGAGGGCGCTCGCCGGGTGACACCGAGCATCCCTGGCCGTGTCTGGGATGAGCACCTGCAGGAGGTGCCGACCAGAGCCGTGCTGCTGCTTGCCTTCGCAGCAGCCCCGGCTCTGACGAGGGGAAAAAAGGCTTCTTTGGAGTACAGTGCAAAACCCGTGTCTCACCTACTCACGTACCGCAGTGATTCAGCTGTTAAATTACCTGTGGGTCAGGGCAGTGCTGGGAGCAACAGCCGGGCACCAGCGAACCTCGCAGCAGTTATCACCCAGAGATCTCCTGTAGGCACCAGTGGAGAAGCCACTTGCGAGGCTGTTCTGCTGGTGATTTTGCTGCCTTCTTTGGGGCACGCTGGACCCATCTGAACTCTGCCGATGAGGCAACACTGACAAACCAGAAAACAACGTGCCGCAGTCGAAGAGCGGCAGCCAAAGCAGACAGCTTCAGCGGGGGCGATGTGGTGTGCAGGCAGGGACACCGGCAGGGACTCCTCTCCCCTGGGAAGTCGTCACGCTGGCAGCTGAGAGTGGATGTGACAAGAAGCCAATGTAAAGCCACAGCTAGCATTTGCCACTGTAAGCCAGCAGTGGAGAGAAGATGGACTGCTCCCATCTCCAGCCTCCCCTTTCTACCCCCATAACACCTCCCGCCTTTTGCTGGCACAAATGTTTTTGTAGCCAAGCGATGAACAGAGCTGGCTGAGAAAAGCCACGTTTTAAACAAAAGCCACCACTGCTTCTTTTGACTGGGTTCTGCTGGCTCCGAACGTGCACCAAGCATCGGGCTGCTCCTCCGGGCCGTGCTTCACATGGCCCTGCTCTCCTCCACACGTGGATGCGATGGGAAGAAAAATAAAAGCCAATGAAATCCATCAGGTGATAAAACTTTTGTGGAGGATGAGAATGGAAAGAAAGGGCTTTCCCCAGCGTCCCCTCGGCCTCCCTCCACATGCACGGCCAGGGGAGCGTCTGTCCTGTTCCGTACGGTTTAGGAGTGAGGTGGGAAAAGCAAACATGCCACACGAAGGAGGGAAGGCCAATGGTGTGTTTAGCATTCCTTCCTTCCTAATAATCTTGGGAGGAATCAGGGACACAGGTAAAGGGACACGGGGGACTTGGTCTGGCCACTAACCCAGACTCACTGGCATCCCCCAGTGACCAGCGACGGGGCGGTCCCACAGCCCAGGGACGGTCGTGCCTTGGCCCTGAATGCAACGCTCCCTGTCAGGTGAAGAAGAGGATGAAACTCGCCACAGGGGGTTCAGAGACCCCAGCACGCCTTTCCATTCTCTCCTAAGGCTCCATACAGCTTGGCTCCCCCTTCCCGCTCTCTGAGCTCAGGGAACATGTGTCTAGCAGATTTTTATTAACTGTGTAGCCTTCCCTTGCTCGCTTTCCATCTCTCGTTTTTTTCTTCTCCCTGCTTGCTTGACAGAATTTAGATTAGACAAAACATGAGATCATTTCTGCCTGCAAAAAAAGGAAACAGAAAAAAAACAAGAAATTGCTTCTCTCTTCTGCACCCCTTTCCTATCCCACCCCATCATCTCCACCTATCCCAGCGGGCAGCTTTTTGACTTTCCAGATGTGATGAAGATCCTCGGCAGACCCGCTGCTCGCCACCACCTCATCCCCAAACCATCCCTCTCCCTGCGCCCGAAGGAGCTGTTTGCTCTCGCCTCCCCGCCGCGGGCCAGCCTGGACGGCTTCACGCTCCATGTTGCATGGAGCCAGCATGGCCAGACCGCCAGCATCCTCCCAGGGGTGATGCCCTGCCCGGACAGAGGCTTTGCGAGGAGCACTGCACCTTCCTGCTGTAAGCTGAAGGTTTCCCTATCCTCGCTTCTCCCCACCCTCCTCAAAGAGTGGTGGCTCCCAGTGAAACGGGAGCAAGAGCCGAACTGGGGCACACCAGGCAGGGCTTTGCAGCAGCAAAAGCCCCTGGGGGTTCGTGGGGTGAAGGTGGGAGCCTGCTGCCCATCTGGAGGGTCTCCTGCTTGAGAGAGCCCCTGGCACAGCGCTGGGTGCCCCCGCCCTCCACCGAGCTTCTCCCCTTCCCCAGGAAAAGCCGTGGGGAGGGGGCACTGCTGTGGCTTCGGGTTTCCTCCTCACCGCTGCTCCTCTCTCCACAGAGGAATCTGCAGCTAGTTTTATGGACACCTGGAGGAGCTGGAAAAATGATCTAACATCTCCCAGGGACTTGCAGAAATGGAGGGAGGTGTGAGAGAGGGGGAGGAAGGCAGCTCTGTAGCCATGAGCTGTGCGGGCAGCTGGGAGGTGGGAGGATTTTCCCCTGTTCCCTGGTTTCCAGACTGACTTGCCTCTAGGTAGGGGAGAGGAGGTCCCAGGCTCCGGTTAGCATCAGAGCCCAAATGCTTGGGAATACCGAGATCATGGTACCATGCATAAGCTGCCTCCATCACATGGTGTTCCCGTGGTGCCCAGGTGGGTCCACTCGTGTTTCTAGACGCAGGGCACAGCCTCCTGTTTGTACTCTCCAGCCGCGTTCACACCTCCTGGTGCATGCACCCCATCCAGTGTGGGTGACCGTAGGGCAAAGAAGGGCAAAGAAATCCAGCCTGCCTTCCNCCCGCCGCCTCCAGAGCGGCAGGAGAAGGTGCTATTCCCTTTAACTGAGAAAACACCTATTTCAGCCTGTAAATGCATCCAGCAGCTGAGGCTGGTACGCTGCCTTCTTCCAGCAGCTTTTGCCTGCCAGTCTCAGGAGGGGTATCCTCTTGCAACCAGCAAGGCTATAACATTTCATCTCAAGTCCCTAATAAAGACAAGACAATGGCCACATTTTGTCTTCAGCGGCATCAGGAGCTCTTTGCAGCACTGAGCTACACAATGGGGAGCCGCAGGGCTGGCAAGGCTGTGCCAGTCGGATTTTGTTATTGAGAGATCCCGTTCTCAGCAAGCCGGGCGGCCGCTCAGCGTGTGCCGCTGCGCCAGGGCTGAGCCCGGCTGAGCCGGCGCCCAGCCCCAGCCCCTGCACCAGGGGGATGCTGGAGGAGCCGAGGGGCGAGAGGGACGATGTCCGGGTGTGCAAGGATGTCAGCCACGTGCTCCAGCCCCGAAGGGGCCCGGAGGCTCCTGTTACTGTCCTTTTCCAGTGCTGGTCATGGTCTCGACAGCACACGCATGTGCTTATACACACACACACGCACACAAACTGCATTCTCTAAGCCTGCGGGTAACCAGGAGAAGCATGTTTCATCCCTGGGCACAGCAAAGGATGCATCTGCATATCTCACAGGCTCTCTTTTGTTTTTCTTCCATTTCCTTTCCTCTCCCTGACCTTCCTCTTGGACAGGACACCTGTATGACTAACTGGAATTTAATGAAGACAATTGAATAAATAAACACCAGCCCAGATTGCAGCACTGACATCAGGCTGTAACGTGACTGTGCTTCCCAAGCACCGGGTGATGTCCAGGGGTGGCTCTGAGGACCGCGTCCGAACACTGTGTCTACTCCGGAAGAAGGAAAAAGCGCTGCAGGTTTACTAATTGAGAAGCTCACAAACTTAGCAGCCTTGAAGTTTGCCGAGAAACATCTGACTCACTTGTGGGTCCTATTTCCAGCACAGGTGACCTCAGAAGGAGGAAATCCAGTGGTTGGCCCAGCCTGCAATAACACTCCTGAGGAAGCAGGGAGGCCCTGGTTTGGGTTAAAAGATTTTTTTTAATAACATCACAATGACAATGCAAGAGTTTATAAGTCAAGGCTAACCTAAAAACAGTTTGAAAGAAATCTTAACTTGCAACTCATGAGATGGAGCAAGGATGATGGGGTTTCTTCCCTTGCCTTTTAGGGTGTTTTGGGTAAACCTTGCTCTTATTTCTCAAGTTTTCCTTCCCTGTGGCCACAAGGATGGTTTAAAATTAAAGCCTTCGTTTCAGGCCCCTGCTTTGCCCAGGACCTGGAGCTTTAAGAAACAAAGCAAAACCTGTGAAGCATCTCAAGGCATTACAGGAATGCAGTTCTGACTGTCCTTTGCATCTCCTTCTTCTGCACATCCTGGTGGCTCCACGTACCGCTCACGAGGCGGCGCATCAACTCTGGGCAAGCGGGGGCTGCACTAGACCATCCCAAATCCCCCACATGCTGAGAAATATCCTCACCCCAAGGACGAAGCTGTCCCCGGTCCCAGCGGAGCGGGTGGGTTGTGCAGCTCAGGTTGCATGTGGAGGCACAGCTTGATGAGTTATGTCCCATCATGATGTCACAGCACGGAGAAATGCCAAGAGACTGGTACATCATCTCACCAATATAGCAGCGTGAGCTGTTCACGACAAGAGCGGAACATCTTGAATCCTGAAGTTTCCAATATGTTCCAGTTCTTTGGAAGCCCAGTAAAATGTCATCTGCTCGCTTGCGATGCAGTGGGACATTGCTGAATGGAAGCCAGCCCCAGCCCTGGTGAAAGCTGGTAGATCCATCCCACAGCTGATGTTTGGGAGGATGTTGCAGCAATGGTAGGTGTTTTGTGAAAAGGCAGCATGTGTTGATGTGTTGGCTTGGAGGAAAACAAAAAGCGATCCCAACAATTTTCAAAGCACCAGATCCCGCTGGCAGAAAACGGCAGCACCCCACTGGAGGAGTGCCCCGCTTCCCGCTGCCGCAGTGGGACCGTGGCCCGGCTCCATCCTGACAGCGAGATCCTCCTGCGGAGGGGCAGCGGGGGGTGGTGAGCAGCTCCCACCCGCCCGACTCCCCGGGAGCCGCGGGGAAGCACAGGCATGTGCAGAGAGCAGAGACACCCCAAGGTTTTACTGGGGTATTTTACATCCTCCTCCCCGCTGGGCTCCTGTGCCTTGGCGCACGCTGCTGGAAGGAGAAGAAAAAGATCCCCTCCTGCCCAGAACAGCACGACAAACTCAGCCCTTCGTGGTGGCACAGGACCCCCGCTACAACCCGGAGCCCGCTTCCCCCACGTGCATCTCATGGGGCTTTGCTAGTTTGCAGAGCCCTGACATCCCCTTTTTCCCAGCCGCTCATTTCCCTTTGCCCTGTGTTTGCTGGCCGGGCACCCATCCTGCCCCGTGCCCACATCCTCCCGCACGGCCCCGCGCTCCAGCCCCGTGTTTTTCGGGGGTGGGGACGACACAGCCCGGTGAGCTCCGGAGGCGCGCTCCGCGGCACACAAGTCTCCTATTATGGCTTATTAGAGGGCTATTACAGACTCACTCATTTAAAGAATTACTCATTTTTTAGGCCTTTCAGGAACGTTAACGAGTTGTTTTAAACACATGCAGCAGATGTGGCCTTGGGATGAGCCCCTTTGAAACCCTCCCTCCTCCAGCCCATCAGGCAGCAGCAAGCAAACAGCCGGGACACCTCCCTGCTCCGGCGGGAGCAGGGCTGGGGGTGCCTCTGCGGCCGTCCTTGTCCTCGCTGTACCCCAGCATCTCCAGCCCACCTCCGCACCCGCCGCTCCTGCTGCAAAGCCGACACCGCCCCAAACCAGCCTGGCGCTGGCTCTCTGCTTCCGATGTCGCTGTTTTGCTGGATGGAGTATTCCCAGAGGATGCAGAAGAGGGGAAAGATATGGGGAAAACAGAAAGGGAGGGGAGGACGGGTGTGTTGGGGCTGCTTGGGGCCAGCTTGGGGTCTGCCTATGGGACCTTCTTTTAGGAAGGGAAACAAGTGTCCACTGGTGTGTCAGGATCAAGCATCAAACACGGCTCCAGAAAAGCCTCCAGGAAGGCTCGGGAACAGCCGGGAGTGTGATGTGCCAGTTGGCTGATGATAGGTGCAAAAAAACTCGCATGGCTCCTTATTCCCACCCCTCTCCCTTCCCAACCTCACCCCTTCCCAAAGCCACCACAAAGGATTAAGCTGTAATTTGCTGAGCTGGTGGATGATGCAAGGCGCTGCCCCGTGAGAAAAGCAACCTCCGAGAACAGGCAGACACCGAGCCCTGGTCTCTGCCTCCTCCCAGAAACCTCCTCGGAGTTTTTGTTCCTTTTTTCTCTTTTGGATATTCAACAATGTATTCGCAAAACCTGGACCAAATTATAGCCCATTACCCAATCCAGCTCGCTCCAAATCCCCTGCATTACTGCAATCAATAAAGGGGAAGCCAGCCCATATCACAGCTGAGACCACGAGCCAAGCGTGCCGTTCCCAGCCCCGCTACAGGTTCCCTCGTACACGTGCAGACTCACTCCTGTTCCCTCGCGCGGTGCAGGACGGCTCATTTCTGCCAACCCACAGCCTGGAAAAGTCAGGACGGAGTTTAACAAGGAGAAGAAAAAGAGGGGAGAGCAGAAAGAAAAAGGAAACTAAAAGCTTTGGGTGTAGGGGAAATCTTCAGGCCGTGCTGGAATGTAGATTCTAATTGGAATTTGTTTAAACACCCCCAGATTACAGGTTACACGTGCAAACCGATTGCATATGCAGGAGGCGATCCCCCGGGAGAAGGCGGCAGCAGAGGCGGGGATGGGGAAGCAAACCTCACTCCTGCTGCAGGGCAGGGGAGGAGGTGGACGGCGGCGGAGCCCCTCTGCCCCGGCCATGCCGCTGGCACCCGCGAGAGGCTCTGCTCCGCGCCGTCCTCGCAGCGTGACAGCCAAGGCCAAGGGCCACCCCTGCCGTCTTGGGGCCTGAAGGCATCCGCTGCTTGCAAAGACAGCCACATCCAACTGTTGACAGTGATTCCTAGATCCTCTTTCTTTCTTTACTTTTTTACCTGCCACTGTAATGCTGCTAGACCTAAGGAAACGTCTAATCATACCTACCAGCTCTGCTGCAAGAGGGAATTTCGGGAGATAAAACATAAGGACCAAACCAGAACTGCGGAAAGCGCTGAAGTCTTTCAGGGCTGCCAGGAATGAAGGTGTCAGTTTAAATTGCACTTAGAAGAAGTTGCCTTTGCTGCTTCCCTGCTGAACCTGCTTTGGTTCAAATGCAAGTCAGCAAGCGTGGAAGTGACTGGTTAATAGAGTTAAGTGCTTCCATCTATCTGAGGGAGCTGGAGCTTTACCTGCAGGAGCTCCCGTGCAGCGTGGTCACTGACAGCACCAGTGCTGGAATTGCAACGCCTGGGCAGATGCAGGAGTTAAATAATCCCCCAGAAGTGATCCCCTGCCGCAGACGGTGGGAGGAGGCTAGCTTATGGGGCAGGGTGGGGAGGCACGCTGCAAATAAGCCAGCAATAGCTGAGCTGGGAAAGAAATCAATCTCCTTCTGTGATTGCAGCATGCTTTGGTTTTGCACGGAGTTGCTGTGACCTGGCAAAGCACGAGAATAAAAGACTGTGCTCGTGTGGGTGCCGGCTTGAGCGGGCGCCCGCTCGGGTGGGTGCCCAGCTCCCTGCACAGGGCTCCCGCGGGCAGCTGGCAGCGGACCAGGGTGCTGCAGCTGGGGAAAAGCCAGCAGGGAGACAAGTGTTCTGCAGCAAAACTCATTTGTTGAAGAGCTCTGCTTCACCTGGTTTTGTGGCCTTCAGATGAAGTAACAGCAGCAGCACAGGCTTGGCCAGTCAGCGCTACAAATACATGCTCCATTAACCCAGTTACATGCCCAGCAGTGAGAGGGAGCAGCAATTTGCCTCAATTCCCCTCAGCAGCAATGTTCCCCCGTCCCCCCCTGCTCCCCCTCCCCAGAAGCACTTGCACAGCAAATGCACGGAGCTCTGGGATGTCTGCCAGGAAAACATCATAAAATGTAAACCAAAGCTTGCTCCCTAGAAGCGCAGCTTAGCCCGGTTTCTCTTACATTTCCTTTTCTGCGCTTTCACTTGTGTTTTCTCCCTACAAGCAGCAGCAAACTGCTCCTTTGGTGTTTTTTAAACTCCCTGGGTTGGAGCTGTAGGGTCTGATGGGGATTTGTGCGGTGTGCCCATCACTGGGCCTCAGGGCACAAGGGACGAGATGGAGATCTCGGGGGCTGCAGGGCTTCGAGAAGCGACCTGCGATGGAGTGGTTTCTCCCAACGCCCGGCAAATCCCGGCTGCTCCCTCAGCACTGCACATGGTGGGCTGGGAAAAGAAATGGTTTCCAGGAGGGGAGCCACCTCTGCAAGCCCCTCCAACACCGTGCCAGCCCCCACCCCCCTCTCCTGCAGCCCACATGGGCATGTTTTCAGAGCCCACTCTCCTTTTCAACCGCTGCAGCTTGTCAGACCTCATCAAGGGAGACAAAGAGGCAGCAGAGAGCTGTAAGGAGAGTCGAAGGGCGCTGGGAGCACGCCGGGAGGGAGCCGGCGCTGCAGAGGGGCCACACGCGTGCCCGGGCTGTGCCGCCCTTTCGGGAAAAAAGCGTTGCTAAATTGCATTCAGGATATGTTACATACCTTGCTCCAGCAAGGAATGGAATGGAATAGAATAGAATGGAATAGAATGGAATAGAATAGAATAGAATAGAATAGAATAGAATAATTTCAGTTGGAAGGGACCTAAAATGATCATCTAGTCCACCTGCCTAGGAAATATGAAATGCTCAGTTGATGAGCAGCGTTTTCCCTTGGCCCGTGGGAGCCAAGTTCAAGTTCCCAACAAGCGGGGTGTGGGGGGGAAAGGCGGTGGGTTTTTTCTTCTCTTCCCTTCTTGTGGAGCTGGCAGCTCTCCTGCCTCTCTTATCTTTTGCCCAACAGAGCGCCGAATGATTTTTTTCCAGCACGAGTGTTGCAGCTGGAGGCCTATGTGTAAATAATAAATGCATAAACAGCGAAGGAGCAAAGCACAAGGCCATGGAAGAAACCTCCCCATAATTGAAAAGACAGTGTTCAGCGGACGGGAGGGGAGAGCGTCGTTTTAAGTACAATACAAATAGAGAAAGTAATACAAATATCTAAAGTGGCCTCATCATTTGCTTATCCCGGGGAATGAAATTCACCTCGAGAGGCTCGCTGCTGAACTCAGAAATCATCTGCCTTCTGCGTAAGGGCATTGCACGGTTTCTGCAGGCGTTGGGGGATCGTTCTGCTTGTCCCAGAAGTCTCGGGTATTGTCTGCAGCCGACACACAGGCCCTGATTTGTGACTATGGCTCCGGTTCAGAAGAGCTTTTGTTCTCTTGCTTTTCCTTCCAGGAGATGAGGCTTTCGGTGAAAGTGGGGAGTCTTATTTTATATCAATGACTGCAAAGATATCTTCCTTTCCTAATGCAATAAACTAATAAAAGTTGACAATAGTATCTGTTCCCAGGGTTTAATCTGCATATAGATCAGGAATGTGGTGATTTCAGCAGAAGGAAACAAGATTTTTGATGAAAGAAGATAAGATGGAAAAAATACCATCTGGAAAATAAAGGAAGGAAAGGCTGAGGCCATGACAGTAACGGGAGATTTAAAAAATTACATATTCTAAATCAGATTGATCTGGGCTCGTACCTGGGCTCTTTGCCTGTCGCATGGGAGACAAAGCACTTACTCCTGTGTTGTTTGGAGGGGGGGTCCCAGCACTGTGCCGTGCCTGCCTGCGGTCTGCTTTAGCCTTTGCTCCCCAGTTATGTCCCCTACATGAATGCTGAGGGATGGGGAGACCAGGCTGGTATATACCGGCTCCAGCTTTGGGGTGTTTCTCCTCCTGAGAGGCAAGTTCAGGGTGAGATGTGATATCGGACAGCCAGTCCAGAGCTCGGGATGGGGACTGGACTTTAAGAAACGGCTGGTTAAAGCGCTGCTGTGAAGGAAGGAGAAGCAGCAGGCAGAGGCAGGAGAGGTCTGCAGCAGAAACTGGGAAAGAAACCACCTCCCGATGTTGAAAGGTATGGAGCGGTTTATATCTTAGCATCTCTGTCTTAGATGGTCTCTTTGCACCAGGCGATTTTGTGAGATGTGTTTGTACTTCTTATTTCATCCCAGCATGGTTTGGATCCCGTGAAAGGCAGGGTAGAGATTTTCTCATGAAGCATTTTCTGCAAATCATTGCTGCGCGGATGATGCGCTGCATGAACGCTTGGGCTTAGTGGAGCTTGTTGCCCCCGTTGTGCATCACAGGCACCTTGGCCTCCCAGGAGGGTTCAGTGCGGTGAGACAAGTGCTGGGAACGACACGTTGCTGGAGTTGGCGGGACCTATCGGGGTCTCTGGGAATGAGAGCGTGCTCTAGCCGGAATCTTAGTGAAACTGGAAAGTGTTGCAGGAACGTGGGCTAGCTGATCAAAGGAGTCCCTTCTGCCCAGTAAGACCTGTGTCTGTCTTTCCTAAAGGCTGTCACAGATCTTCAAACCCATTTCAACAGCATCTTCTGCCGTGCAGGACAGAGCCTCCAGCAGCGCTTCCTCCCAGCCGAGGGTCTGAGACCAAGTTTTGGTACAAGACCTGGACCCGTTCCTGTGTATGCAAGGCAGCGAGGGGCTGCTGGGCTCTTCACTTTGGCAGAGCAGAAGGGGACTGTGGCGACAAAATACCCCTCTCTTGGAGAAGTCCCTCCCTGTCCTTCCCCTCTCGTGCGAGGCCCTGACCGCCTCCTGCTTCTTTTGCCCCGGAGTTTTGCCAGGAAGCCTGTGTCTGGATCAATGCTCTTTTCAGGAACAAGCTGATGCTCCTGCTGTGGCTCCTGCATCAGTTCAGCCCTGGCAGTTGTCCCCCGTGGTCGGGGGTAGGAAAGCTCCTGGGGGAGCGTGGGGAGAGGGCGGGGGTGGCTGGAGATGGGCTGGGATGGAGCGGTCCGGGAAGGAAGGAGCTGGCGTCCAGGTGCCAGCCGGCCCCGCATCCCTGCCTGCGCTCCTGGGGAGCCTGCCAGGAGTCGCTGCCGCCCTGGCTCCCCAGCCGTCCTCTCCTGACGTCAGAAACGTGCCGCGGAGGCCGATTACGTCGTCGCGCGGAGGAGATGACCTCGCAGGGAGGACAGCGGCAGATACAGAGCCGCCAGGTGATGGCTTCAGAAATATTGCGGTCATTTTCATGCAAATGTCCTCAGCGGCACGGAAGGAGCGGGGAGAGGAAAGCACAGAGGAAACCGATGTGTCGGCAGAATTGTTTCTATACAGAATATTTTTCAAAGACTTCAATAAGGCAACAGCAGCATTTGAAAAAGGGAGTATGAACAAAGAAAACACAGCTGCATCTTCATTCATGAAAGGAAAGAGGTTGGGTACGTGGCTATCAATCTCGGCTGGGCGTGGGGTGAAACATCAGGGACAGACTGGGGCAGATAATGTACGTATTTTTCTGCAAATATTTGACGGTTCAGATTAGTTTGCTTTAGCTGCTTCTTCCCCCTTTTGTGTTCCCACTCCACAAACATTAGCACTATCAACTTTTACTGGCAAGAGTGCTCTCAGTGGGAGATTTCAACAGCTGATTCATTGAGGATTTGCAGGAAACAGAATTTTAAAGGGAAATTTGCATTGTAAGTGCTTTTCACGTTCAGCTAATCAAGGCGCACAAACAATACCGTGAGACTTTTACGGCCAATTACAGCATAGCTCAAATATTGGCGATGGAGCCAAGGGTTAGAAATTCTCCAGCGCTCACCCGCTAGACGGGAGCCACAGATGCCCCGAGCTGATGCGGCAGGGCGTGTTCCCGGGGCCGGCGGGACTCGGGCGGCTCGGGGGGCTGTGTCGGGGCCGGAGCTGGCTGACGGGGTGCGCCCTGCCAAGAAGAGGAGCACAAAGAAGGCTCAGAGTGCTGCGAGGCAGAGTTCATTTGTGTCTTACGAGCAGATAGCGCCGTGGCAGAGGCTGTAGAAATGCTGACTAGAGACAAGGCAAAAATCTTCAGGGAAGCATCCAGCAGTTCAGATGACTCTCGTGAACCCTTTTGATCTTGAACTCACTCTGAAACTATTGCACAGAAGTTCTCCCGTGATGTTTGCACCCCACGGAGATTTTTGTTGGATTTGCAGACCCCAAGAATTGTTCCTGGCTTTCCCAGCTCAGTGTTTTCATTTCTCATTCTGGCCCAAACCTGGAGGAGCAAAGAGGCCTGGGGGAAGAGCATTAAAACGGGATCTACAGCCTTCTAAAAGCGTCCTCGAACGGAGGTTCACGACCTCTGCAATGGCTCAAGTTAAGGCCTGGGGAGGAAGTTATAAGTCTGACTGTAACTTTCTACCCTTTTTCCTTTACTTTCTGGTTTGCATCACCGGTCAGGAAAAAGCTGATGTTATTTTGCATTTGGTGTTTCTGGGATAACATCCCGGGTTTACACCACCGGCGCGGTGGGGCACAGCCCGCTGTTGGCAGGACACAAACTCTGCCGTGGTGAGAGCCGGGTGTGCGGTTCCTGTTTGTTCTCCCGAGCCTTTCTTAAAGCTTCTGTTTTTCGGCTCCTACTGCACTTCTTTGTCTTCCTTTATTCGCCCAAAACTTTTCTTCTTTGCAGCTATTTAAGACAGAGTTCCAAGGGGTCTGTACCATTTCTTTCAATTAACCTTCATATCAAAGAGATTGCACTGTGTTCAGCAAGTGTTTCTGGAGTAAATGCTAAAAAAAACACTATCCTGATTTTTCTTTCTTTTCTGTTATGCCTGGTGGCATCAACACATGCCCGTCACAGCTCTTTCATTCCTAGAGCAGCTCCATCTCTAACAGGTACTTCTTTTTTCTTCCTTTTTTTTTTTTTATTTTAATTTTATTGTGCAGCCACTTATGTCTTTCTGCCTCCTTGTTCTGATTCCTTCAAAATATTTTCTCTTTCTAACTTCCTATCCAATGGCAGCAGGAGCCTGCCTGTGCTCAGGGGAAACTATTGAATTCTTGTCCGTTACTCTGAAAGCAGTGTGCTCTCTTTGAAGCTGCAACAGAAATTCTGGTAGAAACTGTGAAGTATTTTCTTCTCCAAGTGAATTTAGTGCTGTGGTATTTAACTCCCACGCAGCAACAAAAAGCCCACCCCCGGGGTCCCTCTTGGATGGGAGGAGCGTGGGACCTGCGGCGGGAGGGAGGCAGCCGTACATGAAACCGATGCGGAGGAGAGCGATGGAAGCGCGGGATGTCCGGGAACAAGTCCCAGAAAATGCCCGTCGCTTCAAGGACCCCTCAGGTCTTTTTTTTTTTTTTTTTTTTTTTTTTAAAGAAAAATGGCAGAAAGAGAAGCTTCTGATCACTTTGGGAAACTTGGCCGCAGCTGCGAAACTTGAATAACCCAGTTGAGTTCCTGACGATGGAAACGGAGCATTGTGCATCCCAGCCCTGACGCGAAGGACCAGCTGGAGGGACTTCTTACGGAGGCCATCAAGAGGCAGCTCCGACTTGTGACGGAGGTCCTGCCCAGCTAGAGGATGGAGGGAGGTCATCCATCCAAGTCAACGCTCAGTGCCAACGAGTTGCACGCCGAATAATTTCGGGTCCTGTCCGAAACCCTGTGTTTAGGTTATGCTTCCTCCATCTTTCGGCAGCCCAGGAAGCCACAGCTTCAGGAGGCGACCCAGGAGCAACAGCCGGTGCCTGGCCGACCCTCAGAGGGGACTCGCAAGGGGAGGGTGTCCCCACGGCCGCGGGGCTCTGCTGCGAGGCGGCTCCCGCAGCGCCCGTGCGCGGACCACGCCGGCTCCCGCTGCGCCGCGAGCCCTTTCACTTGTGGTGCTCCCTCGCAGGGAGCGTCCCCCATGGGCCAGAGAGCCCTGATTATATCTCTGCAAAGGCCTTGGTCTCTGGGCAATTTACTGTGGCAAAATTGTCGCTGTTTTTAATTAAATGTTTCAAAAAGTCAGGCCTGTTGGGTCAAAGGAATTCTCTGTTGCTCTGGCCCATCGTCTGCTTGGAAATTGTTTACCTGGGCATATTTTCGCCCTTTTTAATTAAAGCTGAATTAAAACACAGGTTATTTGAAAGTGGAGATAATGACTATAAAACCCCATTTGCATTTTCTTGCGTTACAGCTGACCGATCTACCCTCTGCGGAGGGGTGAGCCCGGTTTGGGTCGAGTCGCAGGGGGACGGACGCAGTGTCCCCCTCGGGGGCCCTGTCCCCTCCTGGTCCCACTCCAGCTGCTCACTCCGGGGATTTCGTGCTCAGAGGAGGAGGCTGGTCCTTACAGAGCATTTCTGTATGGGCTATAGGTAGACCCTAATGCGGAGCAAGCCCTACGGTGCTTAAAGGCACACGGCAGCACCACGTGCATGAGGATGCATAAAGATTTCTAGCTTCACTCATCTGCTGGAGAGGCAGCGTTGATGGTCCTTATGTTTGATACCATTTGTGCTCAGACCCAGACTGTGCCCAAGACTGCTGCCATTCTGGTGAAAAGGAAAAAGAAAAAGAAAAAGAGAAAAAGAAAAAGAAAAAAGAAAAAGAAAAAGAAAAAGAAAAAGAAAAAGAAAAAGAAAAAGAAAAAGAAAAAGAAAAAGAAAAAGAAAAAGAAGAAAGAAAAAGAAGAAAGAAAAAGAAGAAAGAGAAAAAGAGAAAAAGAAAAAGAAAAAAGAAAAAGAAAAAGAAAAAGAAAAAGAAAAAGAAAAAGAAAAAGAAAAAGAAAAAGAAAAGAAGAAAGAGAAAAAGAGAAAAAGAAAAAGAAAAACCCCAAAGATAAAAGATCTCTGATAACATACTTGGGCCCAAGAAGATGTAAAAATGGCAAGTTTCAACAGAGGCATTTCAGGCGTGCCTGGGACAGTGGCAAGAGGCCACAACCTGCCTTCCACGCCCGCCCACTCTGATCCCCAGGCGGTGCTGGGTGCTGTCCCCGCCCGAGCATCACGGGCACCTCCAGCCACGGGGTTACACGTTCACGGTGCCACGAGCGGCTGCGTGAGCTCTGGGTCTCAGTGGGGGAAAAGGCCTCTCGGTCCTCCTTACAAACAAACACAGCAATTCGTGAGTCCACCCCTGCGTTCTGCTAATGATGTGGGATCTCAGGCAGCTTTGCAAAAGTAATTGCTCTATTTGGGGTAAGAGGCACATGTGAAAAAAATCCTACAAGCAGAGAAAGCGTTTCCGTTGCACTCATGGAGCATCTCCCCGAATGCAGAACACATCGTCGGCTGCTTTTATTTGCAGTTCTGATCCTGGCGCTTGTGGGAATTAATGGCTGTAGGTTTTGAAATGCAATTATAGGCTTTGCAGTGGTAATTTTGTTTTTATTTCCCACTGCGTTTGCTGTTGCTCTGCGGAGAGGAGAGGCTTTACTTAAAACTCACGTAACACAGCATACCTACAATTTGTTTGCTTTTTCAGGAAACTTTTTTCTTTCCCTTTGTGGGCTGCTGGTCCATGGGATGTTTTCTTCTGTCTCAATACAAATAAATGTCCCAGTTCTCGACGGCTGGGACTGGTAATAGGATATAGTAGCTTTCACCCCGAGGTCATTTGCTTAAATCCGAAGCAGCTCAGTCAGGACCGAAGGCTGTTTGACGGCTCGTCGGGGGCCAGCGATGGCACCAAATGCTCAGTGTGGCTGAGCCAGGCTCACCACGGACGGGGGCTGCCTTTGCACCCAGCGCCCCGGCAGCATCCCCTGGATCTGAGCGATGCTTCGCGGCACCCGGCGCCAGCAGGGGCTGAAGCCTGGCTTCGCCGCTGCCGGCGGCCGCCACGGAGTTGTCCTCCTCTAGCAAGTGGATCCAGTTGTTTGGGTTTTGTACAAAATTAGTCAAAACCAGAACTGTTTGGGAGAACACGCTGGTTTCAGCGCTTTCCCCCGTTGGTTTACTTGCTCCTTTGTACCATCAAAATAAACTTTTTATTTACAATTTTTAACGAATCTGGAGGTAAACGTGAAGAGTCAGCACCAGAAATGCTAGGAAAACCCGGAATGTTATGACAGAAGGGAAGCAAAAGGCTGCCATTCCTGAGTGGCTTAAAAAGCCACTGAGATGGTTTGTTTTGGGAAATTGAAGAAATGGTTGATTCAGGTCCAAGAAACAGTTTGGGTATTATTAGGTCCAAACTTTGCGGTTGGTGAAGATTTCTGCTTTTTATCCCACTTAAGGATAGGACGTACCTTCAACCTTTTCCTCACGCTGTGATTGCAGTTCAGTAACCCTCGTCTGCCCGCTTTGGCGTCTGCTACAGCGAGAGTCCTCGGTGATCAGCATCAGCGGCAGGTACTTTGTGCTGGATTAATCATGCATTACCCAGGCAGTAATTTGTGATGGTGTTGAACATGTCACAGCCTGGGGAGGCATCGAGAGCAGAGCAACTTCATTATGTGTCTCCCCGAGTCGAGCGACATGGGCTGAATGGGAAAACACCTCCCTTGTCGGTGAGTGCCGCTGCTCCCCTCGCCCAGGGGGAGACCCAGGAGAGGGAGGGGGCACGACAACGCGCCAGTGTGATGGAGTCCGCAATAGGAGTTAATGCTTGCCTTAAAAGAAGAGCTTGAGCTTTTTTTTTTTTTAATCAAATAATTTAGGGGTTTTTTTTTTTAAGTTCAGCCATTTTTCTCTTTCCTTCTTTCAAGTGCCAGGCAGCCCCTGAGGTCCCCTCAGTGGTGAAAGCCAAAAAAAAAACCCATCAGGAAAAGAGGAGATCAGGAGGAGAGAGAATGAGGCAGCTACAAGAGCCTTGTGGGGCAGGCAGAGCTCTGCAGTCCCCTTCCACCCTCTGAGGATGCTCGAGTGCTGTGTGATCTGCGAAAAGCTCCTCATCTGGAGTTCCCAGCGTGTAGCTCATTAAACGGACCCTGCCGCGTACTCCTCTTAAGAGCTAAAAACACACAGCAAGGTTAGTCACAGCAGTTAGGAGGAGGCTGCGGGAGCAGAGGAGGATGTAATCCCAGGGGGCCGAACATTTGACCCCGTGCAGTTCGAGGCACACAGGCACGGCGAGGCCGTGTGCCGCCTCTGGCCCAGGCTGCGGGTGGGAGCCGGCTGCGTGGCCCGGGTGCGTCCCACGGGCACCTCCACCTCTCGCCGGGGAGCGGTGCTGTGCCAGCATTCAAGCCGAACGCCAGAGAAATGAATTAAACAGAGAAAAGTGCATCCTCAGGAGAGCGAGACAGGATAAAACCCAACTTCTCTGCACCTGATTAGACATGGTGGCGTTCGTGGGGATAGCCAGAGCGGAGCTGCCTTCAGCCCCTTGCAGTGAAACGTGGAGAGAGGAGCATCCTCTGCCCGGCTGTGGGCTGACGGTCCTTCTCGGTGGGGTTTCAATCACTCCGTCTGATCCCAACGAGCTCTTATTTTTGGGGTAGATTATTCATCATCAAGACAATACCAACAAGATGATAATATTTAGGGTTTGGGGCATTAGACCGACAAGATGATAGTGTTTAGGTTTTATACGCTAGAAAACTGTAGAAACAGCCATTACCTTGCACAGGACCTTGCAAACCCTCCCGCAAGCCCTTTTCCACGCTCAGCCCAAGCTTGGAGATTGCTGGTGTGATCCCCACTGCGGGGTACACTGAGCATGAGCGTGAGCCGCGAGGTCCCCTGCAGCACCTTTTGTATTAGTAGAGATATATCTATGTATGTAGATACATATTTTTTTACTAATATTTTCATATTAGTAAAAAAAAAATATATCTACAGAAAGAGGCAGCAACACATATCAAGTTCCAACTTGTAAAAATGCATTACAACATGCAACAGATTTTTATTTATTCCTTTATCTTCTTACTTGTTTGTATATTTTAACTCGCGCTTAAACACACGGAGGAGAGGGTGCGCCTCGGTGTGCCTGAGCTGCAGCCCTCGGCGAGCACTTCGCAGGCTGTCCCCAAGGGCACAGAGACCCACGTGGAGCCGGTCAGGGTGGGAGCGAGAAGGTGCCGAAGAGATGCGAGCAGCTTTACAAAGCGATGGCCTCTTGTTTCCCAGCTCACGGCTACTAAATAGTCTTGTCTTGTTAGTGCTGTTCTGATAATGAAAAACCAATACTAGCCTTGTTGTGTACAACACCGCTCTCTTAAGCAAGCCGCCGGGGCCGACACGTCTGCCGCACAACTCCTTGCTGGATGCCCAGGTGAGGGGCACGGCCCTGGGGGACCCCTGCGGTCCCTCGGGGGGACGGGGGGCTCCGCACGGGGGTCCGTGAGGGACCTGGTCCTTAGTTAGAGGGTAGAAGTGGAATTTCTCCAGCCGGTGCGCTGCCTTCAACTGGTGGGTTTTTAAGGTTCAAAGGCTCGCTCTTCTCTCCTCTGCTGCTTAAAATAACAGGGTCAATGTATACACACTCCTCATAATAATGATAATAGGGGCTGCTGGAGAAATGCAGCCTCCAGATGAACTCAAGACACAGACAATCAACTGGAACTCAGGGGTAATTTTGGTTTCTGATCAATCTAAAATCATTTTGACCCAAGGTACAATTTAAAATGTTCCTACCTCGGTTATTATAGCCCCAGGGCACTCTTGGTTGTTTTCGCGCATTCGCCCGCTTGTTCTCTCTCTCTCTGCTTATAAGATCCAAGGAACAGTTTAATGAAAAATGAGTGTGTGGCTGGAGGGGTCAATGGTTAGTCATTCTGGTTCCTTTAAAAAAAAAAAATCGGGTAGGATTTGGTTGTGTTCTTTTAAACAGGGGTTTTCACACTGGAGCAGACTTGCGGAAAGAGAAAAGCATTTATTCACCAGCCAGCTCTTCTGGCAGCTTTCTCGCCTTTCCTTGCTGTGTTTTGCTCTCTTTTTGTCACCCCAAAGCTTCGTGCCCAGGCCCCTTAGCCAGGACGTCTCCTGGGGGTGTCACAAAGCTGCGGACCCTGTGGGCAAAGGAGCTGCAACCTTTACTGAGAAATAACCAAACCCCTGGGCTCTTGCCGAAGGACCGGCTGCTCCCCCTTTTCCTCTCCCACCCCGGCCGGTCCTGCCTTCCCGGGGAGCCTCTCTCCCCACAGGAAGGCACAGCTCGGTGGGAAATGGGAAGAAAAGGTAAAACAAGGATGTGGCTAACGGAAAGCAACCAAAAATGAATCAGCACAAAGCACGCCGGCAGGCTGGCGCTGGGAGGGATGGTGGATGCCTGGTGGAGGCACCGAGGGTTTAAGGATGTTAGAGTGAGCGGTTGGCAGGATAATTATTGCAGGCAGAAAACAAAAGAGAGTGACAATTTTCCTGTGGATGGATTCAGCCCTCATGCTTCTTAATTCCCGCTGAACAAAGAGCTATAATTGTTCTCAATAGCGAGGAGGGGAAGAACCTAATTTCCAATGTGAGTCAGAGAAGCTTTCAAGCAGAGGGTGGGTGGAAACTATTTATAAAGGACCATTAGGGAAAATCAGATTTCTACGCACAGTAAACAGAACACAGAAAAAAAATCTATTTATATTTGAGTCTGGAAAGCATGTCCCATGGAGCACAATGTAACAACGGCCACAGTGCAGCCCCCGGGTGCTGACGCTGAGGGTTTACCCCTTGGTGTCACTGAAGGTTGTGGTGTATTTCTGTCCTTCGGTGGAGCTGGCGGAACAACGCCTTCTTCCCAGGCACGCGCTCCAGACAGGCAAACAAACAAATGTGAATCTGCTCCATCCTTTCTGTGCCGCATTTAGAGAGGGAAAAAAAGAAATTAATTTAACAATTGGTTTTGTTCAGCCAAAAATTGTGGAAAGCAAATACCAAAACGACGTGCCAAAGTAATTGCAGGAGATGAGCTCCCATTTTACTCAACACTTGCTTGCTCAGGTAAACTTGCATCCTTCTGCAGTCAGCATTTGTGCAACATTTACAATTCTTTATTCCCAACATAGAGAAAAACACTCTAAAAATAAATTCTGGTCATGCTGAGGAATAGTTAGAACCCAGCCATCAGGTTGTGAGGGAGAAGGTCGCAGCGCACACGAAGTTTTCCTACTAACTGCCTGATTCCCTGGACACGTTAAAAGCATCTTACTCAGGTTGCGAGAGCCCTGTAGCAAAAGGGGATCTGCTCAAGGCAAGCAGAGGTCCTGGCTGTGACTCCAACACGGGGCGAGGAGCGCTTTGGCCGTCAGAAGACACACGAGACGGCGCCTGCAGCCCCTGGAGCCTCCCCAGACCTGTGCGCTCGGCAGGGCACGAGCAGGGTTTCCTCAGAGGAGATCCTCATTCTGGGGCAGGGGAAGGCTGTCCGGGTCGTGCTTTGGGGCAGGGCACAGCGAGTTGCAGACCTGGCCCAGGGCTGCAGCGGGGAGCCCTCTGCTCCCCTGGGGACACGCTCCAGCCGACGGCCGAGCACCAACGTGACACTCAGCCTTTCCGGAGGCAGCGGGAGTCATGACGTGACCGCAGAAGCCTTGGCTTCCCCAGGTATTCCCTTCCAACATAAGAGGTGTCTGCCCAACAGTGCAAAGAGCATCAAACCCAGGATATTTATCTGTGACACGACTCCACGGAGTCTCGCGAAGCCTTGTGTGCACATTTCGGGGCTAGAAAGGGAATATATCGCTGTGTAACATCTTAACTAGAAAGCAAAATGTAAGCAAGAAAAATCCTTATGTCACAGATGAGCAATGTGGGCTTCCTCCTCCCCACGTCTCAAAGGGGGAATTGTCCCCCTGACCCTCAATCCAGGCTGAGCAAGGGCTCAAGGCTTGGCCAGGATAACAAGGACGTGAAATAATCTAAGTGATAATCTGCTGATTAGTTGGCTAAGTATAATCTGGTAAATATCAACTTAACAGATATCTGGCACTTTTCCTCCATTACTTTTGGAGCACTAAATCAACTGGTTTAGTGGATTTACTCCTATTTTATGGGTCAGCAAATGGAAACCGTGAGCAGAATTGCCCACGCAGTTGTCCCATGAGCCTGTCCCCGCGCTGAGGGCCGCGTCTCCCTGCAGCCCTGTCCTTCATTCTGCCGCCCTGTCCTTCATTCTGCCTCTTCCTTCGTTAATGTTTTTGACTGGATGATATGGACTCTGTCTGTGGAGCAAAACCCGGCTAACGGGATGTCTGCCTTCGCCACGGAGCTCATGCTCCCCAGGCTTGGACCACGAAGGAGAGCTCTTCCCTATGTGATGTGCTTTATGTGCGTGCAGACCTGATTTATATCTCTTCCAACAAGCTGTTCTCTGCTATCATGAGCCAACAGGACCCATAGGGTGTTACAAGACATATTACATGCAGCCAAGAGCTTTAATCCCCCTGGGGGAGTGATTACAAACAACTACACACGTCCCAGAGTTGCTTAATCACTGTTAAGAAATTTCTTTATAATCTGAGTAAATTACTTTAATTACTTGCAACTACCAATTAGCGTTTGAATGCTTCCACTGAGAAGTTTGCAGGCATTAATCTGCTCCCTTGGAATGTTAAATCACCGGCTGGAAGATGGCTTTCGTCTATGCAGCAGGCAGCAATCTGCCAGGCCAGAGCGGAGGCAGCCAGCCCTTACCCGGCATGCCCCTCCGCAGCTGCCTGGCCTCAGCTTTTATTTATTTCCTAGCTTGAAAGGAGACTTCAGTCCTCCAGTGAGTTTTAGCAGCTGGATAAAATTGCCCGATCCCAGGAAAGGGGGGTCCCTCTTTAACCCCGCGGCGGGTGCGGAGGCTCTGCCTCCTGGAGGCAGGGTCAGCCGCCGCCGCGGACCCCGACAAAACACACCGTCCAAACAACTCCCCGCCTGGGAGCTTACAGACACAGGCAGGGCGAACGGCCTCGCTCCTCGGCTGCCTACACTGGCAGACCCCGTTCATTTCCTAATCGACAGAGCTCCACAGCACAGCCCCGTGTTTGCTCAAACGTCGCGTGCTGGGCAGGGTGGCTTTTGCTGACGACCAGGCTCGAGCCGAACTTAATCTTCAGACATGAACGCCGATGAGGTCTGGACAAGCACGGCTCCATTTCTCATTTTCCCACTAGTTCTGACTTACAGTAACTCTCAAACCTTGAAAAGTTAGAGTCAAGGTCTGAACTTGCTCTTCTGGCCGCTTTCTAGTCTTTGCTGGCATGGATCGGAGTCAAACCACTTTTTTTCTTTGATATTTAGGCCTGGGGTGGCTGCATTCGTCTTCTTTTTCTTTGCTCATCATTAGGAGTGTGCTGGTGTGAGGAGCCTGGGCACGAAACCAAAATGCCCTCGCCTGCACTCCTGATGGTCGAGAGCCAGAGCAGCTGCCGCAGCAGCGGGAAGCAGGTTCACCGGGCAGGGATGCTGCGCGGAGCAGCGGTCCCAAGCAGACCCCGTGCCTTTGTGCCAGCCCAGCGTCCAGTCAGGGTAGTCAGGACCAAGGCTCAGTAGGGGCAGGATACCTTTTAGCAGTGGGGAGGAGAGGTCGAGAGAAAGGGAGGCTGCAGCACTGCCAGAATTGAGGAAGAGCATCAAGAAGAAAGGCTTCAAGTTAGGAGAGTGCTGCAAAGTCAGAGGGAAGGGCAGCAGGAGAGAGGACGGGCACAGACTGTGTTTTCTTTCACCTTCTCCTCGATCGTGCTCTCTCCTGGAAGTTGTCTCTCTGATTTCCACTGGCATCGATGAGAACAGGTTCTCCTCCGAGTGGAAAACCCACTGAGCCAAATACGTGTTAGCTGGGAGACCCTGCAGTTCCCACAGCTTGACCTGGGGTGTGCAGAGCATGTTGCTGGCTGGGTGCAATTTTAATTTTGTATAAAGTGCCAGAGATCCCGATAACTGCATAGGTGCAGCATCTGCACTACTGGTACCCACTAGCCTTGGTACCAAGGCAATGTTTTGGTTTCTCCTGTTTGCAAAGGCACACTCAATACTGGAGGGAAACACGTAGGTCTGTGGGAACTGGTGAAGGCTGATCTTCTGCAGTTTGGGATTCTGTCATCTTTTTTCTTTTTTTTTTTTTTTCCTTGAGATTGGCTGATAGCTTCCAAAATTGCTGGGGAAAGAAA
This sequence comes from Sula dactylatra, assembly GCA_013389905.1. NCBI lineage: Eukaryota > Metazoa > Chordata > Aves > Suliformes > Sulidae > Sula > Sula dactylatra. Next base: position 416,202 of record WEKW01015168.1, on the reverse strand, counting down.
CTGGGTGGGAGGCAGTAGATGATATCACAGCAGACAGCGTGATTGCCTAAGCCTTCTTTTCATGGGAACTGAGGCTAAAAGCTGGAGTTCAGAGCCTAGAGTAGGGGACGGGGAGTCAAAACTGTGTTTTCTCTCTTCTTCCATCTAGCATGACTCATGGTATGCTTTGAAGGCAGCATTCATGTTTATGCATTTCAGTTTCTCCACATATAAACCAGCATGCCGTCTCCCCACTTTATGAGCCATTTTAAGCTCTCGTATTGGGACTAGCACCACCAGAGCTACAGGCTTTGACCACTCGCGTAGCCCACCACAAGCACGCCTCTTCTGGAGAGACCAGCTTCTGTTTAGGAACATTAATTCTTTTCCTTTACAGAGACAAGCATACACATATGTCCCAGATGTATGCCTTTCATAGGTGATAAATAAATAAGCATCACCAGCCCTGAATAGGGAGGGTTGTTTTCCTTGTTTGGATTTAAATAAGACTTTGCAGGAATGATCCGTATTGCAAGGGCTTCATGTAAATCCCTCTCTGAGCCAAATCAATTGAACAGCGAGTGCCTGTTCAGCTTGCAAGGCATTTAAATGCTGGCTGGTGCCGCCGAGGCCAGGGGCAGCGGGTTGCCCACCCGGCTGCACCTTCTGCCCAGCCCCACCTCTGCCTCGCTGGTCCCTACTGCAGCCGCTGTCACCTCCCCTCTGCAAACCTTTCTTGGGGGTTTCCCCTCCTTCGCTGTCAGAGGCACGTGGAAAATGTCTTGTGGTTGACCAGACGAAGATTTTCGTGTGCAGGTTATAGGGTCAGGAAGGTTCTTCCCGGGCCCTGGAAGACATGAGTTGTTGCAGGAGGTTTTTTCCTCACCTCCAAAGCGTAGTCATCCATCCTCCATCTCTGTGGGCGTTTTGCTCAGCACCCTGGGGACATTTCTCACCCAAGTGCCAGTTTGGTGTTCCGGGCACTGCCGAAGCCCGCAGGATGCATCTCACCGCGTCACCTACAAGTCACCGAGCACAGGGTCCACGTGCTTCGGCACGTTTGCATGAGGCGCTTACATTTGTCCCCGCTGGGCAGCAGTGACAGTCTGTGTCCGGCGAGAACAGCTGTGGGCTGTGATGATGAACCTTTCCCTTGGCGGCACAGGGAGGTTTAGATTGCCAGCCAATTCCAGGTCACTGAAACCAGGGAAGCTTACAATCAAATTGTAGGAAATGGAAGGCAATGACTGAAATAATAGCACATACAAATGGAAATCTAGATTAAGTCCCTAGAGCCTTCTTTGCAACTGGAAGGAATGAATTCTTTTTCTTTCTTTCTTTCTTTCTCTTTCTTTGAAGGAGACAACCAGTTATTTTGTGACATTCAGGTGGGAGCAGTGGTTAAAAGTATGTTAGTGTAAAAAGCAGTCCAAGCCTGCTTCCTAACGTCCTCACCAGATCACAGCTGGGCCACTGTCTGTGCCTACGGCTTCCACTGCTCCAGACCAGGCACCCAGCTCCTTACCAAGTCGTTAGTGCTTAAATGTACAGATAAAGGTGATGATGAGCCCCGACCCATTTCACTGAGAGCCTGAACTAAGGCCACCGTGTTTTGCCATCCAAATACAACAGCCCTCCTAGCTCCATAACAGTCTGCATAGGAGAAAGGGCTGTTTGTAAAATAATAAAATGAGTGGGGAACCTAATGCAGGATGTATTGATGTGCAGAAGCCAAGTAGATTATACTGGAGTGCCTAAATGAGATGTATTATAATCCCCTGTTTGGAGACAAAGCTCTGCGGCAGGGAGCTCAGCAGCTGGCAGAAGTGCGAGGAAGCAGCTGCCGGGGTGGAGGAGCTGAGATGGCAGATCCAGCGCTCCCTCCTCCCCGCAGCATCCCCAGCCTCCTGCTCGCAGAACGGGGTGTGCCAAGGGGGTGGGAAGAGCTGTTACCTGATTACACAGGTGCCCTGCCTTCGCCTCCGTACCCCAAGCACCGAAAAGCAAACTGGAGGTAAACTCGCCCTCACCGGTGCTGGCGGCCAGGCTGGGGTTGCAGCATCTGGATGCTGGAGGAGCTCTGTGGGAAGAGGGGTCCCTCCGTGTTCAGGGGCTCCTTATCCCATCACCGCTTCACTCCTCCACTCGTACCCACCAGCATCCTGCTGGTTAAGGGCTGGGACAGCTACTGTGGGTCATGCAGAGGGGCAAAAAAGTGAAGCAGCCGCATCTGAGAAACCCATTTCTTGCTCTCTGTCCAGGGGAGGGCTGAGAGCGGACAGCACTGCTCCCCAAAAAAAGGGTGGGCAGATCCCAAAACAGACCCACAATCCTCGCTTCCACCCAAGAGCGTGCGCGATCTCCGTGCCGGACCCGCAGGGCTAGCCGTGCGTGGCTGACAGGCATTTCAAATGCTGCAAGGGAGAGGACTTTATAGGACGTGTGACGGATCCTTCCTCCCTGTCTCGGCCGTACAGTGCATCTTCCCACACCGGAGCTCCCTTTGCTTTTGGTCCACGTGCCAGAGCCCTCAGCTCCTCTTTATGACTCTCAAATCCATATCACTCAGAAAATTATGTTCTTATTTCTTCAAATATATCCCTCGGGGCAGATGTCAACTTCACATCAGCTCATGAAGCAGTGGGTATAAGCAGGGAGGCACACCCCATCACATACTCTGTCTCCCTGACACATGTACACACACACAAACAGAACTAAATTTACCCTTAATGTATTCCCGAGAAAGGCTGAAGCATCTCAGATACTATCAAGTATAACTCCCCAGCATGCCCAGACAGCACATGCACACACGTGCGGGTACGTATGACACAGGCTTGTGCATTGCTGTATGAACACCTGTGTGTGGGGGACGGACAGAGTCCAACCGCCTGCCTGCCACTGGAAAACTTACTGGAGGTGCCAAGCGTCGGTCTGGAGGAGCTGGGAAAAAGGAGGTGCGTGACCATGTCCGCAGGGCACGTCCTGACACATCTGGGGACAGGCCACTGACGTGCCTGCCCGCCGCCGGCTGTAGGAGGTGGAGGAAGGACAGGGAGACCGCTCTCGTTCAAATGCAGCCTGGCAGCTGTCAGAACTCTGCCTCTGACCGTTTGGGAGCAGCCTCGGGTACCCCGGGGAGCTGCCGGGATGCGCCCCAGCCCCACCACGACTGCCTGCTGGCGACGGGACCCCTTGCGCCCGATGGCCTCGGCACGGGTGGTCCTTGCGGGACCCCCAGTGGGGACATCTCAGTGAAACGCCGCCCCGGTGAGCGTGGGCTCCCTGAGCAGAGGAATTGCTGGGGAGGGGGCAGACACCCCCTCCCACGCTGCTGCGGGGCTTTGCCGGTCCCGTGCCCCGCTGGTGCTGCTGTTTGCACAGGCTGACCACAGTCCACCGGTCCCAGAGAACCGTCATCACCCTGTGCCTGCTCTACGCGGCTGATGAGGTGTAGATCCGACTGTCAGTGCTCCCCCTGACCCAAGACAGTCTAACCTCGACGTGGCGCAAAGGCTGATGCTCTTGGAGCATCATCTGAAAGGACCAGCTCTCTTCCCCTCCACATCAGGCCGTACCAGAGGCATGGGGACTCAGCAGACTCATTATCACCCTGCATACTGCAACAAGCACAACTACCATAGATGATGGAGTCACTTATTACGCGGTTATTTCCCGTGGCACTGACGCTGTCTCGATTGTTCCTGGCTTTGCAGGAAGCCCTCGGAGGCTTTCCTGCCCAAGCACTCACTTGGCTGAAGGAACTTCTCCCCTTACACCAGCTCCTGCCCCGCTGCAGCGAGCGGGACCTGAGAGGCATCAGCAGGCGAGAAGCTATTTGTGTGCAGGTGTAGCGGCTGCTTACTCACTCCGACTCACAGTTACGGTCTCCTCTGGTTTTGTAAGAGGTTCTGCCACAATACGGTCCTTTGGTGTCTACCAGGGAATGGAGCGTGGCCAACCCACCTTCCTGAGGCCACGCCAGACCGTGCCCAAGGCACCAGCGAGCCACGGCTTAGTTAGGCAGAGGCTGAGCTGGTCTTCCCAGCAAGGGTGAGATGCAGCACAGGCTTCACAGCCCTCTCCCAGGTTGTGTTTATCCGTTGTGATACTTTCACATGAGAAACAAATAAAGGCTGATGATATCTCCTGGAAGAAAAAACCAAGGTTACTCCCCTGACCTGATTAATGCAAATAAACTGAATGGAGTCCTGTCGCCCGGGGCTTGCAAATTTAATATCTGTTAAACTGATTCATTTCATGCTGTTTTAGCCTCTCACCCTGTGACTGCAATTACCTCTGCCGGTCTCGCTGGGCCGTTGGTGCCTGCTTCCTCCCTCACGTGATGCCGTTTGCGTTGGTTCTGTTTGTTTTGTTGTTTTGATTTTTTTCTTCTTGTGGTTTAATTTCCTTTGAGTTTATTAATTATGGCTGGGGGGCGGGGGCCAGGAATGTTTAGCTAATGCTTCCTCTTTGCATAGTGTGGCACTTCAGCCCTGTAATTCCCGCTTTTGGCTGCCCTGAGACGGGTCAGGGGAAGCGAGGGGGTGGGAACCTCTTTTTTCCCTTCCCTGCCTGTGAGCCCTGCGCCCACCTCCCTGCATCGCTCCCGCCGTCTTGCCCTGTGCTTCCTGGCTGGCTGCACTCGCACGAAGCAACTGCTTTGTGGGAGACTCGGGAGATGTATTTCAAACCGTTTAATCAGAGCACGAGGTCGGTGTGCCTCGGGCTGGGTCCCTGGAGAAAGCAGGCACGGCCGCATGTGTCCCCCAAGCCTGGGTGAGCCGAGCGATGCTCCGAATCCAGCACCGGCCACTACCAACACCACCCTGCACAGGGCAAGGAGCAGATTTTTATTCCAGCCCCACCTGCTACAGTTAGGGTCTGAATTCACAATTCTTTTGAATGGCGAAAGTCTCATGAGAGCAACAGGTTGGTTTGTTTTGTGGAGACGGGATTTCTTGCCCCTGTCTCCCAGGAGCCACCAAGATAAGCTCTTCAAGAGCTCTCAGCCTGGAGCCCAGCTGCCCAGGCTGCGGCAGGAAACCCCAGCCTCACATCTTTTAATTTCTCAGGCTGCCACAACCTGGCCTTACCCTGGCCTGGCAGCTCACGGCGCAGCCCGGGGCGCCTGGAGGTGCAGGAGCCAGAGCAGCAGAGGTTAAAAGCAGAGACCTCCCAAAGGGAGAAGGCGCGAGAGCGAATGTGCCGCGAGTATAAAAGATAAATGAGGCTAAGGATGTCAGCCGGGTTTCACCTCACTTTTCATCTAATTCAACAGTGAGGGAGCACTCAATGAAATTAAAAGGGAAGCCACTTCAGGCAGATGAAGGATCTGGTATTTTAACAATACATAGGAAGTTCACCATTGCAGGATGCTTAAGCAAAGACTTCGTTAAGTGAATAAGGATGAGCTGCTCTGATGACAAACATAGTCTGCAGCGAGATGTTTAGTCGGGGTATAAAAGTGCCGTGAGCTCTTGGTCCTCTCCGAGTGCCTGCTCCCCGTGGGGGCGTGGGGGGGAGGAGGCAGTGCCCATCACCCGTGGCACAGGGTCCTGGAGCTGGGGACAGAGCTGCTCCGCCTCAACAGCCTTGCTGCGGGCCTGGACAGGAAGGGGAGCTCGATGCTCAGGACTCCTGGTGCTTTTCTGAGACATCTCGCTCCCCAGGAGAAGATGACTAGATAGGCTCCACATCTTTCTTTCCACCCCTAGGAAGTGTTTAGGCTGCAAAAGTACAGGTAAAAGCCAAAACGCTAAGTGCCCTCTCTACAGGCTGGAAAGCCATAATGCAAAGAAAAGGGATTAATTTATCTCCTTAAAGAAACAATAACAACCTAATTTGCCAAGTCACTGTCATAGTGGCCTCATTTGGGATGTTAGAGATCAGCAGCACTGGATTTCCCCCAAACCTCCAGTCCTTCTGTTTGCTCCTCTCTCTTGCTGACTTCTCCAGGGCCAGGATGCTCCTCGCCCCGCGCAGCCTCCCCAGCAGCATCACACCTCTGCAGCGACAGCGGCCAGGGAGCAAAGCTCTGCTCTGTGCTGCAAGAGAGGGCTTTGGAGTGCAGATCTGAGATGTGATGAGGGGAAAGCGAGTAACCTGCGGGCTTCACTCCTTCCTCCGGTTTTCAGAGGTGCTGTTTGCAGCAAAACAAGAGTGTGGTGAGAGCCTCTGTCTAGCCAGCACAGAGAGCAGTGGGCGACTGAAGACCTCATATGCCTTATTCAGAGCATGCGCCAAAGCTCCTGAGCATGTATCTTGGCTGCTGCTGCCGCCCATGTTGGCTGGGAAAAGATGTCCCAAGCAGCTAGCTTGAGCTGCACCCTGCACCCCTGCACTGCACCCTTCCTCCCTGTGCTGCACCCTGCATCCCTGTGCAGCACCCTGCATCCCTGCCCTGCACCCTGCACCCCTGCACTGCACCCTGCATCCCTGTGCTGCACCATGCATCCCTGCCCTGCACCCTGTACCCCTGCCCTGCATGCTGTACCCCTGCGCTGCACCCTGCATCCCTGCCCTGCACCCTGCACCCCTGCACTGCACCCTGCATCCCTGTGCTGCACCATGCATCCCTGCCCTGCACCCTGTACCCCTGCCCTGCATGCTGTACCCCTGCGCTGCACCCTGCATCCCTGCCCTGCACCCTTTACCCCTGCCCTGCACCCTGTACCCCTGCGCTGCACCAGGCATCTCTGTGCAGCACCCTGCACTGCACCCTGCATCCTTGTGCGGTATCCTACACCCCTGTGCTGCACCCTGCACTGCACCCTGCATCCTTGTGCAGCATCCTACACCCCTGTGCTGCACCCTGTGCTGCACCCTGCACCCCTGTGCTGCACCTTGTACCCCTGCACTGCACCCTGCATCCCTGCTCTGCACCCTTCTCCCTGTGCCGCACCCTGCAACCCTGTGTGGCACCCTGCACCCATGCGCTGCACCCTGTGCCGCACCCTGCACTGCACCCTGCACCCCTGCGCTGCACCCTGCATCCCTGCCCTGCACCCTGCACCCCTGCCCTGCACCCTGCATCCCTGCACTGCACCCTGTATCCTTGTGCAGCACCCTGCACTGCACCCTGCATCCCTGCACTGCACCCCGTGCCCCTGTGCCGCACCCTGCACTGCACCCTGCATCCCTGCCCTGCACCCTGCACCCCTGCCCTGCACCCTGCGCCCCTGCACTGAGCAGAGAAGTCCGGGTCCCAAGGCACAACCAGGTGCTGTTGCCCTCGGGGGATGCTGCTGCTGTGACAAGCAGGAGCTGGGGAGGGGAGTTTGCAACCCTTTCACCTGGGCTCTACCTGTGCCGAGAATAAACAGCAGGCTTCCATCTCCACGGCTGTCAGCCCGCCTTTCAGCAGCGCAAAATCAATTTTAAAGAGAATAAAAGCACGTCTATGAATGGCCCTTTATAATTCCTGAATGGGACCACGAAGGAAGGCTTGCACCCTTTCTGTTTGCTTGCTCTCACTTCAAGTTCAGAGCTGTCAGGGGAAGTGAGAAGAGAAGGGACGCTGGCTTCCTGAGCATGCACACGCACACACGCGAGCGTGCTCACACCCCCCGTCACACACCCTTCCGTTTATTTTGCATTTCTTGTTTAGTTTCAGGCACCGGAGCTGCCAATCTCGGTGTGGTTTTAGTGCCTCTGTGCTGAGTCTGTCATGATGCCTTAATGGCTGTATCACCTTGTGAAGCTCTCAGACATCCTTAGCTCCTTTCATCAGTGGTGGGAAACCTGCCAGCCTCTGACAGGCTCTTCCAAACAAATCACAGCACGATTTAAAACGGGAGATGTGACCAGCGATTTGGCAAGCCGCCAGGCACCCGCAGCGTGCACATCTCGGCGCGGTCCCTCCGGCAGTGCCCAGCTTCAGCTGGGACGGCGCTGGCCCATGCCACGGGCTCCGCGCTCAGCCCTGGATGGGGCAAAGCGTTTTCAGCCCAGGCACCGGCCTTTTGCAGCTCCTGGTGAAGCACCACCGTCTGCTCCCAAGGCCTGCCTGCCTTTGCAAGGGCACCGTGCCCTGGGAAACCAGACCGCTGTGCTGTGCAGCACCCCGAACTGCCCGTCCCGCGGTGCCTCCAGGCCAGCAGCGGTACCTGGCTATCCTGGCATGGTCCTGCCGGAACCCCCGGCCCCTGCTGCAGCACTCTGCTTCTCCGCAGCCTGCGCTCCACAGGGTTTCAGAGGTGTTTCTCCAAGCTGACTTGGGCACTCGGGATCGCCTGGCATCAATGCCAAGAGACCCGGGCTCTCTGTGGCATTGCCTGAGCTGAGCTGCAATGCCCGGCGGAGCAGCCGGCATCACCGGCTCTGCATGCCCTGAAACCCGGGCTGGGGCTGGGGCGGCCGCTGCAGCCAAAGCACGAGCTCGTGCACCGTGCTCGGAGCGGGTCTGCATCGCTTTGGGCTCGAACCACCGGCAACATCCGGGGCCGGTTCCATCTCTCCCGCCAACACCGATCCCGCTGCAAGAGACTGGCCTGGGGGTAGGAGCTGCGGCGAACCAAACGGAGTGCTTCTGGAAACAGAAAAGGACATGGTATTTCATCATTTTGGGGCCCAGACTGTCTCTGCTGCACCAACAAGGGAACTATTTGTGTGGTTCAAAGACTTATTCATTCTGTTGTGTTTTTTTTTTCCAAACCACCCACTTCAAGTTTTGGGTGAAGGTTCAATTTCATTTTTCTTATTCCCAGCTCATTTGCCCATCCCTAAAACAAACATATTAGAGCAAGCATGTGTGGGAGAGGGTATATTAATCAAACCAGAGGGTAGGTGAACTTAACGCAAACAGAGAATGACAATGCACCGTGTATTTGCATAATCCAGTGAGAAAGCTTTGTTGCTGGAAAGCCAAAGCTACTGGCATAGAAAAGTATAGGTCTGAACAGGAACTCCGGTCCTGAACAGTTACAGACGTTGGGGGTAATAAATCAGGGATCTGGGTGAAAACGTAGCGGTTCCAGCATGCTTTCCCAACTTTGCATTTCATTTGCTTTGATAGAGGGCCCTATCCTGCGTGCTTTGAAGTTAATGGCCAAGCTCCCTTTGACTGCAGCAGAAACAAGCCCAGGCCTGAAGAACAGGTGCTCAAGTCGGAGTCGCAGCGGAGACTAAACTCATCAGCGATCAGCCTTGGCTTTATGCAAATGCTTCCAAATGAGGCGAATTGTCTTGCCAGCTGATACAACCAGAACAAAGCCCCAAGCACCAGTAGAGGGTAACATATGCAATTTCAGGGCTAAGAAGTCCAGGGAGGGATTTAATAGCAGTTGGCATTTTACAAAGGAGATAGCTATTTCTGCAAAGGGATGATTAGAGGTATGTATAAAGGCGTGGGGTGTTTTAGGAGCGCGCTGGCTGGCGTTCCCCACTTCTAGGTGACCTTGGGCAAGTTGTTTCACCTCGCGCTTGCCTGGTTTTCTGCTGAGCTGCTTCCTCAGTGGGATAATTTTCCCTGCTTCACAGATGTGATGTGGCTGCATTTGTTGGTATTTGTGAACAGTTTGGCATCCCCTAACGGAATATCTTAGAGGAAGGAAGGGAAAATAAAGTTCAGCGGGATCCTGCCCTGGCAGGAGATGCAGAGGTGGCGAGGACCTTGAAGGGCTCACTTGCCACCTGCGCCAGTTGCCACCGGGGCGAGGAGGGAGCAGCAAGAGCCATCAGTACACGACCTGTGCTGAAAGATTCGGGTCTATTTAGAGAGGAGAGGTCTGAGGGAAGATGAGATGGTGGTCGTCAAATACATAAAAGGAGGCTGAAAAGAGAGGGAGTAAATCGTTCTAACCGTTATGGACCTGGAAATAACAGGCTTAAATGGCAGCAAGGGAAAATCAGGGTAGAAACCGGGAAAAGTCTTGTACCAAGAAGGCTGGCAGAGCACAGAGACGGCTGCCTGGGGAGGAGCTGCTGCCCAGGAGAGCAGAGCCAGCCCAGCGAGGCTTTCCAGCCCAGCTCCCCCTCAAACACAGCTCCGCAGCCGAGGATGACCGTGAAGCAGCGATTAGAGCCGGGGCGGCTCGGCCAAGGGCTGCCGAGGGCACGGAGCCCTTCGAGGCAGCGTCGGGGCGGCCGAGCCGGGGGGACGGCAGGCAGTGCCGGGGGGGAGGCTCTGCCTGTGCGTTTGATGGATGAAACCTGCGTGACCTGACCCCAGTTCCCAGCACTTGCTGCTTTCTGCATGCGAATCAAAGGCGCGACTCACACAAGTAAGCCCAAGCACATGCCTAAGCATTTACAGCGCTGGAGGTATCTGCCCGTCCGGCACACGGCAAGGCACAAGTGGGTAATACCATATGTTTCCTTCCCCTGCAATTTTATGGCTGAAGGTATTTGATCAGACCAGTTATTCACTAACCATCTGTCCCTTGCACAAATACAGCTGATTCTTGTTATAACTCTCTGAAGGCGAATGCCCTTCTCCGACGCGCTCCAGGAACACGCTCGGGTTAACTGTGTTTCAGCCATTTCGGAAAATGCATCTCCTTTTAAGAGCTGGTGCTGTCAAGCATCCACATGAATGGCAGCCCATGTCTGCGCCGATTACAGTGGGAGGATATTTAAAGCCCATTCTGCAAATCAGTGCCTTGGATACTAATATAAGTAACTTTAAAAAAATAGAAAGAAAGGAAAGCGAGGAGATAAAAACCCCGTCATTTACATTTCTAAGGAATATGAAATTGTGCTTTTGAAAAAAAGCAATTTGTAAACTTTAGATAGCAGCAAATTCCTTGTTTTTTGGATACAATACCAGCTTTGCATATGCGCTGAAAGAAAGAGGGAGAGAAAATAACCCTGAAGCATCCTGCCCACTGCATTAGCTTTTAAAATAAAACCCATTTATATATAAATGTTGGCTTTTTTCCCAGTCTCTGTAGAAAAGCTTTTCTGTATTAAATGCTACAATGAATTAAATTAACCATAATGATTTCTTTGTGAATGGAAACCCTTTTTCCTGTGTGACATGTTTTTGATCTTTTTTTTTCCTAGTTACAACAACCCGTACTCCTATCAAGTTGAGGATTCTGTTTGTTCTGCTATTTGCACAATGCAATACAATTACTATTTGCACCTTTTGTTCTTAAGAACCATAAAGCGCAGCTATTCCACGTGCTACCTTTCTGCGCAGGGAGCGGGAGCCCTTTGCCAGACCCACTCTCACCTGCCGGCAGCAGGGTCGCGACAGCCCCGTTGGCTCCTGTATTCAGATGCCAAGAACAAGCAGTGTGACGGGGTGACAAGGAAATCGTCTCCTCTTTGCTCCCCCTCTGCAGCCCCAACAGCAGAGCCAAGAGCCGAAATCATCCGCCTGTGACTTACGGCCACTCCTTCCCCTGTATTTGCCATGAAGTGACTTGACATAGTTCGATTTATTGGGTCTTTTTTATTTATTTTTTTCCCTGCCCTGATGCTACGGTGGCAGTTGGCTGCGCTCTCCCCAGGCACCGGGGGCTGCTTGGCCGCAGGCTTGCCCACGCATACGGCTGCTGGGTGCTGCGAGGGGCAGAACCGGGCTTGCGGCAGCCGGGGGGTCCCGGCACCGGTGGCCGGGCATTCACTGCTGAGCAGAGAGCTCTTGCTGGGGGGAGGCAGCCTGCACGGTGCTGGGAAGGAAAATTAGGTCACGTTTCTGGTTTGAAGAGTCTGGATGGCGTCCCATTTATTTTGGATTTCTCCTAACGAGTAACTCGTTTCTATTTTCCTCCCACCTCATTTCCTTGTCTTTTTTTTTTTTTTTTTTTTTTTTAAAGCATTTCTCCTTTCACCCGCCTCTTTTTCCTCGAAAACAGACGGGGTGGGTGGACAAGCCTGAGGAAAGCTGGAGAAGTGCGTGGCTTTCTGTGCTCCGCCTGGGCGGGCGCAGGCAGAGCTTTTCCTCGGCCCCGGGGCTGCGACCAGCCTTGGCCATCTCCTGGGGCCGCTCTGTTGCAATCGTGCTGTGCAGGGAAGAGGCCTTCAAAACTCAGTTAGAGCAGCAAAAGGAAGGAAAAAAAAATCCCTTGCACGTCTGTCTGTCCACTCATCCTGGTGAAAGCCGTCTTGTGCCCCCTCTAGCAGAAGTGCTATGTTAGCAGAGTCAGTTAGTGAGCCCTAGTCTCCTTTGCTGAGCTGTAGCTGCGGCGTTGGAAGCCTGAAACCCCAAGCAGTGATGCCTTAAAGACGCTGGGAGCTGGGTAGCTTTGGCTGGGTGCTGGGCTCCGGAGGGGGCTGCGTGCTGGGGGTGCCTCCCCAGCAGCTGTGGCGTGTTGTGGCAGGTGAGATGTGTCCTCCTGCTGCCGCCGCTGAGCGTCCCTGGGCTGCGCCGAGCCGAGCCCAGCCGAGCCGAGCCCAGCCGCAGGAGCAGACCCAGGGACACCCGAGCCATCCCACCCTCTTCCTGGAGAGATCTGCAAACAGCACTGGGCCTCTCTCAGGGCTTTAACCAGGCAAGCCCGAAGCCACTGTTAAATTGTTCCCTATTGTCCAAGGCAGCCCGTGGCACAGTTTGTCCCCGATTCATTTGGGAAATGATTCCAGTTCAACAAGAATCATTGGAAGGTTTTGGGTTTTTTCCCTGACATTCATTCCTAATTTGCTTTTGCTGGATTTAATTTCACCACTCCTCTCCAAGCCCCTTGAGCAACCCCTCTCTCTTCTCATTCGGTGTCATCAGATGTTCTTGGGCAACTGCAAAGCCCTTGTCCCTCCACCCGCCCGCAGACGCTCCTCCCGGCCACGAGACCTCCAAGGCAGCTACATCTCCCTGCAGTTCTGCACGGCCAATGGCTTGGTACCTAAAAAATCAAACCCTGTATTACACATTAAGCAAAAAACTGTCAAAGCTGGAGGTTTTCCAAATTTTTTTTTTTGTTTGTGGACTGGCACTTGGTGCAGGAGCGTGTCTTAGCGGGGAAGGACAGAAAGAATTGGTTTCAGAGGTGTTGCCACCTCCATGCGTGTTACATGTGCAGAAATGGGAGCTTGAACATCTGATATGTCATTTTAAAATCTGTCTTTCCTAGGTAATATTTTATCTCTCATCTCAGTGATCAGCATAATGAACATTTTTGTTCCTGCGCAAATAGCACCTGAAAGAAACCCCATTTAGTAGAGAATTACCAAATTGAGGGAAAATGCCTGACACCGAGAATCCCCTTAGGACTTTCCCTCAGGATGGGGATTGGCCAACATTCCTGAAAGGACAGGCTTTCCAGCTCTTGCAGGAGTAATAAGGTAATTGGGGAATGAGTAAGAAATGGTTGCATCAGTTCCTTGGGGGAGCTGTGGATTGCATAGATGGGAATATTTTCAGTTTAGGGTCAGAGTTTCTGCTGCCATTCACAAAGTCTGCGTGAACGTTCAGAAGCGGGTACAGCTTGTCCCTCGGAGAGTGGGAAAGGAGGGAAATAAATACTCCTGGATTTGAAATATGTTTAAAGGAGGGCTAGATTTGACATCAGCTGCTGCCCCTTGAAATTATTTCTCACCGCACTGCCAGAGGAGGGGTGGGTCGGGGATGCTGGGAGGAAAAGGCAGCCACAAAGGGAGGCTGCTGACCGTGCTTCCCGGGAGCAGATTGTTCTTCTGATGGTTGCATCTCCCGGGGACCATTTAGGGAGTTCATTGGTTTGCCATGGCTTTTCTTCCCATGGATGACCCGGTGCTCACTGACTTGTCCCCTGGGTACACGGGGGAGCTGGCTCGAAGCTGCCCGTTGGCTTGTGCTCATCTCGCGGGAGCAGCTGCACGTACAGCAAAAGGACACAGGCAGACAGACGGACACCCACACGCGCACACACACCCCCTGCCGCAGGATCATTTCGGCGTAGTGCGGGTTACAGCAAGAGTATTCCACCCTTCTGCAGACTAAAGGATGTCCAAAGCACCAAGAGGCTCAGCTCACCAAACGAGGCAGGGCCAGGAGATTCCTGCCACTCGGAGAATGACAACGTTGAACCCAGCTCAGGCTTCCACCAGCCTCCGTTGTTAAGCCTCCGGTACAATGTCCAAGGAGATTTCTGCGGCTCCCCAGACCCCGCTCCTTTCCCCAGCTAACCCAAGAGAGATGAGTCCCTGCTGCAATTCAACATCAGGGCTGAAAAAAGAGCCGTGATATTATGATTATTTGCTGTGAGATTGTGGCACTGCACTATCCTCAGAGCTTTAATTTAGATGATTTAGGGGCCTTTTATTTAGTTTGTGCCCATTTACAATTGTAAAGAGGCTGTGAACCAAGGCGCTGGTCTCTGCACGTATCGACAGAGTTGATCAATTGCCGGCTTCTGGGGTATGATGTGGTTAGGCAGGAAAAAAACATCTTTTTTCCCTCCTAATTAGGTGCTTCACTTGGCTCTGCAGGCACACGTGTTTTTGGTGGCAGGGGTGACATTTTCATCTCACCAGGGTGATGACAGGGGAAGCAGAGCATGCCGAGAGCTGGGGGAGGCACAGAACTGGAAAAAAACCCCCCATATTTCCATGCCACCCCAAACATGTTAATCTAAGATGCTATTTAAGCGGAGCCTTACCCTGTCAAAACCTCGCTGTGTTAGCAGCAGCCGGCGTTTCACCTGGTCGCTGGCTTGGAAAGCACCAGGGGTCTGGACACTAACCGATGTGGGGGTGTCGGAGAGGGCGGCACAGGCGGTGGGAGCTGGCTGTCCTGCGCTCCCCTTCCCCTGGCAGCTCTCCGAGCGTTTGCCATCACTCTGAGGGGGAGCCAAGGGGGGAAGAATCAGAAAAGGAGGCAGGTAGGGACTGAGCTGGGAAGATTAAAGTGCAGGGAAGGGGTGGAGAGCTCCAGCGTGTGCTGGGACCTGACCTGGAAACCAGCAGGGAGGAATCCGTGCATCAGCAAACAGGCAAAAATAATCCTGCGCCCAAGGAATGCCTGAGCAGCAAGAATGCAATGTGCTTCACGTGGGAAGATTAGAAGCAAAAATACCAACATGAGCAAATAAGTTCCATTATTCTCCCCTCCAGGCTATCTTACCATCGCCTGTGTGTCTATAATTAATTCAGATTCTTTTAAAAACAGGATATAGAGACCCCCTCACCCATCAGCCTGTGCGAGCGGCATCGCAGGCAGCGATGGGCAGCCTGGCAAGGGAGCCGCAGCACAGATCTCTGGGTGGCTCCTCTGCCCTGCATCTGTTTGGCTGGTCCAGCTTGTCTGACCCCCGCCTGTGCGCAAAGCATCTGTGGGAGGGCCAGGGCGACGCTCAGCCAGCGCTGCAGGGGCTGAGGTGGGGGTCCAGGACCTTCAGGGCCCTCTGAAATGCTGGTGGCAGCCTCCGACCTGCAGCGCACACATGCAGTAGTTTTATTCTTAAATATGAGGTCTAGATCTAAGTGCCAACATCCTTACCATCGCTAGTTAGAGCAACCAGAGTCCTTCTCCCAGTTGGACAGACTTTAGGGATCTCCTTTAATCTGTCCTGTAATTCCACCTTCCATGAGAGCAGATCCAGAGCTCCCAGTGCTTTTACCATGGGGGAAAACAAAACCTTCCGCCGTGAGCACACCGAGCTGGTTCTCCAGCATCGCAGTGGCACTTGCATCCCGGTGAGAACCCATGGATTGCAGCCCGGGCAGGAGGCACACAGAGGCTTACCCGCTTCTTTGGAGCTGGGATCAGGATGTGCAAGAGTTGGAAAGTCTGGCTGTGATTCCCTAACTAAACACGGACTTAGCAGTTGCTTTAGCTTTGGGATTTAGAAATTTTTGGAAAGAGTTTTAAGGCCCTCAGCCAGAATCTCAGAGGAAGGTTTCAGTCCAGGAGAAGTTCATTACAGCCCGGCAGGCTCCGTGATGGAGCCCTGTCATCCAAATGTGCAAGGGAACAGGCTTGAGGAGCAGCCGGCTATCATGCCGCTGCCCGTGCACCACGTGGGGAGACTGCTGATCCCGTCCAGCCCCCGCCCTGTGAAAACTTAAGTCCCGATTTCAACCAGGGGTGGAATAACTTGGGGAAAAGTTGCTGTCCTGAGCATACGGACATCCCCTAGAATCCTAGATTCATAGAATATCTCGAGTTGGAAGGGACCCACAAGGATCTGAGCCTTCCAGGAGCCGATCTCTCAGGGGCTGACCTTACGGCATGGCTTTCCCAGATCATCCTCCTCTGGGAACTAGCGACGGGCTCTGTAAAGTGAGGGACGTGGTGGGAAGCTGGAGGTTCTACTGTTTTCAGCCATCCCAATGTAAGCCATCCTTGCAGGTAAAACTCAGGGTCTGTGACCCTGGTGGGATCTTCTTTTCTAACTATGGCAAAGTTAGAAAAGTTAGCGTTGAGAAATGCTAGAGTCAGCAGAGCCGAAGCGTTATCTGTCTCGTGCTGAAATCTCCCTGGTGATTCTTCTGGCTTAATGCAATAACAGAAGCTTTTTGCTAAGTAGTACCAAATGCACCAGATTCTCACAGCCCCGCTGCAGACTGCTGTCAGCCCGGACTTCTGGCACCCGCCGGGGAAAAGCGTGGGGTCAAGGCAAGGGGAGCACTATCATCCCCCCGACTGCAATCCAGTGGTGAGATACGCTGAAAGGTAGCACACAAGAAGCTGCTGGTGTTGTTGTTCTTGGTTTCCTCTGGTTTTTTTTTCTTACCATCTTCCAGATGCTGCAGAATCCCCAGATGCAGCCACAACAAAGTTCTTGCATTTTTAACTTTAAAAAACATAATTGGGTAACTGAGAATAATGACTAAACAATGCAATAAATCATGTCTACACCTGGCCTGGAAATGGGGGGAGGGCAGTTCAGGGAGAAGTGTTTCTTCCCTCATTAATGAACAGAGCTGAAACATCGACACAAAATGCTCCCAGAGTCAGCAAATCTGTTCCAGCCTCTGCCAGCGAGCCCCTCGCAGGTCTGTGTGCGCCGGCCTCGGGGACCTGGGGACAGGAGTCACCGTCCCCAGGGCTGGGGGCTGAACCGCCCGGGTGAGAGGGGACTTGTGGTGCTAAAACGCCAAAGCCTTCCCTCTGGCCTGGGCAGAATGGCGAACTTAAATAGAAATGTCGCCACTTTAATAGCTGAAGACATTTTTATGTCCCGGCAGTAATTTTTGACTGTGCAGTGCCACTCACCTTTTCTGCTGTATAAACATGGCAAATAACCATTGCTACACTCAAGCCGCGGTAATTATCTGGGACAGGAAACTGCGATAACTGCGCTGAAGTTGTTAACGTTCACTTTATTCGCTCATTTATACAGCTAGCAAGACCTACAAACCTGCCCCCAGCACAGAAATCCCCCGTCAGCTGAAGGAGCCGGTGCGGAGGTGACGGACGGTGGCTCTGCCGGGGCTGGAGGGCAGAGGAGCACAGGAGAATGCCAGTTTATCCCCTCCCTATGTGAGTTGCATTCCTGTGGCTTGGCTGGGGTCTCAGCAGCCCACCCCTCCCTGCACCAAGGCTCCCCCTCTGCCTGTGTGCAGGGCAAAAGGAAGGATTTGGGGGTTGGGGGGGGGTTCCCAGCAGCTTTCAAAAGGAGGTGGAGGGAGGGTGGCAGACCCTTCTGCTGCAGGATTAGTGCTTCTTCTGGCTGATAAAGTCCCAGACCGAGCAGCTCCAGAGGACGACACAAATGGTATCAGCACTGTAGCTTTCTTATTCTCCTACGTACGACTTTTGCCTTTCACGCACAGAGCACACGACGGGAGCGGGGAGGGAGGCGACGGCCAGAGGCGGGAGGGGACGGGACACCCTTGTCGTGCTCAGCGCTGCACCCTCACCCACGGAGGGGAAGGGGCAGCACGGGGAAGGTGCCTCGCACCGGTCGTCTGCGCGGGACGCCGCGGGACAGCCCGTGCGCCCTTCTCCAAAGAGACGCCTGCGTGCCCAGGCTCGGGGCCAGGCATGCTCAGATGCTCTGGCAATATCTTCTTCCAGGCTCGTAGGTTTATCTGCTAGTTCCAAGCGAGATGCTTATCTGTTTGAGCCTCTTCAAGTTGACAGATGCTCTTATCTCTGCTGTTCTCCGAGTGTTGCAGAGGCTGGGGAGTTTGTGGCAAAAGTGCAAGGAAAACGTTTTCATGTGGGGAGCCTAAGGCTGAGGGTGCTTTCTGGGTCTTTAGCTCTAATTCTTCGTTGTTCAGACTTTCCCTGACAATCCTGTCGGCCCAGAACCTTCGAGGAACCCATGGCCATTTCTGTGTTATACGGGCATGGGAGCGGAGCCCTTTTTCCAGCAGCCTTTGCCCACCATGGGGCAGGCTCACCCGCCCCGGTTAGGGCAGAGAAGTGCTCCACGAGCACGTGAAGGCAATGGGCACAGTAAGGCCAATTAGAAACACGACTAAAAGGCTGCAGTGAAAGCTCAAAGTCTGGCTGACGGTCACTTAAAGGCCCCTTCATCCACCCTTGCAATTAAATATTTTGTTCTTCGTCAGCTCTGATCTGAGCTTAAGCTCCCCAACTGCTGTGGCTTTGTCTCCTGACCTTCTCGGTCCTCATGCGAACGGCAAAGGGTGCTCGAGAGGCCGAGTGCGTGTGCGCACATGCAGCTCCCCAAAGCTGCAAGGAAAACATAAACATAATTGACAAAAATAATTGAAACTTATAACAGTGTTGATGAGAGAGTTTTCTCCTTGGCCTGCCATTAATCATCAGGAAATAAATACCTTTACGGCCTCTGTAATTATGGCCTAAATACCACTGGAAGAAAATTTCTATCATTAAACATATCCTCAAAGAACTCATGCCTCCACCTGCTTCCCTTAAAACACCATTTTCCCAGACTTTGTCCACGCAGCAGATGCTGAAACAACTTCCTAAGACTCAAGAGTCACCTCTAACCTCAAAAAAGTTGAATTTTTCCAGGTTCCTGAGCAGAGCTTTGCCCCATTAAATCCACCTCAGACCGCTGTGTTGGCCCAAAGCATGGGGGCAGCTGCGGTACCCACCTGCCCCGAGTGACCCGGGCACCCACGCGTCCTCCATCACACTTTGCAGCAGGGATGCTCGGAGCTCCGCGGAGGAAGCGTTTTAACGGCACATCTCCAAGCACCATGGTCTGGCCCAGCTTCCCGGCTGTAGGAAGGGGAGCCGCCGCTTCACCGACCCGCAGAGGGGTGAGAGCCATGGCTAATCGGACATTTTCCAAAGTGGCTTGGGACCCTTCGGCAACGGCGCGCTCGGAGAGCAACGTGTTGCTGTATCTATTGTATTTATAAGCTTGTTAGTTGATTAACCACACTCGAATGCTGGCAGACCGATTGTTTCACTGAGTGGCTTCAATAAGGGTCTGGAACAATACGATGCACACAGACAAAGGTTTTAATGGATAATTAATTGTTCCAGCGTGTAAAGTTTCTGTGCAAAGATCCTGGTGAATCAGAGTTTCCGATTTCCACCCCTTTTACAATATGGCTAAACAGTAACACAGAAATCATGGACTGGATTGGAAATTTTTTTAAAAGAGAGTGCCAGAATTGAGGGAACCGTAAGGTCTGGATGCGGGAGGCGGGGTACGAGGAAGCTGGGGACGGTGGCAGCAGCAGCACAGGTCTGGGCGGGGGGGTTTGCCTGTGCCAGGAGCGGAAGAGTACATTTTCCAATGCTTATCTCCTCTGAATCTTTACACCCCGTTAGTTTGCGCTCCCACCCCCAGCTTCCTATTCGCAGTAATACCCAGAACGGCCGAAGCAGCACTTTTCAGCTCTGAAACCTGAGTTGCAAGTACAGGATGGTGGTAACAGAGAATTTATCAGCATCTTGGGACAGATTGGGTGTAACGCCAGACCATGCAGCGTTTACGGTCTTCGGTGGGCTCCTGCCAGTGTCTCCTGGACAGTCTCAGCAGCCAAGTGCTTTGGAGAAAGGGGTGGCTGTTCGCCCAGAGCAGGTACCGAGGAGATGCTGCGCTCCGGGAAGGGGCTGCACCACCGCCAACGGCCGGGCTGCGGGAGGAGCATCCCCAGCTCCCACCCTGCCAGGCTGACACCGCGGTCCAGCCTTGCTCAGCTCTCCTTGGGGACGGACCAAAGCAGAGGCAGAGCCGGGATGCAAGTCGTTGCAGCTCTTCAAACCTGAAATGAGTCGGGGTGATGTGGGCCAGGAGGAAATCTGCCAGGAGCCTGGGGAGCACGCCGACAGCCGCAACTCCCCACCCGGCTCGGGTCATCACCGGACAAGCAGGCAGGGGAACATGATTTGGTCTGGGTTTTTCTTGCCGTTCTCCCTGCCTCGCTATCACTCTGTGGGATGATTCAGCCCTACGGTGAGCGCACGATGAGTTTGCCACGGGGTAATTTGCTTCCTGCTCCCCAACAATAAAAAAGAAAAGGTGGCACAGCAGGCAAAGCAGTGCGCCTGCGGACAGCCACGCAGCAGCCGCAGAGGCTCTGATCCCTGCCTGGTAATGGACTCCCTGCAGAAGGTGGGAGCTCGAATCAGCATCTTCTGAAGTGGCTGGAGTCGGTGCTGGGAATGTGATTGACCCCACAAGCTCATTTGGTGCGGGGCGTCCTGGTGCACACCACCGCAGCTCTGTAATCGCCTCCTAATCCTAAAGCAGGCTCAGAGCATCTTGCACGCTTGGAGAAGGTGCCTCTTCAAGGAAGATTAATAAAGCAAAATGAGAGAAAGAGAAGGGACAGTTGGGGCTGCACAGCCCTGCAGAGGACGTGCTGCCGGCTGGTGTAAAGTGCCGCCACCTTCGCTGTCCCGCTGAGCTGCCCTGGCACCAGGGGCCTCGTCACCAGCGCTGCCCGCAGGGTCCTGGCACAGGAGCATCCCCGCGCTGGCAGATCTGCAGGGACAGAAAGCAAACAAACCTTCCCCGCCAGCCTGGGAGTGCACGCTGCCGTGAGCCGGGCAGACCGACGGCACGTGCAAGCCACGCTCACGTACGCTAAACGTCCCAACGCGCGCGCCTCCCGTTCACGTCCACACGCCCGTTCGCAGAGCCCCGATCTTCACGCGGAAATTTCTGCCTGTTTCCCTCCGTTTGCTCGGTGCGTTTCGACGCCTCGCAAAGGCACGACGCGAGCACCGGTCCCTCCGTGCGGCGGCTCTTACCCCCCGGCGACTGGTGCCCATGCACATGCTCACACATACATTAATGGCAGACACATGCTAAGCACACACACACACGCATATTAATCACTTTGTCTGTCTCCCCCTCTCTCTTTTCTAAGCTGTGCTTAAAGCCAGAGAGATTAGCTGATCGCAGCCAAATGCATGGTACAAAGCAGACTTCAATGGAGTCCGAGCATAATGGTAGATTACATTAGAGAGAACAGACAGACGTGTCCTTGTCATCCCAGGTTAATATGACTATAGATTAATGCTGTAGCTGTTGATTGTTATGGAAATCCCCCCATTTAGCTCGTTCCTACAGCATTGACAGTACTAGCCTTGAATTCGGAGCAGGGGTGGAACTTGTTAATGGATTTCATTTTCCTGCAGGAAGCCAAAGCATTTAAAGGGAGAGGGAGCACAAATTTGCTGACTTTCTGGAAGTGTTCCAGTGTCCAGCATTGAGTCAGCGTGGACGCTTAATCCCTTGCTCAGATGCAAAGCAATGCAAAGAGCCGTGTTGGTCTTGCCTGTCTAGGAAAAAGGAGGAATTTAGGCTTGGGGAAGTAAGCGTTCATAGGGTTGTTTCCTCTTAAAAGCTCTCCTGACCTGGGTGCCGGATGTCTCGGGCACATCCCCGCTCCCCATACACAGACACGCATGTCACCGCACCTGCAGCAGGGCTGTTTCTGCCAGGGCTGGTTGACTGATGCCAACTCGGGGAGTGTAGCTGCTGCCATCCCTCTGCTTTGCTGTCAGCTTGTAGTTGCTGTGTGTGTTTGCTTGCTTTCCCCTCGTCGGGTGGGAACACTCCACGTCCCAGTAGTGCAGCTCAGCTGTGTCACTCTCTCCCTTTATAGCATTCCTCCTCTTTCATTGCTTTGTCGCTGTCCCCGTGAGCAATAGGAAAATATGCAACCGCTCCTGAGCAAAGCCAGAATCTCTCCATTCATCCCTACCCTGATGAATTATTTAGGTTTCAGACGGTGACTCACGGGGCAGCGGACACACGCTCTCCAAAACCCTGAGCGAAGAACTGGCTCTGAGGCCAGCATGCCCGGAGCAGAGGGATCGCCGGGGCACGGCCACCCTGAATTAAGGTTCGCTTTACAGATATTTCTGTTACGTTTAATACCGGTGTCATCTCCCCCTTCCCCTCCCCGCTCCCTCTCACTAGGAGGGATAACTATTCCTTGCAAGATTGTCCGAGGAGCAGAAAGCTGCTCTTTGACGCTTTCAGCATTACTTTTACTGCCTGCTGGGGAAGTTCAGTGACGTTTCACCACCAACCAAAAGGTCGCTGTTGCCTGCGATAAGTGATAAAATCCCACCATCTCCCTCCGCCCCGTTTTGCAGCAGCAAAACAATCAAAATAGAAGTGAAGCCACAAGAAGCGCTGTGGTTTTTTTCACGGTGCAGGTGGTCATTTTCGGAGCTGGCACGTTTTAATGCAGCCCTCGGTGGGGGTCAGAGCAGCGGTGGGAGCCCCCGGGGGCAAACAGAAATAAGGGGTTCTTGCTACTTGCTAAAATACTCCGTCTTTCAGGGAAGCCTGGTGTAAATTTGAATTTGCAGAAGCGAGGACCATGTTCTACAGCAGTTTTATACATTCTCAGCATACAGGATACCTGCTCTCGACAGGAGCTTTGGGATGCTACTGCAGCACACGCGGTGCATAGTAATAATGTTAATGAATTCCCCCTTCCCTAATTGGCCGGGGTCCCAGGGGCGACATGCACTCACTGTCCCAAGCCCTGCTCAGTGCTGCCAGGCTGGCTCTTCCCTGTGAACCCGGGGCGGGGGGGTGCTGTGGAGATGCCTTGGGAGGTCCCACACATCGGAGCCTGACTTCAGGTGGAGAAATAAGCAGCAGGAACAGCAGAGGAGAGTCCGGAGAAACAAAGCTGCCCTTCTCATGCAAATGTCTGTGGTGGTGACGGGGAGCGAGGGAGGGGAACACAGGGGCTCCTATGGCCGATAGAGATGCTGCATTGTTTCTAATTAATTAGCATGTCTTCCAAAGCTTTCCAGGAGGCATCAGCAGCTTTTTAAGGGCATTTTGCCAAAGAGCATTTAAATGGAAATCCCCCTGAGATACCGTATATTCTTTGCAGGGTCTCACTGGAAGGTAGATCCTTCCCAGGGGAAACCAGTCCCTACCTCCTTGTTTACTTCGTGGGTCTGTTTGGATCTCGGATCTGGGGGGATTATTGTGTGCTGCAGCGTGGGGCCGGCGTTCCCGACCGGCTGCTGCTCCACACTCCCAGGCCCTCCTGCCATGGGGATGCAGGATGGGTCACGGCTGCCCACTTCCATCTGCCGATACCCCCGCAGTCAGCCCCCGGGGTTGGCACATGCTCCCCTGCACGGGCGCGGACACGCGCAGCGACTTTCCAGGGGAGCGAAATGCTCCTGCCCTTGATGCAAAACGCTGGCGCTGCAGGTTTTTCTCTCTAAACGGGTGGTGTTGTCACCTCCTGATGTCCCTCACACCTCATCAGGGGCTCATGGGGCTGCAGTGCCTCAGTGTCCCAAAAGCAAAGGTGTTTGAAACTGCGAGTGTTAGGAGCATTGCCAGCCCCGGCTGAGCTTCTCCTGCAGTGGGTGTGGATCAACCCCCCCAGCCCGTGGCCCAGAGGGAGCAAACCCCAGGAGAGGAGATGTGGTGGCTGCGGTCTTTGGCCCATGCACGCAGACTGCAGGAGCTGGGCGCTGGGTGGGTGGATGCCTTTGTCACCTGCTCGCTCTAATTTGCCTTTAATCACTCTGACATGGATGTGTGAAAACATCCGAGGTGGAAAGAGAGGTCCCAGCTGAGTCTGGTGCTCATCTCAGGGATGGCCAGGCTGGACACTGCCATTAGATTAAGATCGTTCTGGAGTCTGACTTTGCCCTTGCCACTTTTTTCTCTGACCATGTGGCAATTCAAATGTTCCTTTCCAAAAAAGATTACAACTTTCCAAGCTGAAGGTCTCAGTGACATGCCTGAAACCAAATTGCTGTATCCAACTCAAACACACACATTCTCCTGTACAAAGGAAGTTGCAATTTTGCTACTTTCACCAAGGACAAGGAATCTCATATCGGTTTATTGTGCAGGCGTGCGTTTGTGAGATTTTCATGGCCCTGTGATTTATGCCGGGGCCTGAGTTATAACTCACATTTCTGTTTAAAAGCTAAACACTCTAATAGTGGTGGCTATTACTGTCATCACGTACCAGCCGCACTTTTGAGATTCAATCTAGCCAAAGCTGGCCTACGTGATATTATCTGTGTGTCTGCCTGATGGAGCTGCCTTTATTTTTTCCTCTTTCATATATTGCTGTCTCAAGGACTGTTTTCTAAGCAACAATTCATGTCTCCTTCAGTCATCAGCGAAAACAATCAAGCTCCATTTTATTTTTGGCAGAAATCAAATGCTAAATGAGATCTCGGAATCATAAACAAGAGTGATGCAGACAAATCGGAGGGAATTCAGAGAAGAACAGCATAGATGATTAAGGGGCAGGAGGGACTGGCTGACGGGGAACGATTAAAAGAAGCAAATACTTACAGCTAGGCTAAGAGAAGACTAATGGGGGACATAAGAGCCACCTAGGAGCATCCAAAGGGTGTAAACACTGAAGGGGAAGAAATATTGTCTGGAATGAACCAAAAGCAGTGGAGCAAAGAATAAAGGGGGTGAAATTCAGTGAAGGGAAATTCAGCCTCGACACCGGCATAGGTTTTCTTTATTTCTGCCGACACGCAGTGCCACGGACTTTCCCAGGGAAAGAGGGATAAACACTGTTGCTCAAGTGCTTTGAGCCTGCAGAGGAGAACATCCTTTAAATAAATAATTGGCACTGGAACATTTTCAGCTTTATGCTATCTTTCCTCTCAACTAGCCGAGATGAATGAATAATCCATGATGGATGGCTTACTCAAAGACTTTTGCCGCTGACATTGCTCACAGTTTGCCAGTGAATGGATCACACTTTCCTTCAATTCATCTAATACTTCAGGTTATCCGATTCATTTTTTTTGGCGAGCGGTTTTACTCTGCGGACTGACTGCCCGCAGCGAGCGGCGAGCGCTCGGCGTGCAGCCCCAGGAGCCGTGCTGGTCAGCAGCGGTGGGTCGTGTAAATCATCCTCCTGCTCCAAATTTAGATGAACGCAACTCTTCTGATCGGGAGGACTGGAAGGAGGCCACCAGAGGTGTGACTCTGTTGGGAAGAGAATTGCTTGGGGAAGGAGAGTGGACGAGCAGAAGCAAGAGTGTTTTACAAAATTAAAGACCTTTTCCTTCTGGGCGATGCCGACCTTACTGAGCAAGGGGGGAAAAACCAAACCAAGCAAAGCTGCTGGTTAAAGAGGCTGAATTGCTTCATTGCTCTCAGCTTTTGCAGGAAGAGCCACGGTTCCTCCTTTGTGGGTATGGGGATATCCTGCTCTGGCTCGTGCAAATGGGCTCCGGTGAGGAGTCTGGTACTGTCCTCCTTTGTCAGAAAGTCACACCCCGCCTACACGGTCTGCATGTGGCAGCCCCTCATTTTCCAAGTCATTGGAAGTGAATAATTGGATGTCAGCACCGTTTTTCTTCCCTAGCTCTGAAACAGGCTCTTGGGTCCTTCTCTGGATTGCTTGCTCAGTCCTCTGTAAGGACTCTGGAAGCGAGTCTTGCAGAAATACTGTATCTGAGCTCAATTAATCAGCGTCCCATAAAAGCACTGACTGCTTTGATTGCCTAGTAAAACATGCAAGGTGGATAAAAATAATTGTAATAGCAAGAGGTGGAGAAACATGGCTGGCCCACAGATGTGTTAGGGCCCAAGGCATTGCCCAGCCGCTCCCTCCAGCAGGATTTCTTTCCGAATGTGCTTTCCCGGTGCAGAGTGCACCAGCCGCAGCAGGAAACAAATCTGGACAGAGCAGATTGAAGTTTAAATTCGGCTACAGTCCCACAGACTTTTCCTCTCAGGCTTTGGTTAGTATAGCTAATTAAACTGCAGGCACATGAGCTGGTGAACAATTAATGCATGCTTTTTAAGCGCAGCCAAGAAGCAGCGCTCCCTCTGCAACATGCAGCTCTCTTTGGGGTAAGTCTGACGCTGTCGGGAACATCTCAGCAACACCACAAAGCAATTTGGGATAGGAAGTGAAGAAGAACGTGTTGTCCCAAGGCAGGATGGAGCTGGGAGTTAGGATGCAGCATATTGCCATGGACTTGTATATGACCACAGTGGTCATAAACTCAGCTTCACCTCTGAAAAATGGTGCTTTGGCTGCTCAGCGGCCTCTGCTGCCCTGGCGGGTGCTGGCTTGGTGATGGGTCAGGAGATGGACAGCCACCCAGTGTCATCAGCAATAGCCCTTTGGTGCTCATGCCCTGCCGAGCACCGACCCCGGGGGCCCCGGAGCTGAGCTGGGCAGGCTGGTGGGCACATCTGTCTGAACCGGTACCCATGGCTGTCCCCAGCTCCCTCCTCCCCACACCCTCCCCTTCATCCTGCTTTGCTCTTCTGCTGCTTCTCCTCTTGACAGAAAGAGAAAGGCAGGGGCGGGGGGGAGGCAGAGCTTTAAACACAAGCCAGCAGGAATAGCTTTGAGCTAGGCACTAAAACATCCAGGAGAAACGCTTGTCTAGGGCTTTTCACTAGACCATTTCAAAGGAAACCGTAAGTTGCTGAGCTGTGGAAAGGCGCTGCTTTGGAGAGGACAGGTCGTGATCTACTCTTCCAAACGCAGCTGTAAATCTGGAGCACCACGTCTGACGTGAATGTAGTTCATTGGGATTTACCGCAGCGTAACAGTGAGCAGGACGCTGCCCCGGCGCTCGCTGAACTAAACCCGCAAGGTCAACCCGCTCTTGGCAAAGCCGGAGGATTTTCAGCGAAGCTGCCAGCAGTAGGAGCGCCAGTGTCCTTAGAAAAAGGAAAAGTCCCCTCTCCTCTGCACTGACAATGCCTCCCCCGGCACCCAGGGATGCAGAGGGGAGGTTTGTCTTTCGAAGGAAGGCTAGCCCTGGCCCTGGCTCACGTGTCAGGAGCTCCCGGATTTAAGGTCTGAGTGGGGACGTTCAGTCCGTTGGCAAAGTGACAGCTATTGGGATTATTTAAGAATTTGGAAATGGCCTGGGCCAATGACCTGGCACTGCTGGTCAGCAGAGAGCCAAAAGCCCTTTCTCAAATAAACACCATCCATCTGGAGTCCCGCTAAGATGTGCCGAGACCTTCTGGCCCAGTTGTTCAGACAATAACACAGGCAGGTCCCTGGCCTGTCTCCCCTCCAAGCCCTGCCGTCTGCTGCGGGCTGGGATGCCGTAAGCCTCTCCACGGGCTTTGCAAAAGAGCTTCTTTGCTCCCCTTCACGCTTCTGACCCATCCCTTCCCTTTCCTTTCTCCTGCCAGCTTTATCCTTGCCAGAGCCAGGGTAGCCAGGTTTGAACTTCAGCATCTCTTGGCTCTTTCCCCACCTGCACGGGTGACCCTACACCTCTGCTTTTCTGCCCTACCATGAAAAAAGAAAAAGGAGAGTTGCTTCATCTTCCCAACCATTTCGGGCTCCCCTTTGTCACTCGCTTTTCTTCCCAGAGCCAGGAGCCAAACTGAAGACCCAGGAGGTGGGTCCGCGCTGGCAGCGCGGCTCAGCAGCACCACGAGCCGCTGCCGCAGCCATCCCCGACCCTGCTCCCACGCATCCCGGTGCCGGTCCCCGCCTGCCCCTAACGCCTGGGTGATCCCTCCTGACTTCCAGGCATCCGTGATGATTTGCACATTTTTCTGTGTAAACACAAGTCGGCCACAGCTGCTCATTTCAGCCTCGGCTCTTTGCCACGTGTCACGCCGGTGCTGCGTGGGGATGCCGCCGAGCACAGACCTCCCCCCGTGCCTCCCCCAGGTGAAGGTCGTCCCAAGCAGATGCAGCTGCACGGCGTATGCCAGGTCCCCCGAGGCCCACCGCGTCGTTCCTGCTCCCCGCGTGGATGAGCTGCGATTTTCAGGGGAAAGAATAACAAACAGGGAATAATGAAAATTAAAACTGCCAGCCCGTGTTTTGGCCAAATAAACATTGGCGTAACAATGACTGGAACGGGTGGGAATCGTGGGTCTTCTCAGGGACGAGCAGGGGGCGCCTGCGGAGCTGCACCGCGGGGCAGGAGCCGGCTCTGCTCCACGGGGCCCGGGCGATGCAGGGAGGCACGTCAGCCGCAGCGGGCAGTGCCAAGGGGCAGCCGCCACCCCTGGCACCTCTACGGCTCCGCGAACACCCCTCTTCCCACCCTGGCACTGCTCCGGCCACGGAGGTGGCGCTGGGGGCAGAGACCTGTTCTCCTAACGGTACAAGGCACTGCAGAGCCGTGCCGGGGTCCTAAAGGACAGACCGGCGCTGCCGTTAGAACTAAAGCAGATATTGCCTGTCCTTTGTCATTCAGGAACACCTTTTTTTTTTGTTGTTTTTTCATGACAAATGGTTTTGTGCTGGAAACAAGTCAGTTTTTATGAAGAAACAAGTCACCATAAAGGTTTTCCTGTAGGGTCCCTCAGTCCCTCTGACCCTACTTAATTATGAGGATGCTCTAGCAGTTATCCGGGCGGCACACGGTTACCCCGCTCTGGCCCTAAAAAGGAGCCAGGAAGCCCTGGGAGCCGTGGGGGGCCGAACCAGACAACACATCAATGGGACTGGAAATGACAGCCTTTCCTCTCCGCCTGTTCTTCCCCCGCTCGGGGGTTCGGTGATCCCCCGGCCCCTCTCATGCCCACAGAGGTGACAGCCCCTCCGTCGCCCTTCGCCTGAGCCCCAACGCCAGCGGGACGTGTCGGGCTGGGAAGGAGGGCTCCGGCGCTGTGGGTCCTGCCGCGGGCTCACCCAGGCGGCTCGGTGTGGAAACCCCGAACAACACAAATCAGAACCACATTGGGGATTAGTGGGAGAGATAATAACAACAGACGGGGCCCGGCCTGGCCTTGATTACTGCAAAATCACAAGCAATCGCTGCTGTTTATAATTCCAGCAGAAGCAATTCTTTTTTTATTGTATTTTCTTCTTGATTGTGTTTGGGGTTTTTACCCCCTCTATTGTGAAGTTAAAGGGACCTTGACGTGTAGTTTAGGATCAAATCTGGACCCGAGAGGGAATCGCCATAAGCTGATTACATGCGAATGTCCCCCTGAAGCGAGTAACTGCTTTAACTGCACTTGGCCTGTCCTAAAACTTTATTCGTTCATTTTTGTTGAAGAAACAGAAATATTTCAGTCCAATACACCTTGGATTATTATTAGTGAGATTAGGGCCTTGGTCCCGCTGTTGCACCGGGAGCGTCTGATAGCAGAGGGCACTTTAGATAATCCACCCTCGGGCATGGCAGGAATTTCTCCCAAGCAGCACCCACAGGGGGACGACTGGGGCAGTAAAACCAGCAAGGCGGTTTCTGAGCCACCGGCAGAGAACGCGTCTACTGCGGTCGGTGTGGAAGCTCCTGGGTCGGATGTACCCGAGGACGGCTCTGCACGGCTGCAGCAGGCTCGGGTTTGGGCCACGCCGCCGTGCACCGACGCTGCGAGAAGAGGCTGCAGGCAGTCCCCAGCCCTCTGCCTTCTCCATCTGGCTTTTCTCCAACGCTGCCTTCCGCGCATCCACCTGCGCTCGCGTTCCCGGGCTCTTCTGAGGAAACGCTAGCCGTCGCTTGGGGAATCTGATGATTTCTCAAAGGAGCTACAAACCCTCCGAGCAATTCAGGCGCCTCCCGGCCAAGCTGGTGCTCGCTGCAGGGAGCGCCTTAGGGGAAGGCGCCCGTCAAGTGGCTCCGCACGGGGCAGGCTCGGCCGCCTGCTGCGCTGCGGGATGGTGGGCCCCGACGCTCGGCCATCCAGGGAAGGCTCTTTTATTTGGCGGGATTCATTTATAGAGAGCCCGCGGCGAAGGCTGAGGTTGCCAGCTGGGCTGGTCATCCCAAATGCAGCTGCGGCACTCGAGAACGTACCAAAGCATCACAAGATGGTGAGCGTAGGAGGGGTTTCCACCACTGCAGTTGCAGGATGGCTGTCTTCATCTAAAGGTACAGATGTTGAGTGCTGTCCTTCTGGAAGCAACAGCCATTAACTGTGCATGGGGATCAGGCTGAAGAAAGAGGTCCCTCTGGTTTCTGTGCAGGGGGCCAGCCTGGGAAGCTGGCCCTTTCCTCTTCGCCTCTCCAACCATCCCCTTTGTCCGTCGTGATCTATTTCGGTTTTCTGTTCATTCCTCTCTGCATTCTTCTCCCCCGCTTCCTGCCTGTCAGATTTCACTCTCCCTTCATACCTGGAAAGTCTGAATTAGAGGGTTTTGAAAACCACTTTAAAAGACAGCCATCACCCATTGTTTTTCCAATGGCATATGGTGATAATAACAGTGCAGCAGCCCCAGACCTCCTGGCTTCAATTACTTTACAGGATCAGCTAATCCCAGTTAAAATTACCTATGTAACTGAAGAATAATTGTAAACCAGGCTCTCTCCTGGACTCTGGCTTTCTGAAAAATTGTTACTTGGTTGCTCCCCGTGCCAAGGCTGCAGCGGGATCAACGGATGAGTAACAGGCGCTGGGAGACGCTGTTGAGAAGATGGTTTCTTCTTCTTTTCAAGGTAAACTCCAAACAGATGTCCACTTCTTTCCCTATGGCTCTACGGACCGGATGGGATTGAAGTGACGGAGGGAAGAGAAGATTCACAACTTTCTTTGCCTGGGTAGAGCTCCAAGGATTGAACTTCTGCTGGGATTGCCCCAGCTTACAGACCCGTCACGAGGAGGCCGGGGCGGAGGTTTGCTCAGGAGAGCTCTGCCGGTGCGATCCTGCCGTCAGGAGGATGGAAGCCGCGTCCCCGAGGCAGGCGTGCAACCCGCGCCCGTCCGACGGGGCAAAACCAGAGCAGAGCCCCAGGTCCAAGTAAACACGACGTGAGGCTTCTGGTAGGATGGGGGATTGGGCTGGTCTGTCAGCAGTTTTATCTCCCTTCGTTGTTCTCAGCCACAACAGGAACAGGGGGAGAAATTTATTGGACATAAATAAGTAGAGACAGCCCATTCCCGTACACGACGTGAAGGGGACTGGCTCTGGCACCCCCAGGAGATCTCCTCTTGCTGGAGTCTCCCTGGGCTTTCTACCCACTTCGCAGTCCCAGGACATCTGTCTGGTACTTCCACTGAGCAAATCCGCTGCTTACCATGACGAGGCATGGTTCTTCTTTAGATGGCAGATAAACCTCGCCTGGTCCGCAGAGCTGTGTTTTGGTTTGATTGCTTTTACCCTTATAGTAACTTCTGCAAATTGTTCCTTTTAAATCTAAAATTTCCTGGATTTATCCCAGCTCTCGACAAGGTCATCTCACCACCCACCTCTACTGCCAGCCTTGCCCTGGCATTTGGCATCCTGCATTATTTCACCACCCGCCTCTGATGAGCAAATGTATTTTCTCTGGCAGTTTTGTTGTAGGCCTTGACGAAGGATCAGACAGACACTGACAGCTCAAAGACTCAATAAACTTTATTAACTCCTTGACAGGCCTAAGACACTCCTTGCAAGGCTCCGTTATAGCCCCAGGCTGCAGGCATTGCTTGGTGCATTCTGCAGAAAACCCCGGTCCTGACGTTGTTTGGCAAAACTTGTCAACAACTGCAGATCAGATCTCTTAAAAAAAAAAAAAAAAAAAAGGAGAGTCAGGTATATTCCAAGAGATATCATCTGTTCAGGTACCGCCAAGAATAGCGCGTGTTTAATCCTAAGCACCGCACATAATTCTTCCAGCCTGCTGTGGCAGACGCTCGCCGCTCCCGAGCAGCAACCTGCGGTGGGGCCGTGTCACCGCCGAGATGCAGATACCGTCGAAGCAGTTCCGGCTGCCTTCTGGCCTCTCAGCCCAATGATGAGAATACCTCGACATGCTTGAGCATACCTTCGTCTCCGTACGGATGGCTATGCTGTGAAGCCAGAAAAATCAGCTCTGCCAACCGGTTCTCATAGCGAGGGCATGGCAGCAAAATTTGAGGCTGTTCTGAAGTACAGTGACGAGCAGCAGAGCCCCGACAGCAGCATCCCCCCGAGTCCACCTGCCCTCTGGGGCTCCCAGCCTCCGCTTTTTCTTGGTTTTGCAGCCTGGGGTCTCTGGAGCATCAGCAGTGCCACGTGTGCTCAGGGCGTCACAGCACATCGGTGTCCAGTCTCCTTCTCCAGGGCAAAGCTTGCACGGTGTTAAAACCGCTCTGGAATGAGTCCCGCTGCTGATGCAGGGGATGTTTTCAGGGCTGGGTCCTGGGTTTGCTCAGCAAGCAGCATCCAGCCCCTTTGTCACAAATGTGCCCCTCTTCCCCTGGGCTCACCCACACTTCTCCTCCGGAGACAAGGGCTTGTCAGTGCAGGGGAGGGGGTAGAGGGGGATTGCCCAAGCCCTAATTAAAACAAGGGTTATCTCTAAATAGCATTAGCACGCTCGAAACGTAAAGAGCAGAGATACAACGTACAGCCTCTAACTGCACTGCAGCTTAAATAAAGGTCTGTATTGTCTGGAGTTAGCTGAATACTTTCACAAAGAAAGATAAAAATGGGGAAATAGCGGCATGATCAATGTTGCTATTTGGTCCTCCTCAAATTGTTTTTCTTCTGTAAGTGTAGCCCAGCATTTCTGTTACCATTATTACTCTCCCCTATTTTTCAGTCTGGTTTATGAAAGCTATTGATCCATCAGATGCTTGAAGATCCTGCTTCCCTGGCTGGGATGTCTCATCTGAGGCCATTACAGACTCTGCACACTGCAGTGGTTGAGGATCAATACGGTCCCAGGCGCACTCACACGCTAGCCAAAGTGTAACTTAATTGATATGTTGGTTAGCAGATACTCAGGGATGCTCGCAGGGCGACCGGCGTATCTGAGGGAAAGGAGAGCACGTGTCCGCTGGTTTGAATCGCTTTGCAGAGTGCAATTCTGACAGCCAGCATCCGGCTCTTAGCTGCTAGACTCGCCTTAATGATATTTGATTTGCCTCTTACCAGCGGATAAATAATTGTATAAGGCCAGGAGCTTGCTCAGAGGAAGGATGAGGGGGAAGGCAGAGTAATTTTATGATTTCCAATCGCAAACTTGTGTTGTTTTTCTGGGAGAGGAGTGGGGCCGTGCCTGCGCTGGGGACGGTCTGCCTCCAGCCTGCCAGCCTGATCTTTCTTCTCAGCACCCAGCACCGAGTAACTAAGATGTGCTGATAATTGTATGGGGGGAGAGAGGGAATTGAGAAGATTTTCACAGGTTATCTGGTGTGGATTTACATGAGTTTGTTTCAAACACAGACCCCAGTGTGTTTTAGCTAATTCTGGGCTGTGCTTTTGGGTCTGAACAAGCTGCAGTCAGTGCAGGCTCTCAGGAGGTTGGGAAAGGTGGCTTCGAGCCATCTTTGCCTCCCAAGTAGCGTGGGAGGCCTGGGGTAGGACTGAGGTTGCTCCTAATCCCACGTATCCGAATAACCCCGCAGGACTGCTGCTGGGGTCCCCGGAGATCTGGCCATCTCCCACCCCCAGCGACACGCTGTCCCCACCCAGGAACAGCCCTTGCCCCCCAGTGAGGCCAAATCCATGCCGCCCAGAGCTTTGACCGTGTGGGGGCTGTGTCTCTACCTGTTCGGGGTTAGGTCCCTGTCTTCATGCAGAAATCATTTTGTACGTGTGGAATAATTTGTCGAGAGATGGCATACAGCTCCTCTCCGAGTCCTGGACCACCCTTGCACAGATGAGCAGCTCCTCTCTCTTCCCTGCCTGTCTTCAGGTGCTCAGGACTCTCTGATGTTTTACAGACATTTCCCGTGAACATCTCTGCGTTTTAAGTTGAAAAAAGAAATTACTTATGCACTGTCCCTTCCTGCCGTCAGCAGGCACATGCTCTTGGCCAGGACTTTGGAACAAACAAAGCAAGACTTACCCAGAAAATACACCTCAGGTTTCCATTCGGTCCCTCTGCAATGGGACGCAAGACTGCGAGGTGCTTTATTTCAGATGGAGATTGATAGCCCAATCTGAGTCCGTGCGAGTAGCAAAGTGGATGGCAATCTACCTTCATTTTGGAAT
Source organism: Sula dactylatra (assembly GCA_013389905.1). Classification (NCBI taxonomy): domain Eukaryota; kingdom Metazoa; phylum Chordata; class Aves; order Suliformes; family Sulidae; genus Sula; species Sula dactylatra. The sequence goes on along the minus strand of WEKW01015168.1, from coordinate 382,143 downwards.
TAATATTCATTCCAAGCAGATGAGGCCAAGCAAGCCACCCACTGGGGTTATTTGCACAGTAGATTGAAGGCTCCGTGACATGGAGACATTGCTGAGCTTTAATTCCCTTTGCTGCTGCTGCCCTGGAAGAAGACATTGCCACTGGTGGGTCAAACGGAGGCAAGATAAATCTACGGCTTTGTCACCCTTCTGGTATCGGTGAGAGCTGACGGGCATCTTGGGAAGGACAGGGAGAAGGTGATTGCTTTGCCTGGAAGAGATATTCAGAGCTCAGAAAGGCAGGTGCATCCCCCACCCCAGGATTTAGGGAGCTGGTAGCACGTCAAACTTAAATGGCCTCTCATCTGCAGCACCGCGCCGGTGCTCAGAGGAGCGTGGTGTAAATACGAAGGCAGAGAGCTGGAATAACCTACGGAGACCTCGGTAGCTCCGTGCTGGCACAGAGGAGCTAATGTGTTTTTTGCCTGTGGACTGGCAATACTCTATTCACCGCTGGGGATTCCTAATGGGGTCCTGCTCAGTTCTGCTCCCAGCCTTTCAAACCAGCGGTGTCCTTTTGTTTGCAGAAAAAGACAAGTGGCTCTGGAGAGAATGCACATTTGTAAGGATTTTTATCATCCTATTGTGTGTGTTCAGGGAGCCAGCGGGAAGAGTTGAAGAGTTTACGGAATTACGTTTTCAAGAGGATATATGCCAAGTGGTGGCACCATATTCAGTCTCTCTGCCTAGACGAAAGGGGAAGAGGATCAAGGCAGGGACCTCTCTCCCATCCCTCCTACAGATGTCATTTGAGATCTTGGTGGGTTTGGAAGGAGGGAGAAAAGTACAGACCCATCTTCATTGCAGATGGGCTTGGTAGGTACGTTATTGCTGCTACAGGCAAGCAGCGTTATTAGCACACTCATTAGCAAACTGATAGACAAGGGAGCTTGGGAAGCTCCCAGGTATATTCCCTTCAGCACTAGGAGCTAACGGCACAGGGGGGCCCCCGTGAGAAGTATGCCAGATGAATTTCTTTATCCCTCTTCCACTTGCACACACAATACATATATTCCAGGTGTGCACATATGTATTACAAAACCCCCCTCGTGCTGGCAGCCCAGCAGCAGGTGACTGCGGAGGCTCCGGGGCTGGGACGCCGGGCTGGGACGCCGGGCACGGCGCTGCCGCGCTGCACAGGCACGGGCTGCCGCGATGGTCGAGTTGGCTTTGGGCTGCTCTTTCCAATATCCTCAGTTCTGTGATAGTTAATAAGAATATTCAAAGCCAAACCAAAGGTCTAACATATTTTTGGCTGCAGCAGAAATAATTATCCCCTGTTCAGCCTGGCTTCTGGAGTCAGTTGCTTGTAACAGCTGCCGGAGGAATTAGTTCCAAATGTAGGAAGGTGTATGGGCAAAGGACGGAGATTTTGCTCACCCAAACCACAAAGCTATCCACCCGCCAAAGGAGCGAGAGGAGCCTCTTTGCACAGAGAGGGTACCCTGGCGTGGGATGGAGCTGGCAGCGCCCCAGATCAGAAGCATCTATTAGCAGGGCCTGAGCTGATGCTGGGCAGGGGCTGGGCTAATTCCCCTTTCTGAAACCTTGCTGGGAGCCTGCCCGAAATCCCTACCTTGGATAATCTAAAACGAATGTCAGACTTTGTCCACAAGTATAAGAGCACGCTTGCAGAAAGCATAATTTGATTTCATTATAAAAAAGGGGGGCAAAGTGGGGAAAAAAGGCTTTCAAAGCATTGGCTGCCCTTACAGGAGAGCACCGCAACCCACGCAGGTCACCACGCCAAGCCCCCGCAGGGCGATGCCAATGCCCACGGGGGCAGGCAGGCCCTGGAAGGAGCCCCCAGCCGAGGGGCAGAGGCAGTGCCCCGTGGCTGGTGGCTGTGCCCGGGCACAGCCGGCCCCTGCGGCCGAGCCGCTGCAGCCAGCGTTCGATATTCACACTGCTCAGGGACCAGCCACCAGCCCAGACAGTTTTTATTCTCTGTTTTGAATTACATCACCAAAATTGAAAGCTCTTCATAGGCAATTTTCAGCCTGAAACCAAGAAGAATTATTCTGTTAAACAGGTTACTATGAATGATTAAATCATGCTCCAGAGGTGAAGGTGGCGTCTATAGTAAATATCAGAAGGGTTTTGTTAAAGGGGTGAAAGTTTGAGCTGCGATGGGAGATGAGTGCCCAACCCGGGGCCACCGCTGGTGTTTTCCCTAAACCACTGGTAGGGATCCGAGTCGTACGGCACCTCCAGCAGCCGATCATCGCCATCCCCGTCCTCCAGTCCGCCCATCGCTGCCCACAGCAGCAGAGCCCTTGAGGAGCGCATCCCCATCCACCCCTGGCAGAGCAGTCAGACTTGGCCAGCCTGGGAGAATCTTATTTCACAAGGTGGCAATTAAAATTTTATGCTCTGAGTTTTCCCTGAATGATTTTAAAACGTCTTTTCTGATGACTTCCTAGTAGCAAGTCGAGTAAATTAGAATCTGAGTGCAATCAACATCCTTAATTCAGACGCCAGCCCGGGGTCCGTCGGGGAGGCTGCATCTGAGCAAGCTCTGCCTGCCTAAGAAGGTCAAGGGCTGGGTGTCCTCGGAGGTTTCGCCCTTGGAGTATTGTCAGGGAAGAAAAAGACACCAGAAAGTAGGACACAGTCCCCAAAGTAGCACGAAAATCCCGCCCTGCTCAGCAAACTTTACTTCTTTGCCTCATCTGTATGTTTCCTGTCACAGCTTAGGAGATGTGACTTTGATGATACATGAATAAAGGAGCTCCAGCCAGCAGCCATAACAAAAGCAGCCCGCTCCCCGCTGCGTGGCCCCGGGGAGCAGGGTGGAGGAGCGATGCTCATCACCCGGCGGCAGAGCCAGGGGTGGTCTCAGGTCATTCCTGCCGGCGGCCGGCCCCAGCAGCGGTTTGGTGTCGAGAGCCGGTTCCCCACGTCTGCTCCATCCCGCTGTCTCCTCCTCCGCCACGGCGCACCCTGGCAGTGCCCGCTGCTCTGGGTGGCTCCGTGCTCCCGTGTCCACCTGCCGTACCTGGTGACATTCCTTGCGTGGGAAGGTGTACCTGGGGGCTGTAGGTCTCCAGGTCCTCCGCACTAATGCTCTGCCCCGGTGCGAGGCCATGCAATGCTCTGCTGGGGCTCGGAAGACACCAAGGACCTGGAGAAGGACTCGCTCCTGGGCACAGGACCAGCAGAAGACACAGGATCCAGCGGGGGCCACGTCTCCACGTGCACACACAGACGCGCCACGTCTGCGGGTGCTCGGAGGCTCCATCCGGGCGTCTTTGCAAACACGAAGCGGTTGTGAAACTCCCCGGAGCACAGCCCTGAAGTGAAATCTTTGGACGGAGACAATCCCGTTACACAAGGAGAGGGGTGGGAGAGTTTTTCTTTCCAATTAAAAGCTCTGATACACTGCAGCTGCAGAGGAGCGAGGCTGTGTCCCTCTTCCCTGGTGTGCGCAGGCAGGACTGGGACGGGCCCAGCCTTTAATAAATTACAGTGAAAGCAGCTCACAGAGGTCAGGCCGGTGGCTGCCAGCAGCCTGTGCTCCTCAAAATGGGTTCTCATCTGTTGTCAGTGAAACTCAGCTCTGCAACCTGCGCCGCCGGGTGATAACAGGGATGGGACCCTCCGTGGCTGCTGTGCTGCCCGGGAAGGTGCCGGTGACCGCCAGCATGCCCAGGAGCTGCCCCGAGGTATCGGCCAGGCTGGGCATTTCCCTGCAGAGGAGGGACCCGAGCTGAACCCCGGCACAGGGGGAGCGAGGGGGTCCCCAGGGAGGAGAGGCTCGGCCGTCCCGGGGCGGCGGGCGATGGGCAAGTGGATGGGAGAGGCGACGTGGTGGATACCGCGGCCGGGGCTGCTCCATCTCCCGCGGTCCCCACCACTGAATGAAAGCTGTTTTTGTTTCGCCTCCCGCCCCAGAGCCGGAGGTGTGTAAACAGGAAGAGTCGCTCCCTGTGCCCCGGGAGCGAGGGGAAAAAACGAGGTGTTGAAAAGATGACAACCGGTTCTGCCAAGGATTTCACCTGGTCGAGGAGGTGGGGAGCAGGGGGAGACCGGGGAGGCGAGGGACGAGGGAGGTGGGGGGGCTGCAGGAGAAGAGGAGACACTTGGAAAATTTTATCTTTTATTTCAGGAGCAGAAAATATTCTCCATCACTTCCTGGCATCAAAGGTTTCTTGCTTTCTTCCACCCTGAAAAAATAAAGCCAGGACCGTCTACCTGATGAGAGATGGAGGGGTAGCGGCGGAGCCGGGGCGGGCAAGAGGACGGGCAGGATGTGGCATATGAAAAGCGCTCTATGCAGCCCAAGTCTCCTGTGGGCAATAAGGGCTGCTGAAAAGCCCAGAAAGAAGCTTTATCATGGAGCGTTTATCGCTGAGGTCATTTCTGCCCTTCCCCACTTCCAGCCTCCTCCTCCCTCCCCTGCTTGGGGACCAGGGTCAGGGTTTCCCAAGGAGAGAGCCGGTGATCCCCCGGGTCCCCCCGGTGTCCCCACAGCCCAGGTGCCCTCTGGATACCCGTTTTGGGGACAGCCACACTCGGGACACCACTCCATCAGCGGAGCAGTCAGTCAGAGCAGGCACTCCGGAGGCTCTCTGCCTCGCACCACTGTCGCACGGTGCTCGTGCAAAACCCTTGTCCTCCAAGGACTGTTGGAGAAGATTGACATTTGGGGGCAGGATAAGATCCCTCTGTCCTTCAAAACAAGTCCCCACCATCGCCCTGCAATACTGCAGGGAGGATCCATGCTCCACCGCCGCTCCCTGCCCATGCGTGGCCCAACTCACGGGGATTTCTTTTCCACCCACAAGTGACCTAAGAGCAGCCGGCCAAGACCGGGTGGCGTGAGGGGACAGGCAGCTCCTGGTGACATCCCTGAGATACACGTTGTCACCGCCTGGGGGCACCAGAAAAAGTTGTCAGAGGAGAAACTAATTAATACCAGTTGCAGTCCTTGGCTTGGGGATTTCAGTGCCATTTTTAGGATCGCTGTGGTTCGCTGTGTGGTTGTTAAACACCGAGTCATGTTTTATAGCTGGAGGGTTAATGTTTGTGGGCTTCAGCCTCGCAGCAGGGGATGGGTTTAGGCTCAGGCTGCACAGCAGAATAAAAGCGGGGGGGTGCTTTGCTTGGGGAGCTGAGCTCAACCTCCTGCACCCCCCCGCTGGTTTGGCAACGGCTCCACATCTTCCCCAGGGTGTGGGGTGACTGCCCAAGAGCAGGGCTCGCTGCCTGTGCGACGGCAGGCAGGTGATCCTGTGGGATCCTAAATCCTTTAGAGTAATCCTAAATCTGCCACAGCTCCAGCTGATTTCTCCTCCCTCGTTTGGGCAAGGTGGGAACGAGGACCAGGGATGGCAGTTTGGACCAGCTGCATCCCGGTGCTTGTCAGCACGAGCGCATCGGTGCTGGGGTGGGTCAGTAGGTGGGAAAAACCCGCAGAAATTCCTCCCCGGCCAGGAGGGAGGCTTCAACGCCGCGGCCCCCGGCGGTAGGACCTCCGGGAGAAGAGGCTGTGTCCCTGCAGGGGCTGTGCTCGCTGGTTGTTGACAGCAGCTGGCTCTCAGGGAGCCTCGAAGCGGCCCTAAAACTGTCCAAACAAATCCCCATCTCACAGCTCTTCTGGCCAATGTATAATCTATCGCCGGCTCTGCTGTATCGCCGGCAGGGAAGGGTTGAGCACTGCAAGAGCTTCACGCAGCTGTGGTGTTCCCCGTCCTCCCGGGAGCAGCGGGGGCCATGGCTTGGCTGATGGGGAGAGGGCTCGAGCTCCCCTCGTGTCGCAGCATCACACTGACACCCTCGTCCCTCCCTGCAAAAGCCCTTCTTCATCCTCTGGGAGTGCCCCGGACCAGCACTCAGGCATGGAGGTGGTAGGACAGTGTCTGATGGGCCTGAGCAGGGAAGACAGCATCCTGTTCCAACCCCTGTGAGCAGGGTCTTAACACGGACTGATAAGCTGCACAGGAGCCGGACCCTTGTCCGTACCTGTGAGCATCACCAGTATCCCCAAGCCATCGCCCCTCCGCTGGTGTCTCCCCACCTCTGCTTTCCAAGCAGCTTTGCTTCCCTCCTCGCTGCGCCAGGCTTGTGTTGCACGAACACCACCCCCATTTCCAGGACACCTCTCCAGCTTTCTCAGCAGCAGCCAGTTTCCCTCCGGAGCCCTGACCCACAGGCGAGGGCTGCTGCCAAAGGCGATGGAGGCTGCAGGGATGACCAGGGCAGTGGGACTCAGCTGGGTTGTCTCTGAGCTGCGCCACGTCCCAGCCAGCCCTGTGCGAGGCTGCAGGAGCCTCCCACGTCCTTCCTTTCCCTGTGATATTACTAAGCAGGAGGTAAATTGAAGGCAGGACATCTGATGAAAGAGAGTTTAATTGCTTCAGGTTTCATTCAAAAAACATAGCTTAAATAAAGGCGGGTGGGGGGAGGTAGCAGCTCTTGATGGTTTGAGAGATTTATGTATCTCAGCTGCTCCTGATCAGCCCCGGTCACCTCCAGCTCCCCATCGCATGTTTTCCACCCTTCCAGGGTTGCCCCGTGTGTTGAAATGTTTGGGTGTCTCCAGAGGACTGAGCCTTGGCCCCCATTAATCCCCCCTCACTAACCCGACAACAGGGAGGAAATTGGCTTCAATTAAACGTGTAAGGTCTCATTTCCCTTTGAAGTGTAGAGCAGCACAGGAGACTGCTCTGGGGAGGTCTGGAGAATAACCAGATAAAACCGGGCCCAAAATCTTAAAACTGGGGAGCTGCAAACTAGAGACGAGTCTAAGCCCATGGAGGAGCCTGGTTTCTGTTTCATCTCCCTTAGGGGAGTGCCCACATTCCCAAAGCTGTGCCTGGGCGAGGAAGGTATCCACCAAAAGCACCGCAGGGAGGGGAAGCGATGCAAAGACACCAGAAGGACCAATGTGTTGGCACCAGCGGGAGCCCAGGTCAGGGCTGCGCTGTGAAGGTCCTTTGCAGAAGGGTCCGTTCATGGCAGCATTAGCCTGAGCATCCCCTAATCCGCTTCAGCCACCGTCCAAGGGAAGATAAACCTCCTCTGCTTGGGGACGCTTCGGTCTGGGCTCACTGCCTTCAAGGATGCGGAGACGGCACCTGGCTGCCTCGGATGGGACCCCTTGCAGGGCGTGTGGGTGCACACAGAGCTGCTCTGCTGCCCCGTCCTTGGGACCTGGCAGACTCCAAGTGCAAGGAAGATTTCATCCAGCCCGGAGATACCCACTAGGCACTTCCTGAAATGAGACCTAGAAGCACCCAGCCACATTTTCTGCATCTTCTGGCATGCTGTGGGAATAACAGATCACCAGCTACTGCCTGTCATCCATCCTGCTTATTTCCTGAGCAGGACCTGATTTATGCCTGCATCTCTTTCCTTTGTGCCATCAGTGCATGCTGATAGATGGCCCCTCTCTCTGCTCTTGCTGTCCCCTTGTGCTACATCAAACCGTTAATTCTTTGCCAATGTAAACCTGTCTCGCCTTCAAGACTTTAATTTTGCAAAAGCATAAACATCTTATAATGTGCCTGTCTTTATCTTGCTAGCTGGCTCCGGAGCTTCCCCTCCCCTTCCGTTGGCCATAGGCTGTCTGGGGTGACAATGTGGCCACGGAGGAGAGAACAGCAGCAGCAAACATGGCCAGCGGGGCTGCCCCAGTCTCAGCTGCCAGCTGGGAGGAAGAGCCACTCGCTATCCTCATCGTTCCTCTGAAGCACAAAACAGCCTGTGCATATTCCCGGAGAGATGTGGGAGGCTCAGCCCGGCCCAATAAGCCACTAAATCCAAGGGTCAAGTGCTTGGCAGGCCAGTAAGTGGCCTAAGCCCAGCTTCCAGGTCTCTGAATAATGCCCAGACCTTCTCTGCAGGGAGAGTCTTCATCCTGAACAAATCCTGGCATTTCTTGTGTTTTCAGTCCTGATGAAAGACTGAAAATGGAGCTTTGTGACGACCTGGGAACCGGACGCTTGCTTGCTGCCCCATCCTGCTGCCCCCCGCCTTTTGCTCTGCTCACAGCCTGGCTCGCGCTCGCGGTGTCGAGCTGACGAACAGATCTGTGGGTGGGAGCTGGGGCGTCTGCGGGCAGGGCTCGTGCTCACTGCTTGGAGGTACTTCAGGTTAAATGCGAGTGCCCCGAGGCTCCCCCCAGCAGTGGCAGCTTTGCCATGGCCAGAAAGAAGAAGCAAACTCCAATGACATTGCAAAAAGCAGCCGTGTAAGTCCTGGGGCTGCACCAAGAGACGTGTGCGTCACTGCCCTGCTGTTTGCCCACGAATGCGTTTCTTCCAGAAGGAGGGACGTGAGGAGGCAGCGTCCAGGCTGCGGCAGCTGAGCAAGCCCCACAGCATTGCTCAGACCTGCACAGCCCAGAGGGACAGGCAGCGCCGCGGGCAGGGTGTGCTTGCCCAGCATTCAGACCAGGTCTGCTGCTGACCACCGCCAGCAACACCCAGCCTCAGCCGAGTCTCCAGTGAGTCCCTGCAGATTTGTCCTTCCTTCCTTCCCTAACTTTCCTCTTTCCCCTTTCGATTCTTATTTGAGTCATTTGTCCCAATCTTTGGCAATTCCTACAGCACATAAAAATATGTGCCATTTCTCCCTTTGGGGAATGACGTGAATTCAGTTCCATGGCTGTAATCCATTTAGTGCCAGGTTATTAAAATGAAGATATCTTTCAGCACTACAGACCTGTTAATCAGGGGAATGGCTTCAGAGGGCTTTTGTGGGCTCTGTTAATTTGTGCTGCATTGAGCCACGTAGAGCTGAGAGGAGCATTAGGGACGGGAGTGAAGGGAATAAATCAATAAAGTGGATTGAAGAGTGCTCGGCTGGCTTGCTATTCTGCGGCTGCTGTGTTCTGACTTAAACGCTTTACATCCATCACAGCCTGCAGATGGAACTCTGGCTCACAGGCAACAGGTTTTGTCCTTATCAGTTCAGCGTGTGCAGGTTTATCAGCACGTGCAGCAGCCCCGCACGGTGGCCCCCGCCTCGTCCAGCCACCCGAGCTCCGTAGCATCATCCCGTCTGGTGGGGGTCTTCTCCGGCGGCTTCGCTCAGCGAAGCGGACAGAAAGTGCAGCCTGAAGCAGCGGCTGCAGGGCGCTGGGAGGGGACCGAGGCACCTTTCACTTTGGGGTTGCTGCCTATTTGATGTGCAAACTGAAACACTGCTGCTGAAGGCTGTCAGGTAGTTTATATCCTATCAAGCCTCCCACCCCCTCCAGGTCCTCACGCTGTGTTTGTGGTCTCTGAGCACTTGCCTTGGTGCCCCCGGGCCCCGCAGTCGGACACCTCCCGTGTACCCCCTGCTTTCTCAGCTCTTCTCTGCCCGGCTCAGAGGATGCTCAGTGCTGAGGTTCCTGCCCAGAAACAGCCTTTTGCTGTATTCTGGCAGAAATCACTGAGACCAGGCAACCAGCTAGCACCGCACTCGATAACAGTCTGCAAATGAATATGAAAATCTGTGTTTCTGCCCAAGTCATCCAAACCGTGCCTTTGTGCCAGAGCTTGGTCTCCCTTGCAGCTGCTTGGAGAGCATCTCCGTGAGGAGCAGCTCCTGAGATGGGGAGACGAGGCGTGCGAGATTTCTGCTGCTCCTGCTCAGCCGTGCTGAGTGCGAACACAGAACTTGGGGCCTCCCGTCTTTCTGCTTGGCACCGCTCACCCGCACATAGAAAACCAAAGCCTTGGGCACACGCGCTGGGCGAACCACTACTGCCCCGAGGACGACGAACTCGCACTCTTTCCCTGCAGTGCCCCGGCACAGGCTGGGGTGTCCCACAGCAAGGCCAGCGCACCCACAGCCTGCGCGAGCACCCTGCAGAGGAAGGCAGCTGAAGGGCTGGAGGCGAGAGCCGGCCGGCGCGCGCGGTGCAATGCTGCCAGCCTGCAGAAGCCCTGGGAACAAGAGCCCCTGCTCCCACGCTCCTGGGCGGCTCCTCGCTGCAAGCATCTCCGGAGTAAGCACAGGGAGGGAGCAGGAATTCAAAATAACCATTAGGAATCTGTTCTGCTCCCCCTCCTAGCCTGTGCCAATAGGTTGACTTTTAGAAATTCGTAACTTCTACTAATTGGGATTTTCCTTTTATAGTAATGGCATTCTGGTAAACAAAAATGCACCGCGCTACCCCTGCATCGCCTGCTTCTCCGTGCTCCCAGCGGGAGAATCTCCAGAGCTGTTGTAAATACAGCGGGACTAAGTGAAAACCCGCTTTGCAGAAGTGCGGTGAGTGTCCTGCCTTTTGGCAGGTCTGATCATTTGTGGTTAGTTCGGAGCACATGCCACTCTGTCCTCCTTTTGGCTAAGAGGGAGCTCTTGCTTCTGAAGGAAACATTGCATTTTTATGGGGTTTAATTCTTTAGGAAAAGAAATCATTCATGTCTCCCAACTTTGAAACCTGGAAGCCTTATCATCTTGCTATTAAAAATGTTCTTTTTTTGCTGAAATGGTAGAGAACAGCAGCTTTTAAGTCTTTGCTATGGTCAGACAATGGGACGATGGCATCGGCTTCACGCCTGTGAGTGGCTTTAAGGGAATTTTAAGGGAGTTTGATGCTGGAAGTTGAGCACCAAAGAGATGGATGAGGACTGTTATCAACTCAATAGTGCTGCTTAGAATAAAGTATCATATGGAGTTATGACCTGCCTCAAGTAGTGGAGTTAGAGTTTTCCTACACAGAGGTGAGATGGGGAGTGGAAGCACCACGACTAGGTGCAGAAAAGCCAGGTAGGTGTTGGGACCCCCGGCACGAGCGGGTGACAGGGAGCGATCAAACAGGAGAGAAAACCTGCTTGGCTTTAGGGATGGTGCAACGCCCAGAGAGCTAACCCCTAAAATCACATGCTCCATCGATTCCTGCTGGAGTTCGCAAGTCTCAAAGCTTTGCAACAGCAATCTGTAATTAACAATCTCATTTTCCTCATATTTGCTCATTGGCACTTGCTCACACTGAGAACAACTGGAAAATGCACTTGCAGTGCCCAGGCTGAGCTGGCTGAGCTGCAGCACTCCAAAATCTTATTATGAGACGTTCCCCAGCTCAACAGATCTCTCGGCTTTCAGACCCAAAACTCTCCACGTTATCTTTATCTGCTTAACCTCAAACTTTGAAGCAAAAATACCCCAGCTGGAAGACATGACTGAGATAGTTCAGGCTGGAAAGTCAGCCTGCCAAGGAAGCTGAAAGGTGCATCCGCCGGGCTCCCATGGAGAAGTCAGCTGTCGCTGTGAGCCGCAAGGCACCAGGACCCATCGCACGGGATGTTAAACAAGTGGATAGCTCAGGAATCCTCCCTCTCTCCTGGCAGCTCGACGTAAGGACAGAACTGTTCACCATTTAGAACGCACGGGTGGCTCAGGGAATAACAGGCTGCTTAAGAGCCTTTCACCAAGCTCGGTTTGGCCTCACACCCGCTCCCGATATCCCACCAAACATTGCACTGCTCGCCTAGTGCCCTCGGGCGTGGAAAAATAGATAGAAATGAAGACTTTTGGTCTTCTTACTGGGAACGAGTTGGCTGATGCTCACTGTGAGTTCAGAGGGCAAGTTTTTACCTTTTGGACACAAATCACATCACCGGCTGCTGCCTCACCCTGGGCTGCAGCGGCGGGAAGGTTGCCCATCCCTGCCAGCCTGCGAGAGCCGGCAGAGCCCGCGATGGGGCTGAACCCCCGCTGTCTCTAGGATCAAACCTTGCTGCAGGCAACCCAGGAATGCCCCCGGCGGGAGGGAGCACGGAGAGGGGCCGGTTTGGGGCGGCCGGGGCTGCGGGTCAGGTCCTCCTGCGGGGGCCGGTTTTGTTCTCCCTTTGACTGAGGATGCGATGGGTGAACCTATGAAATTTGATTTGGGGGTTTTAAGCAGCGAAGAAAGCTTGTGGTGCCTTTGGAACAGACATCAATAGCTGGCATGCCTGCAGCCCTGCCCTCTGCCTCCCTCCCCCCCGCCACAAGAGAGGGAAGGCGCAGGCATGAGGCGCTGGGACTGAGGTTGTGGAAAATGCTCTTTGTCAGAGGAGGAGAAGAGATTTTCATGCATTCTCTGTGCGTTCCTTCTGGGCTGGCTCTTGCTTTGTATTTAAAAATCTCCTGGTAACTCACTTTTTCTGTACTCTGCCTGCCTTCCAGCTTTGTGGGTTTTTTCCCTTTTTTTTTTTTCTCTCCGGGTTGGTTTATCTCAGGGTTTCGGCCTCTCCCCTGCCCACCCCTCCGCAGCTGCTCCTCGTGCTCTCTGATGTGCCCGGATCGCCATCAGCTATTTCAGAGGCAGCGGCTGGCTGCGGCTCTCAGGTGCGGGGCACCACCCTGCTCCCCTGAGAAAAGGAGGTGCCTCTGCCTGCGAGCAGCGCCGCGCGCCCCAGGCCCGACGGGAGAAACCTCTTCGTTTCAGCGGATGCGACGTGAATCCCAACGCTTGCGCTCGGGTGCGGAGCAGCCAACCTGGACTGGGCGCCCAAGCACCGGGAACAGCCCAGCCACGGAGGTGGAGGCGAGCTCGGACGGTGCGCAGGGCTGAAGGGGTGCTGCTAAGGCTGCGTAGCAGGTCGGCGATGGAAAAACAAGCTGAGTGTAGCAGTCCTTAAGCACGAGGCCAAAACACCTTCTCTGCAATGACAAGTCTTCCTTCTCCCAGCTGTAGGACCCTGGGGACTTTTCCTTGTGACTTTACTGAGGGGCAGGTGGAGTCCCACTCAGTTTGCTTCCTACCCCGTTCTCAATTCAGTTTGGCAAATATTTTGAAGTTAAAAGCAATCATGAGACATGAAAAAAAAAAAGTCAACATCCTCCATTTCAGCCAGGCTACCAAAATGTTTCTTTCTTCCAAAGAAAACTTCAATGGAGATGACATCTTCCTGTAGAAAAGCCTGTTTTCAGTGCAGTGGTGTTGGGAAGATGGTGTAAAAACTTGTTCACCAAGTCTATTTGGGGAGGGGGGGAAAAACCCAAAACATCAGGGGTCTAAATGCTTTAGTCGGGGAATTACTAGAGACCATGAGGCAGCCTGGGGAAAGTCCGGGGTTTCACCTTCTGTCGCCTTTCTGACTCCGGGTGTCTCTTGCTCTTCCCCATTCCTTCTATCCCAGCACTGCCTCAGTCCAGGTTTACTGGCAGGATTAAGACCCGTGTGATGCCCATACCACCAGAAAAAGTTGCCTTAATCGTTCTAGTACATCTCTGGCATCGTCTTCCACCTCGCTGCAGGAGTCTCTCATTCAGGGCTCTCTCTGAGCAAGCCTGCGGCACGGCTTGACTCCTACGATGTCCCTCACTGAGGAACCCCACTGCTTCCCAGGCTGTGGGTGAGGAAGAAAACGTTGAGTTTCCCTTCCCCTCATAGGATTTCGTAGTCTTGTGTGCCCTTGACGCAGCTTCATCCATCCAAACCCTCTTTTTTTTTTTTTAAAGCAAACTCTCTTACGTATGATAAATGCCACCCAAGACTTGGCCATTCTCTTCATGCCATTCACCAGACCGTAACACCAGGCTTGAGCTGCAAAATCCTTTCTGGGTGGTGGCAACCTAGAATTAGCTGTGATGTATGAGAGTCTCCAAAGAGAGATACTGAAAGATAAGCTGCTCGAGAGGTTTAAAAAATGAACTGTGAGGATTCCGGGTAAAGAACAAGTCAGTGTCTGCCAGAAGGAAGGCAAAACCCACACTGGTTTTAAGAAAGCTCTCTTCATTCAGCCGTTTGCTTCGGCAACGTTAGTCTTAATGACTGCCCCGCACTGAAAGGAGATTTTGATCAATTTGTGCCTCTCTCATGATTGCATATAGCGCACTTAATTTGTAGGTCTTATGCAAATGGCAACCACTGTTTATTTGTTTTAAAATTCTTATCAGCAGTGACATGTTGTTTGTTTATAAACAGAGAATCACCAGCGTTTGAGTGATTTTTCTCGCTAATTGGAACTTACCGTGTGGGACAGAGCAGAAAGGGAGTTTGCCTTTTAGCCGAGACTGTATGTAAGAGCGCTCTCACTTTAGTGAAGCTGAATGCTGCTCACTGCCGGCTTCTAATCTGAAAAAGCGAAGTAAATATTTCAGCATTTAACAGCTTCTTTTTTTTCCATGCCTCACAGCTTTGGGGGGAGAACACATTTTCATGATTGTACTTCATAACAATGCATTTCAACATATTTGGGGAGAAAACCCAGAAAAGTAGGCTCCAGGAGAGGCGCTGGGCTGGCGTGGGCTGGCGTGCCCCAGTGCCGCGGTGAACCGCTCCTGTGCCGGTGCCCCCCGCACCGCGGGGCTGCAGCTCCCCGGCGGCTCTCCTCTCCTTGCAGGCTCGATCCCGAGACCCCGCGGGCCCGCAGGCAGCTCCGCTGCCTCCGGAGATGAGCGGCCAGTTGGAGCGCGGAGCGGGAGTGAGGATGCTCATCCCTGCAGATGCTCCTGCCACGCGGGGCGGATCCGTCCCAGCACCGGGTGCACAGTCCCGTGATGCTGGGGTGCAAGGAAGTCCCGGCTCTCGGCAGTCCCGGCTCTCGGCAGCCCCGGCACTGCTTCACCAGCCCGTGCTCGGTCCTTGTCCCCACACCAGCATCGCCTGGAGGCAGATACACGGGGTCCCACCAGCTGGCTCCCGGGGAGAAGATGACCTGTGGGGTTTTAGTTGCAGGCAAACGCTCAGCCTGCGCGACAAGTCACGGTCGAAAAGGATGCAGTCATCTCTTGCCAACACAAGCATCCAGTTCCCAACGGGCGATACGGTCACAGCGTGCTTACAGCCCAAGGCAGAGCACGAATCCAGACCATCACCCAGCTCCCTGCCTCGGGAATGCCAAAGCGGGGAAAGCTTTGAGACGCTGCGTGCCCGGTGAATGTGCAGAAGGTGTTGCTGACGAATAGTGGTGAGGAAGGTGGAGGAGGAGTTAGCACCTGGGTGCCTGCGGGCGACCCCAGGCACTGGTCTCCATTGCAAACAGGGAGCTTAGCAAATCGGAGTCCATCACGGCAAGGTGATGATGTTTCCAGGGCACGGACTGCAAAGCCCTCAATGTCAAGACGTCACAGAATGAAAAGCCTTGCGGCACACAAGGACAATCTGCCATCTCAGGGTCTGCAACAGGAGGGACCTTGACGGGGCTTGAGCTGGGCGAGGTGACCTGGCTGCCTTCAGGACGCTCCTGCAGCAGGAACGTTACCTGGTCTGAAGACAGAAATGCTCAACCCCTCTCCTCCTCTCGGTGCCACATTTCTAGGGCCTTGCTCGGAAGCCTGGATGCTCCCGCTGCCCTGGGGAACAGCGAAAGCCAGGAGGTGCCCTCCATCGGGAGCCTGACTGAGGTGGGTGAGGTACTGCCCCTCTGCACAGGTATCGTCTCGTCTGTTCCTCCCTGGGGCACCGGGGCCGTGGGACCGTCTCTAGACCTCAAACCATTTTTTTTTTTTTTTACTGCACTAAACTTGATTCTAAAGTTAATTTTTCCAGTTGACATAGCTGAGCCCGGTTCTATTAACTTGTAGGCCTTTTCTGAAGCTCATTAGATGTCTGGGGTCTTTCCCTTAAACTTTGAGGCCAAGGGAATAGTCTCATTAAATAAGATGGCATAATCGGAGCACAGAAGTTTTGCAGTTTGTGCCAATTAACAAATTCAGTGATGCTTTTAGCTGGGTTTTTTTTTTTTGTGGCCCAGAGACAGTGGGACAGGCATACACTGTGGAGGCTTTTATGCATTTAGATAGGGCTGGTTAATAACTAGAATAGCTGCTTCGATATTTGAAAGATTTTGAAGACCCAGGGAAGCTCTGAATGCAGAGGAGTATAGGTATGATGGAGGACACCCTGCGGAGAAAAAGGGAGCGCTGGCCTGCAGGATATCCTGGGATGGGGAAGACTGAAGCAGATTGGCTGTCTGATGGCCTCTGCTGGAAATTATCATAAAATCTTTAAAGCAAATAAAGTTCCCTTAAACTGAAAAGGTATTATTTGAATGCTCTCTGAAAGAAGAGGTTTGAACAGCATGATCTATTCTGTCTCCAAAATGTCACGAAACATTTATACAGCTGCTCAGCTGGCATTAAAATCTAGGTCTTCTGCAGGAACATGGCAAACAGCTCCAGGTCACTGGGATAAGTCCAAGACCTCAGGCAAGGGGCGGCTGGCAATCGCCGGCATTCGGCAGCTGCGGCGGGAGCATCGCTCCAGCTCCTTCAGAGCAGGTGGCCCCACGGGCACAGGCAATGCCGTGCAGCCACAGCTCCTGCCTTCAGCAGAAGAGCCCAGGCTGGAAACCAGTTTCCCTCACCATGCTAAGGACTGCTTCCCGAAATATCGCGTCCAACACAGTAAGCACTGAAAGGATGGAGGAAAGAAACAAAAGGAGAGGGAGGTGCCGATAGGGGCAGCAATATCGTGTTCCCTTGGCTGTGAGGGTGGGAGAGGAGCTCCCCGATGCGCGCACGTCCTCTCCTGATGGTGGATGTTGGGCAAACACCAACCAGTCATTTTCAGCGGGCTGGCTGCATTGGCAGAAGCGTGGATGCTCTTCGGCTGCTTATTTTCTCCTCTCTCCGCTTGCCCTCTTCCTTGTAGCCTGTCTCACCTTCCTTCTCCCTCGCTGCCCCCTCCTCTCTGTCCCTCGTATCCTGAGAGGCTGAACCACGCTGCAGGCAGGCGCAGACTCCTCGCGACCTCCTCCGCCTCGTGCTGCGCTCTGCCACCCAAGCAGCTCTGCTCCGACGCCATCTCCATAACCACCGAGAGGAGATGGAGGGTGATGGGACATGCTCGCGTCTTCCGCCCCCTCGGGATCCGCTCCGGGCGTTCGCTAACAGCCCAGTGCAAGCACAAGAGTGTTCCTTCAGCCCAAGTGGTAAAGGTCTGTGGCTTTGGGTGAGTATCCCATCTTTGATCCTTTCTCGGGGCTGCGGTTCCCTGTTTACACAGACAACCACAGCTCTTTGTATCTGCACTCGTTAACTCTTCTGAAGCGTTTTCTGATCACCAAGATAAGGCTCCCAGTGTCTGAGCAGGGGCCGAGCCCTCACCTCCGCGTTTCCGATCCTGCCCCGACAGATCCCTCTGAGCATCTCACCAGTGATTTGGGTATGTTGATGGTGGCAGCCGTCCCAGACAAACCCACAGAGGGATGGATCTCTCCTCCCCGGCAAGCATGCCTTTTGTTCCCCCAGAAGGCAAATGTAGGAGGAGACCCACCTCGTGCAGGCTGCACAATGGCGAGCCGCGGGCGAGCGGCGCTCCGTGGAGGACATGCCTCAGTTACTCTGCTTCTCCTTCACGTGCATTAGAGGTTTTTTGGGGTTTGGGGTTTTTTTTGTGTGTGGGTTTTTTTTTTTTTTTGCTTGCATGCTTTTATCCTCCTAGCCTTTCTGGCAGGCTTTTGAACATACATAATGACTTGGAAGGTGCAGCAAAGGTTCTGGCATCCGCAGAGTACAGCGGGAGCAGAGCCAAGACGCGGGGCCGCGCAGTGGTTTCATCCCATTTGCAAACTATAAGGCTGCCTTTGAGCAGAGGGGGGCAGTGCGAAAGAACATGTGCTAAACATCATGTTGGGAAGCTTAGCGCATTAAGGGGAACAGCATGCTGGCTACGGACAAATGGAAATGGTTTGCGATTTGTTATAGGAAAAGGGGAGGCAAGGAGCAGTCTCTTTTGATTTAGGGTTTAGTGAACAGCACTGGCAGGGCAGGTAGGATGGTCTTCTCTAGGTGTTTTAGCCAAGCACGTGTCAGAGTGGCATAAATCAGAGAGTTTTACCCAAGTCTGTCAGCCCTTCGAGAAGAACTCCTTGGTATTTGAGAGCTCGCACACAAAGAGGGGTACAGACACAAGGTAACGAGACGGAAAGAGAGTCCTTGGGAAAACAAAAACCCAGACACCAACCTGCAACATGTGCTTCGAGCCTGGGCTCTGAAGAACTTCCCTCAGCCACCTGCGATGGCACAGAGATGAGCTGCTCCTGCTCAGCACTGGTATGTCCTTAATGATCTCACGTGCAAGTGGTAGGTGCTTCCGATAGCTCCAGAGCAAATGAAAGACCAGCGTGTTAGGCATTATCTACCCATAGTGTTTGCAGAGTTCCCTTCCTGCCACGACAGAGGCCACGACATTGGATGTCCTGATGGACCTTCGTTGACCAGGCTGCTCTCAAAATCAAAATACCTGCGAGACTGAAAGACTTAATCCATCATCGTGCTGCTTGGGATGGTGGTACAGACGGAAGAGTAAACTTCAGAGCTGGACTCATGGGTGCTGACTGAAGGGATCGGCTGGGTCAGGTTCCGTGGGATTTGGGAGGGAGGTTCAAAGCTGCAGTTAAAAACTGAAATCTCCCCTTCAAAGGAATTCCTATCTGTCCCTTACTTTCTCCACCCCAAGCCTGCAGGAGACCATCTTGTCAGTGCTGGGACCGTGGGCAGGAGTCTGACGACAGCTGCAGCCAGACGAGAAGCCCCAAGGTCCTGTAGAAACAGAAGTGCTTTTCTAGACCTTGTTGAATTCTGAGCATCCACAAAACGAAATGCCCAGGTATCTGTTTGGGGAAAGAAAAAGGATCAGAGAAGCAGAAGGAAAGCTGAGAGTCTTTCAGCAAATGGAGAAGGGATGCTCGCCCTGCCGGGCGGGGGTGAAGCGTGAGCACAGAAAGCTGCCTCGCACGCCTCTTGCTGCGGACAGCAGCTCCCGCACCGCTCGGCCTCGGAGCATCCTCCGAGCCAGGCAGAAGGACCAGCTCGGGGTGCCAGCAGGGCAGCTGGCCTGGGCTGTGCCGGACAAACCCCAGTGTTTCCTACCTGAGTGACAAAGAAGCTGGTATGAAAACACGGGCTCAAAGCCTCTTCCAGCCACTCCAGAGCCCAGCTACGCGTCGGGGGATCCGGGTCTAGGGCTGGACGTGGCTCCCCTTTTCCTGGCCCGGTAGATATCCCCAGTGGTGCTCCATGTCACGGTGCAGAGAGGAGGGGTCTTCGATGGCATCTCGGTGGCCGAGACATTCCCCTGCTGCTGTCCCCTGCCACATGCTGAAGTAGAAGCAGGTCCCACGCTGATGCTGCATCGCTGGGGGCTGGGGAGATGCTTTTCCCGGCGCTCGTCCTCCACCCCAGCACGTGAACGGAGGGAGGTAACAGCTACCTGTGGAACAAAGACGATTGCTCCCGCTGTTTTTGTGCGGTACCCAGCACGGCGGCTCACCGACCTGCTTTGCAGCGCTACACATATAAAAGTTTAATAACCAATAACGCAACGCTGGCTGGGTGGTGACATGCATCAAACGCGAGGCATCCACCAGACTGTTCCTGAGCGGGGGAAAAGCTTCTTCCCTCTGCATCACTTACAGCCTTAATGGGTACAGCAAATAAGTCACACCCGACAAGTGTAAAAATGGCATCTCTCCTCTGTGATCTCACTGGGAGGCCAGAGGCAGCAGTTCTGACATCACAGCTAATGAAATCAATTTTGCTTTGCGAGGAGGAGGACCTGGTGCTGCCCCACATGCCAGGCTGTGTAACAGCAGCCCCAGTAAAGCGCAGGCAGTGGGACACGGCTGAAGGTGCGGGTCAGCCCCGCTTCACCCCCATTCCACCAGCAGCTCGCTCTGCTCCTCCGCTCCCTCCCCTTTTCTTTTTCCATTTGTTTGTTTGTTCCTCCTTTATTCTCTGCAATTGTCCTTAATGGAAACGGCATCTCAGCAGAAGTCACCCTGCAGGAAAGCTATAGCACAGAGGGATTTTTGTAGATGGCTTTAATAAAAGCATCGAAGGTCTGTTGTTGTTATAGTGCTGTGTGATCCATTAAGTCTATTAAATACAACAGAGGAAAACTGTGAAAAAAGCCGGAGGAGGCCATGATGTCACGAAAAACAAGTGAGCTGGGGCTGCTTTCCCGGTCATCTCCAGTTTGGTGGTAACACAACTCTGCCCTATGCTTTGCTGGCCATGCCAGCGGAGCACGGACTTGCATTTGCTTGCCCTTCATTTGCCATGTGTGCAGGCGTGTGTGTGTTCGGGTTCCCATAAATGTGTCATTTCTAGATATTAAATCCAGAGGATATTAAGGTCGACGGCCCCAGGAGATCTGCTCTTCCCTGCTGTATACAGGCTTCTCTACAGCACACGTGTGCTGGGTAATCGTTAGCTTGTGTGCGTGCACAGGTGTCTCCAGGTGTACGTACGCTGCTGGTTTTGGGTGGCCAACATCAGAAACAGGGACCGGCTGTGCTCTCTCCTCCCCATAAAACACTCATCGGCTGCAGACAGAGATGGACCTGACAATCCGTCTTCCTCCTCTGCCTGCCAAAGCTCAGGTCTGACTGCAGGCTTCAACCTGGAGCCTGAACCAGGCTGAAATCCAGCCTTAAGCTCAAGGACAGACTTTCCATCCTGCTTAGTACAAAGTGGCCATGAAGGAGTGGAAGGATGAGGTGCACAGAGGGGGGTTGGCTGCACGGTGTGAAATGCCTTCTGCAGGGAGGAGAGGTGGAAGGTGCAGCCAGGAAAGGGATGGCTGAGAGCAGACGGCGGAGTCACGGCGTGGGATCTCCCCGGCACGGCACGCAGAGCTCCAGCTCTCCCACACCGCTCCAGGCATCCCGCCGTCGCAAGACCCTCCTCGAACGCAGACTGGAGCTCTCTGAGTTCTGGGGGTCTGATGTGCCCTCTGGCAAAGCTGTGGGCAGCACCACCAAACCTCGCTTGAGGATTGCGGTGATTAATGACCGCCTGCAAAGTGCTTGGAGATCCTCTGGTGGAAGAGCTTATGGATTACAGTTGTATTTAGCTCTTTATCTTTCGCATGTCTTTGTGCATCCTGGCTAGACTTTGCCCTGATCTAAGCCTTTATTTGTAGAGAAGGGATTCAGTGAAGGCCAAGGACAGGCGGCAGGGAAGCGGGGAGACTGGAGGTCCGTGTTGCGCTCTTCACCCGCAGAGCAGGTAGAAGATGCTTGCAGGTACGTGCACGACATGAAGGACTGAAACGCCCCCAATTGCTTTAGCACGTAGCCGTCGTGCGTGCAACCAGCCCACAGCCTGGGAAAACGATCTGGAGGCAGATTGCTCCGCGAGCCCAAGGCAAACAGTGGGGCAGGCTGGAGCCAGCCCCCCGTGGAAAACTATCCCCGGCCCCCAGCAGCTTTGGGGAGCACCAACAGCGGGCAGGCATTCCAGCAATTCCCTGCGTAAACAACACAGGATAATCCATCTATTCTGTTTATTTGCACAAGATAATTTTTTTGTTGACATATGAGAACCATTTTCCTCTGTTCCCCTTTCCGTGATGTTGCTATAAAACGTTAACGCCCTGGTCTCACAGCAGCGCACCAGAGCCCTCCGAGTGTCACACCAGGAAAGCTGAGACCTGGACAGGCAGCATCCAGGAGCCACCGCAGATGTGGCCACACTGCGTTTGGAGTCTGGGCACGGTGGGCAGGGAGACCTGCTGCNGCCGCTCGCCCCCGGGTCTCTGCCCGGCGCTCGCCCGCTCCCTTCTCCCCCGCACCCGCAGCCCGCCTGCGAAAGGCCTTTGGTGATATTAGACAAGAACACGGGGCCCGACCAAAGCGCACCTGGAGCAGCGTGATGATCCCGGCCACGGCCAGGTGTGGTTTCTCAAGGAAGAGCACAAGAACTAAGTCATGTACGGAGTGATTTTATCCCTTGTGTATCCTCCCACGGTCTGCCAGGCCGTGGTTTATACTTCTGGAGTTGCTTAATAACCCCTGTTGGACCTGCCTTCAAAGAAGGCCTCTAATCCCTTCTGGAAACCTTTTAATACCTTTGGCTACTACACGACTTTGTGGCAATGAATTACTACGTGCCTGGTCGGTCCTTTCTCACCGTCAGGCCTCCTGGCCATTTACCATCCCTGATGACTGGAGGAGGATATGCAGACTTTGAGCAGAAGCCCCAGAACTGTTATCCCCGTGCATCCACTGCTCCAGCCACCAGCTATTGTATCTGTATTTAGTGGCCGGGGCACTCGGGGGGCTGTAGACG
Organism: Sula dactylatra; assembly: GCA_013389905.1. Classification (NCBI taxonomy): domain Eukaryota; kingdom Metazoa; phylum Chordata; class Aves; order Suliformes; family Sulidae; genus Sula; species Sula dactylatra. The sequence continues at coordinate 360,159 of WEKW01015168.1, read as the reverse complement.
ATATCTGGGAACAAAGCAGCGGAGAACGTCTCTGTATGCAGACTCCAGCATAGAAACAATTTGTAATTCTGCTGCTGTTATTGTCCTGGTACACAAGGGAAACATCACCTTCCCAGGAAGTCGTGCCACGACGTATTCACAAATATCAGCTTGTGCTTTTCAAGTAAAAAGAAGCGAAAGTAAATATTTCAAACAACGGATGTTCAAAACCTGCAGGGCAAGCTTGGAAGCCCACTGATCAGGCTGTGATTTTAAATACCCAAACACAAGGACCTGGACAAAGGGACCCTTCTCGTGTTTATCGGTTGTGCCTGTTTTTGCTGGTTTTTCTCCTTGGGAGGGTTTTTTTTAGCAGTCGTGCTTTCGCCAGGACAGCGACAGGCCACGAGACACCGGGATGTGCAGCGCGGCTCGCTGGTGTTAGCGTGAGACATTCACTGAGAACCCAAACTGAGTCACTTCCTGACTTCTCAGGGCTTCAGCTCTTAATCGCAGCGTTAAATGGATGTCAGTGCTTTTATCTGAACACGGCACAGAAGCTTTCCCGGCTCTCCAGGCCTGGCTGCGCGATCGCTGCAGACAGACACATCACTCGCTGTATGATCACTTCAAGGAAATGTTGGCCAGCCTATTTTTACTCAGTAAATTGAAAGGCTGGAGTGCCTAATTTTGTGCTAAATATACCCCCGAGCAGAGCCCAGGGAGGAAGGGATGGGCTTGGGCAGCCCGCGATGCCGGAGCGCCCGGCTCTGCTCCCACGGGCGCGCAGCATCCCCAGAGGGTCGTCAGCTCCTCCGGCCTCCGCAGCCCCCGCCGACCGCTCCGGGCCCTCGCGTCCAACAGCGACCACGGAAAGCAGGAAAAAGCCCAACAAAAACTCCAGATCAGTCTCCAGGAACCAGCCCCACGTAGCCCCTGAAAATCGATTTTCAGTAGAAATATTGCTATTTCCTCTTCCTTTTAGAAGTTATCTGCAGAGCATGTATGGCCGCTCGGCTGGGTCTTAATCCAGAGATTAGGACCTTTTAAACGACAAGGTTGTTTTCTTTTCTTTAAGCTCACTGCAGTGGACAAAATGCAGGTGTCTCTGACTCAAAGCTAACTCGAGCAGGAGACTTCCTTGATTGCAAAATAGTGTTGCCAGAATTGGGTCTGAATAGAGAAGTCTGGTCTTGGAATAATAATATTCAGAGCAATGGACTGCATTATATAATGTACTATAATAAAAGATATTACAGTATTACCAAGAGACAGGAATGCAGAGGGAAGGAAGGAACAGACGTGACAATGATAAATCAATCTGGAGAAGAAATACCAAGCGCAATATATCCTTGGTCTCCTTTTGTTTGAGACTCTGATAGATGTTTCCAGGTTCAAATAATAGAGCTCGCAGGAACACACTCCTGCTCCTACTCTCCTACTTACGCATTAAGCTGATTTTATTAAACCACTCGGTAAACAATCATTGCAATGCATCTTTCCAATTTCCCCCTGACATGTCTCTGGCAGCTGTTATACAGATGTCCACCGCTTTGGAACAGGAGTGGCTGCACTTATAGGTAAGATAATTCATCTTAAAATTGCTCCTGATGAAGATAATGCGGGACTTAAGGAAGCTGATAATAAAATTGGTTCTAAAGATAGTCAATTAGGGAGCAAATGGCCAAAAAGGTGGAAAGAGACGGCGTCTTCCTGGCGTGGGCAGCCGAGAGGCCGCAGCCTGGCTGGGCTGGGGCGGGCAGCGGGGCTGGGGTGCAAACCTCCCCCCGCAGCGTGCGCCCCCGAGTTACAGAGCGGTGCTTTGTGCAACGAGGAGGAGAAAATTCTGCCTGTCTTGCAGACCGCTTTACCGTTATAAGGTAATTTAACTTTTGAGGCCTCTGTTCAGCAAAGGGGCTTAATCATCCATCTAATTTCAAACACTTAAGTAAGTCCATTGACTTCAATGATTTTCTTCAAAGGAACAACCCAGATATTTAAAGTGGCAAGCCCTGCTGAATCAGGACCTTGGCGCTCTTCCCAAGTCTTTTCAGCTGGTCTTCAAATTGACCAATCGCTTTCATGTAGCGCTTTTTTTTTTCTATCTTTGATGCTGTTAATTTACTTTTCTTAGGACTTTTAACCAGAGGGAACAAGAGGGCTGCATTTTTTTTTTTTTTTTTCAGCTGTGGAAATTAGGAGGAAAAAATGGTGACCTGTGACTTCATCAAAAGGTATTAGGTTGTCATTTCTCATAACGTCTCCTGGAGTTTCACTTTGTCTGTCACGCTGTTCTGGCCAGGCATTTTAATATCAGTGCTAAGGAAAACGATGGGATAACTACCAGTGGTTGGAACTGCTATTTCAAGTTACGCTAATCCAGCGTTTCTAAAGTATTCCAGCTGGATTGGGGGCTTCCTCGCACTGTTTTAGGGTGCAGCCCGGCGCTGCCTGCCCGTCCCTCGGCTGTCCCTCCTCTGTCACACAAACGGGCATCTTGGGGACAGCTGATGGACGCTCAGAGAATGAAGGCAAGTTAACCCGGACAGCCCTCCTTTCTGTGCCGTCCCTGACCCCTGAAGGCTCTGATGAGTAATTGTGATTAACAGCCAGGGGGAAGATGACCTCAATGGGCTTTGGCTTTTTATTTATCTTTACCAAAAAAAGCAACATTTTTTCCCTTCTTTTTTAATAAGCCAGGGAAAAATATGAAAGATAGCCATGGCACCTCGCAGCTGGACCCCGGCGGCGGTCGGTCCAGCAAGACGAGGCGCCAGAGCCCAGAGAACCAGGTCCCTGCTGCCTGCTCGGGCTGTGCTGGCGTGGTGGTACCCGCGGCCGAGCCTCCCCCCTGCACGGCTGCGGGAGAGGGAAGAGATGGGCCAGGGACCCGCGCCCCGTGGCAGGTCCAGCCTAGGGCTCCTGCCCAGCTCCTTGCCCTCCCCAGCTGGTAGCGAGCGGAAACGTTTCCCACTCTTCCCCGACCACCTGGACTCGCCGAGGAGGATGCTCCTTCAGCTCTTCTCCTCCTCTCACAGGGAGGGAGGGAGGAGAGCAAACCCCCAGGGACGCGTGCCCCAGGACACCTTCCCTCTGGCTTGTGCAGCGCAGCCTCCAGCTGCCCTCCCTTCTCCCCTCTGCTCTTTTCTGTTGCTCTCCTATTTCTGTTTCCACCATGATGTCCCCTCCCTGTCACCTCTGCGCATGCTCCCCCCCCTTTCATCTCTGGATACCAGAGAAGATTAGACTTTCTTTAATTACATATCTGTTTGTTGGTGGTGTCTCCAAGCTTCGCCTAAAAGCCGCGTTGGCTCAGATGTTATTGCGTGCAGGCTTTCTGCTTGGTTACACTTGTTTATTACTCGTTCATTAGCTTTTTTACATTGCTGGAGATCTGAGACACTCACATGGCAAAGGAGGCTCGAAGTGACAGCAGTAAAAGCCTCTGCTAGTGAGATTATAGCTGCTTGCTGGCTCGGACGGGAGAGATGGAGAGGGCAAGGGGAGAGCACTGCCTTTGTGCTCAGCTGAAAGGCCCCTGTCAGTGTGCGTCAGGCAGCCTCCTGGAAAAAAGGAACTTTCCAAAACCCCATGGGAACTGGTTAAATTAACCCTTTCCCTGGCGGCCACCTTCCCCCCGAGAGGCATCGGGCAGAGGCTGGGGAGCTGCCTGCGCCTGGCTCCGGGCCCCACGACACGGGGTACGTGTGCCTTCACGCTTCTGCTCAGCACAAACCCTCTTCCTCCCTTTACGAGCAGCCTTATTTTTGTCACATCAGGACAGAAACTTCAAAATCGTGAAATAAGTCAAGTAGACAATTTTCAGCCCACCACCAAAACAGCTCCGCCTTGTCCTCATGGCATGAAGGCCCCCAGCTCACTGTGCCCGCGTGCAGGGCACCCAGCACCGAAGGCTCCTCTGCGCTGACCCAGTGGCCCGTCCGATCCGCGTCTCCGCAGCCACCCCATACGGTCACTTCATTCTTTTCTGCCCTCGTTCCTCCAAGAGCCCACGGGAGAGGAGCGGCAAGGGGATGCTGAGCCTTACCCCGTGCGTGGTCAAGTGCTTGCTGCAGCTCCAAACAGCGACAGTGGATAGCAATAGAGCGTGTTTTGATTAAAACCAAATTATATTTAATTGCGTAGGAATCCTGAACTAATGGAGCAGAGGAAACTAGGTGGCGAAGAGGCTGAATGGTCCTGATCAGCTGCTCCACGGCAGATTGTACAAACTACCTGGGGCCAGCCCAAGCACAGCCAGCAATAGCACCCACCGCGCAGAAATGCACCCCTGCCTCGGCGTTCCTCCGGGCTCCCTGCTGAACACAGCCAGGGAAAGGCAGCGCTCACCCCTGAAGGTCGCACTCCTCTGAGTTGCACCTGGGGTGTGCTGCAGCGGCGTGATCCATTAGGACAGCCGGTGTGTTTGCAGGCAGCTCCAGCGGTCCCGCGCGCACCGGTGCGGAGAGCCCACACGTCCCGGGAAGCGCTGCAATCACCCAGAGCCCGGCTCCCAGGAAAAGGGCTCACTCCTGCCGCAGCTGGGGTGGTTACACTTAAACCTGACAGATCGGGCCGCGACTGTTTATTCAGCATCTCCGAGAGGCAACCAGAAGGCCCCGCAATCTCCCAGTGAGCGCTCGCCTCTCCACTTGCACGATGGCTGTGGGGACGCGCCGGCTGCTGGGACGCTTGGCGATAAATCCCTCCGGAAGCAACGCGCCCTGCGCTTTGAGCAGGTCCCGCGTGGCGTGGTGCGATGCTGCGTGGCGCGGCAGAGCATCGTCCCACGTGCCGCGGCAATGCAGCCGCGTGGTGTGGCAAGGCGTGCTACCCCGAGGCGTGGCGTGGTGCGGCACCGTGCCCAAACCAAGCCGTGGTGCAGGCGGGAGTAGCTTTGGGGTGATGGGATCCCTGCTTGCTGCCGGTCCCGAGCCCGCCCGCTGCAGCGGAGGCTCGGCAAGGCTCGCTGTCGCTGCACACACTACTGCCACGCACGGCCAGTGCCCGGCCCCGTGACAAGCCCTCTGCAAAAAGCCACGCGAACCGGCAGACTCCTCCGTGCACACCTCGGCGGCCGAGGACCCTTCCCTTAAGTAAAAGAGGAGAAAGGCACCAAGAGCACATGGCAATGGGCCCTGACATTTTATTTCCCGAAGAAGCTTCCCGCCCTTCCCCAGCAGCGGTAGCTCTAACGAACGCACCCACTAATGGGCTGGAAGGGTTTTAATTGCTTCCCCGCCACCCCCGCCGCTGGAGCCCGTGCTCCGGGGCACACGCGTGAGAAAGGCTTCCTTTCACAATTTGCATTGTTCCGAAGGAAGCACATTTTTTCCCAACTCCTAATGAATATTGCAAATTCCAAGGGCTTGAGGAGATGAATCCTGCCAGGCCGGATCGCACTCTGCAGAAACACTTTGTCACTAGCTGTTCTCATCATGTGCTCTTTAAAAGCCCGATAAAGTCTAACTCATGATTATGGACAGCTAATGTCTTCAAAGCCCGCACTGACAGAGTCTCTGGTTTCAGGTCATGGAAATGCCACTGTCACTTCAATGTCTGAATATCCCAAACACGTTGTCAATAGGGATGTGAAATGTCCTGAGTCAAGGGAAGGGGAGACAAAGGGAAGCGGGGCGGTCGGCTGCTCCCCAGCATGCAGCCGGCTAAGCCTTTCCTGGCTGCACTGGTGCTCGTCTTCCCCGAACTGGGAGAGCTTAGCGGCTCGCTCTGGCACCCGCTCCTCAGCGTTGCCCAAAAAAAGGGTCCCACCAAAGCACAGGGAGTCGTCCCAACGCTGCTCCTCCCTCGTCGGCACTTCTGTGTGCGCTTGTGCCTGTGCACAGGCGCGCGCCCGCAAGCTGCCAGCACGCATCCAGCGCGCTGCCGTGATGCGCTGGCGCTTGGAAGGTCTGTGCGTGGGCCTGTGCGGTAACCGCGAAGCCAGGGTGATGGGCAGCGTCCTGGAAGGCTCTTTAATCTGCACGGGCACGGGCACGCTAATTGCATGGGTGGGGTACGAACGCAAACACAGGGGATGAGCGCGTTAGTAGTAATAACAACCACACATTTAGAACTGGAAGAACCATTTCTACCCAAGTGAGCATGATTTTAAGGAAAGCTGAAATGGAGTTGGCAGCGCATCGGAGCCCTGTTAAATTAATCATTAGCTGACTTTGCTGCCTCTTTTTTAGCTCAACTAAATAATAATATCACTTCATCTCCAGAGGTAGGACGTTCCTCTAAAGAGAAGGGATGCGAAGGAGAAAGCCTGGCACATAAAGGTCAGGATTTACATGGCAGGAGCGGGGATGCCCTGGGGAAGGTGCCGGCTGGCGGAGCACAAGCCCTGCTCCTGCAAAGGGAACGGGTGGCATTGCCCGGGAGCACAAGTCCTGCTCATGCAAAGGGAACGGGTGGCATTGCCCGGGAGCACAAGTCCTGCTCATGCAAAGGGAACGGGTGGCATTGCCCGGGAGCACAAGTCCTGCTCATGCAAAGGGAACGGGTGGCATTGCCCGGGAGCACAAGTCCTGCTCATGCAAAGGGAACGGGTGGCATTGCCCGGGAGCACAAGTCCTGCTCATGCAAAGGGAACGGGTGGCATTGCCCGGGAGCACAAGTCCTGCTCATGCAAAGGGAACGGGTGGCATTGCCCGGGAGCACAAGTCCTGCTCATGCAAAGGGAACGGGTGGCATTGCCCGGGAGCACAAGTCCTGCTCATGCAAAGGGAACGGGTGGCATTGCCCGGGAGCACAAGTCCTGCTCCTGCAAAGGGAATGGGTGGCATTGCCCGGGAGCACAAGCCCTGCTCCTGCAAAGGGAACGGGTGGCATTGCCCGGGAGCACAAGCCCTGCTCCTGCAAAGGGAACGGGTGGCATTGCCCGGGAGCACAAGTCCTGCTGCTGCAAAGGGAATGGGTGGCATTGCCCGGGAGCTCGTGCAGGCGTGTGGGGAAGCGGGGAAGGACGGAGGGCTGGCGGCAGCGGAGCGGGCAGCGGGTGGCTGCAAGCGGGGAGCACCGGGCAGGGCAAGGCTGGACAGGCCTTGGTGGGAAGCACCACGGTGTCGGCGTCCCTGCTGCGCCCGTGCCGGGACCGCGCTCCCCTCTCTGCAGCTGGACTCATTGCAACGGGACGTTTAGGTAACGCTGGTAGCATCTGGCTCATACGGACCAGTAGCACTTAGCTAATACTTTTCATGGGATGTCAAGACAACACATTTTAGGCCACATCATTATAACATTTGCCGTGAGCACATTACTTGTTGTATTCATTTAAAATTCAGTGTATTTACAAATACCGCTGAGCATTAAAGTACACGGTAACATACTTGACATGGCTGCAGGTTGCCACTGATAGTCACTAATAATATCTACCAATATTTAAACAAGTAAGTCAACCTTCGACCCAGGGAACCAAAACGTTTTGCCATCGCCCAAAGCAACGTGGAAGAAGCCCCAAAGCCATTGAAGGTGAGCACCGGCATAGCGGGGAGGGCAGGGAAGCACATCTCAAATGTTTACTATTTTTATTCACTGGGAATAGTCATCTCTGCCACGCGGGCAGGAGCGAGGAGCTCAATCCTGCCCGGGTGTCGCTGGAAGGGCAGGGCTCTGCAACACTTTTCCCTTTGTTTTTTGGATAATTGACGCAATAATTTTCTTCTACGCCTTTCTCGGTATTTTAAGCACCTTCAACATCAGGTGCTGTCTGGATAATTTGAACTTTTCAATCTCGCTGCTGTGCACATTCCCCCAGCAGCCTTTTGGGCTCTGAACAAAACAAACACGAAGATTAAAGCTCATTTTTAATCTCGGGTATTTTTGGTAGTGCTTTTGCACTGCTGTTTCTTATTTCTCCTATCCATTTCATGGTAATCGCATCTCAGATAATTTAAATGCTTTCATTTTGCAAATGCTCTCCCAGGGAAACAGGAGACAGACAAGTTGTTTGAAACCCCTCAGCGTTATTCACTTTCCGGTTTTATTTAAAACTGCCAGTGCAAAACAGCAAAGTAGCTGTAGTGGTGAGGAGTAAATCATTATAAATAAAAAAAAAACCCCAAATTTCTCAATGCAGCAGAGCAAGAGCGAGCTTTTCCATTTCCAGGGCCCCACGGGGCCGAGCGGGCGCTGCCTGCACACCCCCAGCCCGTCAGGGGAAAACGCTGAAGCAGCAGCGTGTCCTGACACGCATAGCGAGCAGCAAGCTTGCCTTGGTTTATACAAAAGGAAAATATTTCAGATGGAAAACTGTTCACAGAAGGAGATTTTCCGACAGTTCCTGTTCGCAAGGACACCCATGGCACCGCGGCCGTGGCCCCTCCGGCGCGGCCGGGGGAGCTGCAGGCACAGGACCCCCAGCGACGGGGCAGCTCCTTCGCAAGTATTTGTTCGACCGTCTGAAAACATTTCTTTGCAGCATTATAATTTTTGTGTGGGGAGATCCGTAGTAAAAACCTTCATTTCCATTCTAATACAATCAAATTTTAAGGAAGAAACAAGAATATCGGTTTCCTGGTTTGGGGGTTTTTTTTATTAAGAGAAAAAAATAAACAAAGAGTAATAACTGTACACGGCCTCATATAAAAAATGCTTCAAGTCAGCTCCCTCTGACTGAAATTAAACCCGAGAGGGTTCGCTCTGTACAGCAGTAGGCACGCAGAAAGGCAGCGCTGCAAAAACGTCCACACGGGTTCCCAGCACCAGGAGCGTCTCCACCTGGTCCCGCATTTACCACAGGAAAGAATTCCGTGGTTTTGCTCACCTCTTGTGCTCACCTTCAGCGGCCAAGAGCACAAAGGGATCCCACTCTGATCATTAAAAAGTCCTCGACATCCTTCCGCTGCCTGGCAGAACAAGGTGCCGCCTTCTGCGAGGCTGCAGCAGCGCTGGAGTAAACATGAATAATAACAGTTATTATTATTATTATTGGAAGCGGCAACTAAGTGCAAAGAGCGTGGATTTGTTTTGTTGTGCTCGGCATCATTATTTATGGCGGTCTGGAGACGGAGGGGTGAGAAAAACAACTTCATTTAAGCAAGAGGTAACATCCACCGAGTTTTAGCACCACGGCGTTGGGATGCTGTGTTGGTGCGTCCGCAGCACCCTCAACAGCTCAGCCTCCCGCGGCCGGTCCAGAGCCCCCGGGGACACAGAGCCCCCCCGGGCGCCCCGAAGCCCCTCGCCGCACGCACCGGGCTGCTCCTTTAAGCAGTAAGTAGGTCAGCAGCGGGGGTCCCGGTCCCCACGCTGACGTGATTAGCAGCAATGAGGTCGCTTTCACGCTGCTCCGCTCCCGCCGCGCGCTTGTCAGGAGCCATCGCTTCCAAGCGAGGGGCCACGAGCCCCGCGCCCCCCGCGCCCCCCGCCTCGGGGGTGCCGGAGCCCTGGGCAGCGGGGTGCTCTGCTCCCCGCGCCGCCGCGGGGGCCGCGTTACGGGACCCACCGCTCGCGGGGGTAAATCAGGCCCTTTGCTCGTCGCCTTGGCCGGCGGCATCGCTTCTCGGTGGGGCGGCTGCCAACCAGTCACCCGCCCCTTCACCCCACGGCCCCTGCCCAGTCAGGGGCGCGCACCGGGTGGGAGTAGGTGGGTCGGGGGGTTTCGCCAGCGTTCCCTAGCGATGGCCCGGCGCATATTTAGCATTTGGCGTTCAGGTGGGACTGGCTGCCCGGCTCCGTGCCCGGCTTTCTGCATCCTCCCAGCTCCAGGCGGGTGTCACGGGGCTGCAGCGGGGTCTCGGGGAGCCCCCGTGCACCCCAGGAGCAGGTGGGGAGAGGCCTGCAAGGGACAGACAGAGCTGGGACGTTTCTAGTCTCCTCCTGTTTTCTTTTGCACAAGGCTGAATATTTTATCTGGCTGCGTGCATCGTCCCTGAACTTAAAAATAGCTGGGTTCCTTCCTGGTGGAGTGGAGCGGTTTGCTTTTTCTAGATTTATCATGCAGATTTCTCATTCCCCTCACACCCAGTAATTGCTCCTGGAGACAGAAGGGCGAGGGGAGCGTTTCGTGCGCGGATTTGCCTGTCCCTGCACACACACACGCCGCCAAGCACCAGCGCACCCCTCCATGCCGACGCCACCACATCTGCGCCAGCGGCGCGCAAGCTCACGAGCGCCGACGCAGCAGGTTTTGGCATGTAAACGTTTGCCATCTTCGCTCGGTTCGGTTGGTGAAGTTGCTCCTGCCTGACGGGGCGTTCAGCGCGCGGCACCGAAGGGGACGGTGGGTCTCAGCCCTGTTCTTTAACGTGCAGGCGCCCCCGTGAGTAACCCCGCCGTGAGTAAGCCCAAGGGACTGGCAGAGCCAGGTTGTTACTGGGACACACCGCTCCACGTTCATAGAGCAGAGCAAGGTGCAACACCCAGTTGTTAAAAAGAAATGGAGTTTTGGAGATGTCTCCTGAAGTTTGGTTGATTCCCCTGATATAACCCATTCTCCTTGACTTGCAAATCAGGCGGGGATTTCAGGAGAATCATCTTTCAACTGACATTTCAGGTATTTCCAGGAGCCATCTGCATCGCTACCCTTCTCTGAGCGTTTCCCTTGCTGTCACCAACAAGCAGAGGGACTGAACTCCTCGCAGCCGCAGCCGCAGCGCTTCGGGTCGGGGACTGTGCTGATTATTTAAAGCACGCTGGAGCATCTCCCCGCCGAGGAGTAGCCGTGGAGCGGGGGCTTCTCCCCCCGCCCATTAGATAGCTTGCACTGCTGCCCAACACAGCCTCAGGACAGCACTCGCCCTAATTGCTCAGCCCTGGAAGGAGTTTCGGCTTTGCAGACAGATTGAGTTTGGGAGCTGTAGGCCAGGCTGGTTGTCTGAACAAAGTAGGATGCAATTTCTCTCTTTTCTGTCCTGTCTTGGGGAGGTCGCCGCCGTCTGCTAGAGCCGTCCGTGGCGATCTCGCCCAGAGGGACAGTGAGTAACGCTGTAGACAGTGACAGCTGTAGACAACTCAGAGACACAAAATCTCCTTTTCCTGCTTCTGTCCAAGGGTTATGGTCAGTCACAGAGCAGGGAGGAGGGGAAACACCTGAGCTCGGGCCGGGGAGCAGAGCCGTCTCCAGCAGCTGCATCCTCGGAGCGACTCCCCTCCGGGCCTCGCTCCTGCCTCCGGATAGAGGCTGCGTTCGAGTCGGGAGAACGAGGAGCAGCAGCCGATAGTCCAGAGCGGATGGCACGGGCACATGTGTGCGGCTCCCTGCCTCCTCCAGCAGCATTTACGGGACCATCTCGCCGGAAAACACCGGGGAAGGCAGCGGAGCAGTTTGCAGTCTGGAAGCCAGCTTTTCTGCAGCGCGTGGGGTGAAGGGGCATTTTGCACCACGCGGCCAGGTGCAAACTCGCACCGTTTTCCCTTGTGCGCTGTGAAAGCCGTTTCTAGAGCACCGAGCTGGTAATGCAGAGCGCGAGCGTGCTGGCTGTGCTGTTGTTGCTTTGCAGCCTGGCCCAGCCCCACCACCTCGCAGGCAGTCGTGCCTCTGTGTCGCCGCACACGCTGTCCTCTCCAGCCCTGCAGCTGCGGCGAGACAGAGATGGGTACGGACGTGCTGACGGAGGCCCTTGCGAGGACCCACATGCAACGTCGCCCCAGTAACTGAAAGCGGCATGTGCCAGACTCTGTAACCCTCTTGCTGGCCGCACCTCGCAATCGCTGCCGGAGCTGCTCTGACGTTTGTTGCCCCAGCTTCTATTTTAAAGGAAAATGTTTTTCTAGCAGTACAAAAGTCCTCTCCTCAGCTAGAAGTGATGGGAAGCCTGGTCTGTAAAAGTGCCTGCATGGCAAGACTGTCCCCTTTCCCTGGAAGCTCCGAGGTCCTGCCATGTCCCGTGTGCGGCAGACCTCCTCGCCCCAGAGGGGACGGCAGGATGGAGCTGGAGGTGCCGGGAGCAGCATCTTTCTTAGCGGGTGCCCAGGCATCATGTAAAGTGGAAGAAAGTCGCCGTGTCCCCTTGCTAAGCCCACACCCGCACCTCCCGGGCACGTCTTCCCTGACCCAAACGCAGCATTTTTCCCTGCCCCTTTCGCCTCCGGAGCAGCAGCCCCAGCTTGAGGGGCACAGAGCACCTGACCTGGGCAGGGAGGAGCAGGGGGGCTGCACCGCAGCCTCCAGAGCCTCACAGACCTAAACCTCAAGCCAGCCCCCTCCGCTTCCCTACGCCCCGTGAAGTTTTTGCTCTCGCACTGCTGGAGTGCTAAATACACATGAACATGGGCCCCACTTGTTTACAGGCTGCTGTGACCGGCTTGCAGGGCGCGTTTATAGAGAGATCCTTGTACGTGCTGCATGGTGGTGAACTTTTCCCTCCCCCCGCCGACTCTCCCGTCCTCCCCCCCACGTATCCCCACCATACGGACACAGCTGAGCAGCTACTAGATATTCAGAGCCGTGAAGGTTGATAAACAAAAGTGAGATAGGACATGGCACCAGAAAGACCTCAGCTAATGGAATTTTTAAGCTACTTAATTTGGGGGCTTGTCAACCTTGACAGCAACCCTTTAATAAATGATGTGTTGTAATTCCCGCCGAGTTCAGTAGGTGCGGGGATCGGTGCTCGGCGGAGGGGAGGCCGGCCGGCTGGAGACCCCAGCACACGTGCCAGCCAACTGTGGCTGCGGGGACGACGCTGAGCGGGGGGACTCCGGGGGTGCAGGGGGCTGGCTGAGCCACGGCGCTGCCGGCAGCTCTCCCAGTGCTCCCCCAAACTGCGCGGGGGACGGGGACGGGCTCGGGGAGGGGGACACTGCTGCAGGCTGGTGCTTGGCAGGGGCGGCCTGGACGAAGCGCCCACCGGCGCAGCCTTTGGCGATGCTTTGGGAGCGC
>WEKW01015168.1:335265-347192 GCA_013389905.1 Sula dactylatra | reverse complement strand
GAGGGCGGGTTCCCAGCCCTGGGCTTCCCGTGCCTGAGGCGTGTGCGCGGAGTCCTGAGCGGGGGGACCGGGGGGGGGTCACCCACCTCTGCCTCTGGGGTGGCCCCCAGCCCTCGGGGGATGCGGTCCCGCAGCGTTCCCGCACAGCCCAGCTAAACCAAGGGGCCAGCAACCCCCCTCCCCAGCCTGTGGTGCCCTCCAAAAGGCGCTACGGCCATCAACAGGGTGTCAGGGCTGCTGGCAGGGAGCCGGCAGCAGGGGGGTGCTCGAGGAGGCTGTGGGCAGACCCCCCCACCCAACAGTGCGGGACCCACACCCCGTGGTGGGGTGCGGGGAAGGGGTCCCCTCCCTCTGCCGGGCGGCTGAGCCGGCTGCCAGCAGGGACGGGAGGGAGCAGGGCAGGCGGGGGGCTCTGGGGTGAGGAAACAGAGGCGGGGGGCTTCTGGACCCTTCTGCAGGAGGCTTTGCTCCGGCAAGATGCAGGCAGGGCACATGCTCAGCAGAATGCATTTAGCAGAGGATTTAACGGGTTCTGGCTGGTTCCTCATCAGTTCGCTGTGGCACATGCTTCCAGCAAGTGAGTGAAAATTAGCTTCAGAGTTGCTCTAATCCACATCCTGGCTGCACCCAGCTCCTTTCCCTCTCTCCTGCCTCGATCCACCAGCCTGTGCGCTGCGGTAGTGCTGCGAGGGGGACCTGGACTCACATCCGCCGTGCACAAACCTGCCCATCCTCAGCGCCGCAGCCTCGCTGGACCGGGCTGGGCTGAGGGAGACGAGTGGTGGCACAGTGTGGTCAAGCTGTGACATCCATCACCTACCAGCCCCGTCGGCTCCTTTGGAGGTCTTGCTCCATTGGGAATGAACCAGAACAGCTCAGTTTAACGAAGGTGAAGCAAGAAGCAGTAAAGCATAAAGCAGGAGGTCCAGCAAATCCGCTGGGCATTCCCCACGGGTTATCCCAGAGTGGGGAGGATGCTGCAGCAGCATTTGGGGCAGAAAGCGGTGAGGGGGTAGAAAACGGCACTCGCCCCTTGTGAAGGGCAGCCCCGAGCGTGGCCCTGGCAGGAGTGCAGAGACGAGCCTTTGACTGCCGGTGATTGGGAAATGGCAGCAGGAGCCAGGGCTCCGCACATGCTGAAACCGCTGAGCCGGGCAGAGAAGCGAGGGGTTAGAAAGAGTGTATCCAGGCTGGGAAGGAGCCAGATGGCAGTGGTGGCGGCGAAGCAGATGGGAGATGTAAAACATCCTGCGCATCTAAGAGTGCCGAGCCCCCTGGTCCTCCGGCTGCATGGAGGGACACCCCGCAGCCCTGAGAGCCGGGGTCGCGGAGCTGCCGGGGCCGTGGGACCAGCAGGGATCTGGGGCTGGCGAGGCAGCAGCACCCAGTGCAGGCTCTGTGGGTCTCCTGCCCATAGCTCCAGGCTCCTTCTAGCACCTCTGCCTCCAGCAGCCACCCCGCTCTGCCGTGCCATGCTGCTGGCAGCTGGCTGTCCTTGGAAAGCCTCTTCCCTTTGGAAAGCCTCTTCCCATCCCCTTCCGCAGCGGTTTCGAGAGAGAGGGCAAATGCTGCTGCGCAACGCATCAGGGACACAGAGCAAACACGGCACCCGAAACCCGCAGAGCCCCAACCCGGCTGCCGGCCACGGCGCTGTGCTCGCGTGGGCAAGAGCTGGAGGGGACAGCGCTGCCGCCACTGCTGCCGGCCCCCCCGGCCCCCCCCACGCAGCGGGGTCCCATGTATGGCCGAGCACGCAGATCGATGCCCGGAGGACTGGGCTAAGGGACTGGGAAAAGAGCCTGGCTCTTTGAGAGTCCACGTGCGCAGAGGTGGTGGTTGGAGAAATACAAACATGGGGCCTGGGTGGAGGGAGAGGCTAGACTCAGCAAGGTGGTATAAAGCATTTAACTACTAGGATTGCAAAGATTTGGCCTTGTCCCACCAAAACTCAGCCATCACCTTGCAGAGCTCCGCTCCCCTACGACACAGAGGATGGGCTGGATGAGGGTTTCCTCTATCCTTGGGAACGATACCCTATATCCCAACCCTTGGGCTGCAGGATGCAAAGCTGCCAACTTCTCGTGGGTCGTTCTGCGCCTCTAGCCCTGAAGCAAAAATGTCTCCAGCTAGAAGTATTTAGCAAAATTAGCTGAAAATCCTGGCTAGGTGTGAGACGGCTGAAATCACATTTTAAAGCAAATTTCTCATTTCCCAAATAACTCTTGCCTGCCTCTAGCAATGTGTGCAGGAGGCCCCCAGCCTTGTGGGAAGAGGGGAGTTGATGAAGGGCCAGAGGACCGGGTGGGACCAGCAGCACCAGGACCCGCGCCGGGCTGGGGCCGGGGCTGTGGGCTTGGGCTGCCGGGCCAGATGGCTCCAAACACCGCGGGGTCGCGCAGCACTGTGGTAGATCCTGCCCAGAGCTGAAACGGCCAGTTGAGCTGAGCACTGAATTGCACTCTCTGGAGCTTTATAGCCAGCAAAATTAATTTTTTAAAAGTCCCTCTATGATCTCCGGTATCTAGTGTTTGGCTGAGAAGTCAGATGGTCTCCAGCCACCTGGCCCCGCGTCCAGATGGCAGGGAAAGGCAGGGGAAACCAGATCCTGCTCCAGACGGGGAGGACGGGGGTGACGGGGCTGCTGCAATTACCGGTGCCTGCTGGGAACCCACACGAGCGGAGCAGGAGAGGTGGGGACGGACCCGAAGCACGCTGAGGGTGAATGGTGTGGACAGCCCAAAGCCTGACCTGCCGCTTGGCTCCTTTTTGCTTTCCAGCCGTCTGGAAAGGGATAAATCCCCTCCTTGCTCCAGTCTTGCAGCAGAGAGCCGCTGCGTGCATCGGGGACAGCTTTTGCACAGGAGAGCAGCACCTTGCTGGGGCAAGTGGGAGAGAAGTGAGGAGGAGGAGGAGGAGGAAGAGCACTGAAGCAGGGGGAGAGCACACAAGACGAGCTGGTGTAGGAGCCCAGGTGGGCAGCTGGACTGGGCAGAACAGTAAAACCCAGTGCATCAGTCGCGGCCCTCGTTACCTCTGATTTCCCACAGGGCAAAAATAAGGAGGGAGCCCAGAGCTGGAGGCCAGGCTGAGCCCCAGCAAAGTCATTTCATACAACCCACCGCAGGAATGCTGGGTGCAGGTAGAGGTGCTCGTTGGGAAGGGGCTGGGTAACACCGCCGTGCTCCTTGTGCCGGAGGTATGAGAGCAGGCAGGGCATCGCCGCCTGCCCTGCCATCCCCCGCGCAGGGGCTGCACATCCCAGCCTGCCTGCCGACCCTGTGGATTAACCCAGCTCGTGCACAGCCCTCCGGGGAGCGCCTTGAGCCTCCTGGTGAGCCCCCATCCCCGCCGCACCGCCCTGCACTGCAGGAATGGGCAGTAAACCTGGTCGGAGCAGGAAATTTGGGATCTGGCATTTTTCTGACCTGCACGGGATACTGCCCGCTGAGCCGGCGGGGAGGCAGAGGCTGCTGGATGAGGGATGCTGCAGCACGCAGGGACCCCGCGGGGGGCCAGGGAGAGCAGCAGTGGGCAAGCTGCTGTGGATGGGAAACGCTAGCACTGCGCTTTGAAAAGAAATCCAAACCCCTCATTACCAGTCACCTCCAGCATCCAATTAAGCATTTGCAAATACTTGGGACCAGGGTGGCTTAATTATCATTTCCCTTAATTCTGAGGCACAGGCACCCAAACGGCACATCGGGCATCCACGGGCTCCTCTCCGGTGGTTTTTCAGGAGCCTCAATCCCCAGGTGTTTGCTTTGCAATCTGCAGCAGTTTTCTCCTCTTCCTGCTGTTTGTCATAGACTTTCTGGAGGTGCCGGATAGACACTGCTCGCCTCGCAGGGGGAGGGAAAGCGTGCGTGTGCTCTGGTGACGTGCCGGGCTGCCCTCTGCCGCGGGGGCACAGGGGACTTCGCTGGCTCAGCCCGGGCACGGGTCCGTCCGCAGCCTTCCCGTGGCTGCCTGGATGGATGGCAGGCTTGATGGGAAATGCCAGCCTCTGCTTTCCCAGCCACAGCAGGTCAGAGCGCCGGGGGAAGCAAAACTTCACCGGCCCAAGCAATTACTCAGGATTTTATCATTCGAAACTAAAAACAGAGCCTATAAATAACCAGGTTCTCTGTCTTAATAGCTGCATTTCAGCGTATTTTTAATTATCATTTTATGAATGGATGCATTAGAGTATATTTAAATACTAACTTAGCCATGCTGTTAATGAGGCAGGATTGTTATAGGCCAGGTCTGGCTATATATTACGTTGGTATATACATATGCTTCGACATCACATTTAAAAATTAGCTATTTCAAGCGTAAAATTATAATTGGTTTGTCTAATAAAAGGATAAATAAATATCTATTTAACTTCATTACTGTCAAAGGCAGGAGGCTTTTCTCCATTGTCTCCTTAGGGTTTTATGGCAGAAAAGCTAATTAGCTGTAATTGGGTGGCTCTGAGGCGAATGAGGCAGGCAGAGCAGCGGTGCTGGCTGGGAATGGGGCACTGGTGCCTTTCCCGGGCTGGTGTCCCGGTCTCTGCGGGGACGGCAGCCCCTCCGGCCCCATGGACGGGCTCTGCCCCGCACCCAGCTCGGGGCGTTTCGCCGGGGCGGGCGCCCGTGCCGCGAGGTAGGGCCACGCGCTGGTTTGCAAGGTCGCTTTGGGGTCCGCGCGTTGACTGTTATGTGCTGATGACCAGATAACCTTCCATCGTACCTGGCCCTGAGCTGGAACGGCGTGTAGGGCACTGGGATCCCAAGCGCTGGCCAGGACCTCCAGTCTCAGCCAGGGCTTGTTCATCCCCGGTTTGGGAGAAATCCTGCCCAAAGGCCAGCGTGCATGTCCCGCACCTTCACAGCCCTGTCGGAGCGGCCCCTTGCTGGCCATAAAGCAGGAGGAGAAGACCCTGCCCAGCTCGCCCCGTTGCCGCTTGCTGGAGGCGAACCTGACCCAGGCAGGGACGCGTTGCTTCAGGACTCCGCAGGGCTGGTTTTGGCAGAGGGGTTTCTGGCTGCAAGGAAGGATTTCAACGCCTTCCCTGTTTCCTCTGCACGATCGTGGGCTCAAAGCCCACAGCCGCTCTCCACCCCCGTGCCCTGGCAAAAGCAGGTATTTGTTCAGCCTGCTCTACCTCTTTGCAGCTGCTGGAGGGCCCGGGGGGGTCTCGCTGCCCCCCTCCTCCAGCCGCCCCCACGCTCCAGCCCCTCGCTCCGGCTGATGACAGCTGCCTGCACGCTGATAAAGGTGCCAGCCAAGACCCCGTCAGCCAGCAGAAGGGATTAAAATGTCCTTTTTGGGGGGTTTCTGACCCGAAGGAGGAGTTGCCGTCGGCCTGAATAAAACCCCACGCACGCCAAGCTGACCTGCTGAGCCCTGCTGTGTTGCAGCCCCTGTCCCATCCCCTGCTGCTTCTGCTCCCCCTCCTCTTGCTTGCCCTCTCTCCCACAGCTCACAACCCAGAAACCTCCCTCCTGGCCGTTGGGAGAAGGAAGAGTGTCTTGCTGGATGGCAGAGGACTGTTGTATACAGAGATGCCTGCGTGCGTGTGTATAAATTTCCTTTGCATATGTTATTTGACATGAGGAGAGAGAGAGGCAGGCCTGACACCCGTAGCAAATCACCAAGCTGCCAACAAAATCTTTCCCCTTTTTTTTTTTTAAGAAAGAAAGACTGAATTTTAATAGTTGCACAGCTGCCCCCTAATGATGAGCGCCAGGCTGGGGGGAGCGCGCCCGCACGGGGGGCATTAGCATGGAGGACGTTGTCTGGGTTTTGCTTATCAGTTCTGCTTGTTGAGCGTGTTCCAGGGATGGAAGAAACGCCAACAGACAGCGTGGAAAATTAATTTTTAATGCCTTTTATTAGTGCTTAAGCCATTCTGAGAGGATGAAATAATCCCTGTTTAGGTGGAGTGGCAAAGGTCTTGGAGGGCTGTCAGGAGGCTGAGTCACTCCACAGCCAAAATTATCCAAGTAGATTTTCCCAGTCCTCCGCAGAGGCTGGAAACCTTGGGAGCCCCCTGCCCCGCACACCCTGAGCTCCTGCAGCATCCCCCTGCATGGCCGTTCGAGACAGGCAGAAAGTTTTCCTCCCGCGGAAGGGAGCGAAGAGCCTCGTGTCTCCCCTTCCCACCCTCCATCACTGTGTGCCACCGCTGCCGCCACCCAGCACGGTGACAAGCAGCGGCACTGGGCATGCCGGAGCGGTGAGGCAGACCCTCCAGGAGCGGGGGCAAGGCCCCTGAGCCGTCCTTGCAGGCGGGAGGGATCCGGCCCCTCCTCACAACAGGCACCAGCTCCTGCATCCTCGCTCACACCAAAAGCCGACCAGAAGAGCCAGAGCCGTCCCCAGGTCCTTTCCCCTCCGGAGCCACGGAGGCAGAGGGACGGGGCTGGGAAGTTGCTGCCGTATGTCCCGTCCCCAGCAGCCCCAGGGCAGGCGGGCGCAGGGAGGGGACCCCATCCCCATCCAATGCTCCCCGCACGGTCGCAGGGCTGGAGGGGCGGCTCCGTGTCCGGATGGTGCCAGAGAAACAAACCCTGCCAGGGCTTCTCCATTCGCCAGGCCCTGGTGAGAGCCTCTTAATGAGGCAGAAAAACAAATACATCAGGGCTCAAGGAGGGGAAGGTTTCGAAGGGGAACGGGGCGGGCTGGCAATGGCCAGTCTGTGGCTGTTAAAAATAGGTTGGTTTGCCTGGGGCCGGCGCTCGCTGGGTGATCTCAGTGATGCCATCTGGCTTCGCGCTGTTACAGCATCCTCATTAGCGCGGTGGGTACCCGTCAGGGCCAGGCTCCGGAGGGTCGCCTCTGCCCCGCTCTCCCCAGCAGAGCCAGCAGCCACGGCCGAGCGTGCAGCGTCCCCTCGCAGGGATCCCACCGGCTCCGCAGGGCGTCCTCGTCACCCTGCGTGCCCAGCCGGGGAGCCAGGCAGCCGCACCGGACGGCAGCTCCACGCCGGCGGCGAGTTCAGCTCACAGATGTACCAACCTCCCCTCCCTGGGCTGAAACCCCCCGCGTACGCTGCTTGCCCGAGGCTGTACTTCCATAGGAAAATTTCAGCCAAAACAGTCCAGCTGTTCCCCTGGGTGAGCAGGAAACTGTTCTTTTTTTCTCCACGTTAAAATTGTCGTATCGGTTCACCGAGGAATTAATATGCCTCATGCCTGAGAGCTGAAGACTGCCCTGGCAGAAGGCTGCTCTGGTGTCAGAGATGTGATCCTGCGGGAAGGCCACCACGGGTTGGGGTAATTAAAACCGGTATCATGACACACGCTCACGAGAGGGCCGAGTTAGACCCGTACAAATGACCCCTTTTGTTCTTGTAGCGTATTCTTTTCTGCCATCTACTTGCCTTTCAGTGCATGTATTAAGCACCAGTAATATATTCTCTGCCCACTTCTAATGAATTTTATCTCTGTGCATGCAGGTATATGAATATATATTATACACACATACAAGCATATCTTTATATAACGTACAGGTGTGGATATATTACACACTTGCCCCAACGCCTGAGTGACCCACCTGAAGCAGGAGAGGATCTGGCTGCACCAGCTTGGTGGCCAGCACAGGGCTGGTGTCACGGGGCGATGCTCTGCGCCTGCTCCTGGCCTGCCGATCCCCGTGTCCCTGCGAGCTACATCAGGTCAAGAGCAATGTGTGTGCCCACCACCGAGCCGCCCACCTTCCCCAGCATCTCCTCCTGTGCCCACCTCTGAGCTGCCCACCTTCCCCAGCATCTCCTCCTGTGCCCACCTCTGAGCTGCCCACCTTCCCCAGCATCTCCTCCTGTGCCCACCTCTGAGCTGCCCACCTTCCCCAGCATCTCCTCAGCTCAGAGGTTCACCCTGGGATGCTGGAGGAGGCAGAGGTCTCTCCCTGGGAGGAAGGAAGCTCCAGAGAGCTCTTTTACATGGTGAATTTTAACGTTTCTTTCCACATCTAGCCCAAGTTCAGATCCCTTCAGAGCACCAGCCCAGCGCAGCAGAACTAATTTGAAATGTCACCGAGGTCAAGCCCAGCTTCCCCAGCCATTAACCTGCCTCTCAAGCTACACACTTCATATTTATTTACATAGTTGCATATTTATTTAAGCCTCAGATCCCAGATATAGGAAGGGACGTGGGGTCTGCAGAGGGGAGGAGGCACTTTGCTTGCAGGGCCCCGAGCTGCTGCGGCCGTGGGGACAGCGAGGGACAGCTCTTCCGAGGGGCTCCGTGTCCAGAGCATGATGGGGAGGATGAGAGGGGGATCTTTGCAGAAATGATTGTTCCACCCCAGCTATTCTGGTTGTGCTTTTCTTCATTTTGTTGTCATCCAGAAACAGAAAGCACAGCTTCTCCTCTCCAGGCAGATCTTTCACAGGCATAAATCAGTGTAAATTTACTCTAGTCAATGATGCTGATTTACAGGGGCTTTGAACCCTGCTGTATTTTTCAGCCTTTGCTTCTGCTCCCTGATAGATGAGAAAGTGTCAGGACCGGGGGAATGTTTCTGCAGGGGCATTTGCTGCCAAAGTTTGGGCATTTCCCTGCTTTGTGTCCTGCTTCTGAGCCACCCTGGTAGGCCACGAGACTTGGAGAACATCTCCGCCAGCCTCCACCTCATCTCGATTCCTGTCCCCCTGAGCACCATCTTTGACACTACTGCAGCTTTGTGCTACCTGCAAGTAAAATGAGAATCCTTTTTCTCCTGCTCACCATTGCTCTGCCCCTCAAAGCCCTCATGCCAGCGTCTCACATCCTCCACTCCCCAGGGATACGGGCTCTGCTTCTCCCCTGGACCAGCCCTGCTGGCAGAGATGGAGACAGCCTGCTCTGCACTGCACGAGATGGCACAGGCACCGCCAGTACACGCACCATCATACACTGTTCCATGGGAGAAGAACCTCCTGAGAGCACTAGTATCTTTCTAAGTGCTTTTCCATTGGGGTGTACCAATTAGGAGATTAAAACCTCCTGCTGAGACATGCCTGGGACCAGCTGGGACTACTTATGTGTGAGTGGGTGTAAAGTGGGTCTCTGGGAAAAGGGAGACCCAGAGAGATACCGAGGTTGCTGGAGAGGAGAGGCGCTGGCGCTGGCTAAGCCGGCCTGGGCAGGACTGGCTCTCTTTGACCCCAAAGAGAGGGGTCTCTGTGCTGGGGAGCTGCAGAGCACCGGGGCTGTTTCCCCCTCCGCCTGCCAAACCCTGGCTCGTCCCCAGCAGGTGCTGTGCTGGAGAGGGGGTGGGCTTTTTGCCATTTATTCCTTATGTGCTCCTGTGTCCTTTCCTCCCCTGGAGCCCCAGGGGGTTGGAGAGGCTGGGGGAGCACTTCTGCAGAGGGGACTGTCTCCCCATCTTCCTTCCTGCTGGGCAGTAGTGTGTGTGCGTTGTGAAACACAGCCTGACCTCTTCTTTTTTTTATTTTTGTTCTCACTGCTCACTTGTATGTTTAATTCAAGGCTGTGGAACTGGCTAGCCTGTGGTTTAAAAAAAAATTTACTTTGAAAGCTCTGGCAGGGTATGAAAGGAGTTTGTAGTAACTTGAAATTAGCTGGACGATCCGAGACAGATGTTGTGAACGAGGGAAGAGGAACTTACTTGCTATGTCTCCTCTCTGCTGTTGTTTAAAAAATACTAATTTGATGCTTTTTTTTTCTTTCTTAAAAGCAGGCACCTCTAGGTTAGGATAATGAAAACCCATTTCCCTGTTATGATATTCCAGCACCTTCTCCTTGCTTTCTTCCTCTTCCAGCTTGCCCTGCTCCTGACCCCCGGGGCCGCCAGCGTGGGTGGGCACAGCACCGGCTCTGGCCCCTCGGCTCTGCCGCCGCTGCCTCCCCTGTCCTCCGGGCCCTGGGCGCTCCAGGTGACGTGGTGAATTTGTGCCCAGCTCCGCTGCCAGCCAAGCTTTGTGTTTTGTCTTTGCTTTTGCTCGTGGGCAGGTGGGTGCAGCTCCCGGGGGAAGTTTGTTTCTTTGCTGGGTTATTAACAGCAGCGTGTGTAGGGGATGAAGGGGGGGAAGGAATGAGAAGTGGGGCAGTTCTGTTTCCAAGCTGATCTCTGGAGCAGTCAGAGGGAGGATGGGTGAAAGGATCCTCACTGGGGTGCAGATGTTCCTTCTTCTGCAGCAGCAGCTTTGGGAGATTCATGCCCGGAGGGATGCGCAGAGCATTACCCCCTTTGCTGGCTGCCTTCACCTTTCAGGGGCGCCCTGTAATCATAACCTGGCTTCAGAAGAGTACAGAGCTGGAGAGAGGAGGGAGGTGTGAGGCTTTTAATGAGGTTAACCTGCTGCTGCTCCTCTTAAAGGAGGCTGTGACAGGGCAGGTGGAGAGGAGCCCGGAGCGGCTGTGGCAGCGGGGAGAGGGATATCAAACCCTACCGGAACAAAAGACAAGACAAAAGGTTTTGAAGAAAAAAAGCTTCTTGCCAGCAAAGCTGTCAGTGGACAAGATTAAAGAGCACCTGCCACGTTCCCCAAAGGTTGTGTTACTGCTCTCAGAGGCGAGGCAGGAGGGAGCCGCGTGCGGGGCTGGAAATAGCCTCACTCGCCAGCCACGTGCTGGGGCTGAGGCCGTGGGGCTCTGCCTGCGCCCTGCCCTCCAAACCCGGCGATGCCTTTGTGCAAGCCAGGCCTGCGCTCCCTGTGCCCTG
This sequence comes from Sula dactylatra, assembly GCA_013389905.1. Taxonomy (NCBI): domain Eukaryota; kingdom Metazoa; phylum Chordata; class Aves; order Suliformes; family Sulidae; genus Sula; species Sula dactylatra. The sequence goes on along the minus strand of WEKW01015168.1, from coordinate 336,554 downwards.
CTCTGCTCGTGCCGCCTCCTCCACGCTTTAAGGTTCCCTCTCATTTGGGGTTTTGCAGCCCTGNGGGGGGGGGGCTTGAAAGGATGCGCCAGCCAGGAGGGTCCTGTACAGAGACAGCCGTGGGTTTGGGCACTGTACAAATGGCCGTGGCAGCGTGAGCCCCTCCTCGGCACCCCTCCTCTTGGATGTGCATTGCACCGCTTGCCAGGCTCGCTGCGTCGTACGGGAGTTGTGCAGAAGGCACAGCTGCCTGCGTGCGCCAGTGTCTGTGGGTGTTTTACCCATTACTTCATAACATCAGATGCTCCGTGTGTCCGGAAAGGTCATGCCTTAGAGATCCTCCACCAGCTGTGTGCAAATCCAGCCTGACATCATCAGGACAGCTGGGCTCAGGCTGCCTCTGCCTCAGCCTTTCCAGCTGCTCGGAGGGAAAAGTTTTTTTTTGGGGGGGGGGGGCATCCTCTTCCCTCGTGTTACGGCTAGTGGGGCACGGGGGGAGGCAGGCGGAGGCGCAGAGTGGATCTGCGGTGCTGCTCGGACACGCTCCAGGGGTTGGATGCTCTGATGGGAGCAGATGGGTCTGAGCTGCCACTCCGGTAATGCTGCATGTTATTAAGTAAACAGGGCCTGGAGCAGACCCAGGGTCGCTGGCTGGAAATGTGCAGAAGATAATCCAAACAGGCAAGTGTCTGTCAGCTGCTCAGGTGTTAGCAGAAGTTAATGAGAGTCTCGGTGTCTGATCTCTTGCAATCAATTCCACTTCCTATCACTCTGCGAGGGGTGAATATCCATGCTGCTGTGATGTTGTAAACTCTGGGTGACGTGCCCGCTTTCAGCTTCGATGCCAAAGGAAATTGCTGGATAACGTTGCTGTGCTGCTCGAGGCAGGGCTGGGGGAGTAATGTTATTCTCCTGGATGGCCCAACTCAAAGGGAAGGTTTCTATTTGAGGTACAATCACCTAAGAAAATCGCTCCCTCTCCTTCCACGAAATCAAATCCCTCCCTGGTTAGGAGGAAATGTGCCAAGTGATCAGGGAAGACGGATGCAGCGAGGAGCATGTGTGGTGGGGGGACACGGTGAGCTGATGGCTTGTTTATTAAAAGCAGAAGACCTGCCAATTTTTCTTCTCCCAGTGCAGGCTTGTTTACAGAGCCCTAACGCAGGGAGAGGGATCCTTGAACCCACCCCTGCAGCTGCTGCCCTGGCACCCTCGAGGCTGTGCGGGGTGAGTGCCCAGTGCCAGGCAGAGGCTCCTGCTGCAGAAGGAGTTGCTGGGGTGGGTGGGCA
>WEKW01015168.1:306376-335241 GCA_013389905.1 Sula dactylatra | reverse complement strand
GGGGGGGGGGTGCTAAAGCCTCTAGAAATCTTCCTTCATGGAGGAAGCAGCAGGACAAGGAAAGGCACATCCCTAAATTTGCTTTCTGATTATTTTCTGTCACTAAACCTCTGTGATTTCATTGCTCAGCATCAGTTATTGCTTTGCCAGCCTCAAAGTGGGACCCGCAGGTGCTGTGATGAAGGTACTGTGTCATGTTGAGCTCTTATCGCCTGCTGTCAAAGCTGGACCTAATGAGTTAAATTCCGGCAAGTTCCTGGAAAGCCATGGAGGGGTCACTTTACTCCCCTTGCTGTTTGAAGGCACAGAGCCGGGCGCTGGGGTGGGGGAACAGCGAGGCCCCGACCAGCACACCAAGGGACAAAGAAGCCCAACACACGCAAACCCAGCAAGCAGAGAGGGACGGGGACGGTGCTGCTCGCTGTGAGCTGTACGCAGATGTGAGGAGCGGAGGAGATGTGCAACATCGCACCCGGCTGCGGGATCCTTCTGAAATGCAAATCCCGACCAGGGGCCCATCAGCGCTGACAGCAGCAGCGCGTCTGCTGGTACAAGACAGCCGTTCTGTACACAAACAGCACAGATTTGCTACTGCCTGTGGCTGCAGGTGACACTTGCCTCTTTACTCTGGGGAGGGGAAAAGCAGGCAGGTGGCGGAGGAGCCCTGCTCTGCCCAGCCAACCACCCTGACGGGGCAGGCGAGGGGCTGCTTGGGTGCCTGGGAAAAGCTGGCGGTGACCACAGAGATGGGGAGAAGATGCCTCTGGAAATCAGTCGCTCTTCAGTGCCTCACTGCGATGTAAAACTCGTGCTCTGAGAGAAGCGGAGGATTGGTGTCCTGTCCCCAGCCAATCTCACTACCAGAGTTGTCATCTTGTGACTGCATCAGGTTTTAGCTACCTTTTTTTGAGCGAAGTGTTTTTACTTTAGCCTTTGAGATGCATCCCTCCTGGAAAACCAGCTGAAGAGAGAAGCCTCTTCTGAAGGTGGCTGTCTGGGACGTGCATGTGCCAGCGGAGTTTCACCTTTCGCTGCGGGTGTCTCGAGAACCCAGAGCGACGCAGGACCCCTCCCCACCTCTGTGGTGAGCAAAGGCATCTCCCCCCTTCACCCGGCGATGCTGAGGTCTGGGGAAGGGGAGCAGCCCCGAGGTGCCCCCGGTCCAGGGACAGCAGCAGGCACAGCCCAGCCTGCTCCTGCCCGGGCTCGGGCAGGGAGAGGAGCAGCCGCTGGTGTCGGACACGGGCTGGGTCCCCCTGTGGGGTTTGTCCGTGAGCTTTCCCTGGGAGGGGGCTGCGGCAGGGGGAGATGCTACAGGTGGGGCTGGGTGGTGGAGAGGTGGCAAAAGAAATCTCCTGTGAAGGTGGGGGACTCTGAAAGGTGCCTTAAATCCCCTCTTGTGTTATCCACAGCTCAGATGGCATCGGAAGCAATTACTGTGCCCATGAATGCTGCTTTGTTTTTCACTTTGAAAGGTAGAATTCCTCTCTCCAGAGCCAGAGATCCCAAAGATAGCAGGAGTGTTGACTTTTTTACTCCCAATGGGAACAAGCTGTTCTCCAAATAGCTTCAAAACCGATGATGACAGGCAACCTTGACCGCTCCCAGGAGATTAGCGCAGGTTCTCACTTAGGTGTCTGGTGGCAGCAGCAAACATGTCTCGCAGGCAAGAAAAAGGAGGAGCATGGCTTTGCTACCTGCCTCCCTTTGGGGCTCCGGGGTCCCTGGCTGCCTGGGGCAGGGGAGCTGCAGCCCAGGCTCTGACGTGCTGGGACAGAGGGACTATAGCATCCGCAGCAGCCTGTGACAGCCTCCAGCTTGGATGTAATGTCTGCGCCTCCTTGGCCTTAGCTTCAGATGCTCACTCAAGGACTGCCCTGGATCAGTCTGTAGATGATGAAGCAGATCCCAGAAGGGGGACTTGCCTCCCTCTATCATATCATGCTTGGGAGATACCTTTTTTTTTTAAAAAACAAAACAAAAAAACAAACAAAAAAATTAGCTCAGGTGGAAAATAGGGCTGCAGCCTCAGGAAGCCTAGGAGGGGACTGGGGCTGAGCCTGGCCCCCGTGGGTCAGCCTCTGCAAGGGTTGTCCAGCCCAAGGGCTCTTCTGCCATCTCTAACCAAGGCACCAGGGATGCTGTCCTCTGCTGCTGCTCTGTAACAGCCCCTCTACGCTGGCTGGTGCCAGGGATGGGGCAAAACTGATAGAGGTTGAATGTTTGGACTCGCAGGACTTTCACTGACCTGTGACAAATAAAAAAAAGCATTTCAGTTCTAGCCTGCAATTCTCCTGCCCTCCTGGCAGCCCAGCCCAGCTCTGGACCAGCCAGCAGAGCTGGGGGCAGGCACCGTGGTCACAGGACAAAGCATCTTCCCTGGGTCCCCCCAGCCAGGCTTGTCCGTGATGGCTCAGGCAGGGGCCTCGGAGGAGCTCAAGCCCAGGTTTTTCCCAGTTATGGCAGGGGACAACGCCAGGGGATGTGGGAATTGCTGCATTTTGGTGCTTTCAGGAACTGGTTCTTGAAAGTCCCGCTGTGCGTGACCGGGGACGCAGAGGTGGTGACTGGTGTGACTGCTGGGGCTGCGGTGGCAGAAGGCGCCCATCTGCAAAGAGGAGCAGGAAGAAGAAGCTGCTGTGCAGCCTGAGCCTTCTGCTGCTTTAGGTGATGCTTCTGCTGTCCTTGCTTTCTTGGTGCCTGAAACCTGTTTGTCTGTTAGGCCGTTGCCCTTCCTCCCACCTGCGCCTGAGGAGGAGCAGGTCAGGCTGCTCCAAGTCCAGCATCTCAGCTGTTTTGCTGAGAGGAGTAAAAGGGTAGGGGAATTACTGGCTTTGTGCACAGCCTCCGAGCGGCCTTAGACTTTCTGCTTTGCTTCGCTTTACCCTGGAGGGTCTTGTTCCTCTCACAACTGCATGTACTTCTCATCAGGTGCCTCGTGGCCTCAGGGCTTGTATGCTCCCATGTCTGGTGGTGCTGTGGTCTCCTTGAATGAGAGCAGCGAGGTTCACGTTTGAAATACACAGTGATGAGCTTCATCTTGTGCCTGCTGCTGCAAAGGAGTCTGTCCCAGGGGTTCCTGCAGCCCCCCACCCCCTTGGTTCATGCAGTGAGAGGAGGATTTTGCAGCCTGTTGCTTGACAAGCCTTGCAGACCTGCTCTGCGGAGCCCCGGCTGCCTCCCCGTGCCCTGCGATCGGTGCTGGACGGCCCCAAATCACTCACTCCTGCTCGCTGAGTGGTTTAATGGAAATCCAGCCAAGATCATCTTTCTGTAGCCACAGGGTATGCGATACTACCTTAGATGGCACATTTGGTTTCTGCAGGATCCAGCGAAGCCAAACAGCCCTCTGTCAGCTTGGGGAATTTATGAGACCTTTTCATGCCTTGGGGAGCCCAGGGCGAAGCTAACACAAGGGGAAGGGCCAGCGGATATAAATTACCATTAGCTCTGTTTTACCAGCAGAGAAACCAGCCCCTTGGCTTTGTGCTCTTCCCACCGGCCACAAGTGAGCAGCACATGGGTCCCCCGAGCACTGGTTCTGTTTTGGGCCTGTACTGGGCTAGGAAGAAAGTCTGGGAGCTAGGGGTTGGGGGGGAATAAATCTCTATATATGCTCTTTATATATGTGTGCTTGTGTGTGTTCATAGAAGTGTTTAGCAGAAGCCAATACTTGATCCAGTGCAACCTCCAACTGTTAATTGTAATAAATGGGAAAAGGAAGTAATTACTGTTAGTAAAGGGGGAGGCGTTGCTGTGCTGGTGGGGTGCGAGGCGGTGAGTGACCGAGCCCCCTCCGCAGCCTGAAGCCACCCGGGGCTGCCCCACTGCTGCTTTTGCAGCCCCCAGCCCACGTTCGACCCGCCGCTGCCTCCCATCGCGCCTGCCCCGGCCCTGCGTGGGTTCTGCCCGGCCCTGGGCTGGCAGCGTGGGAGCAGGGATCTCATCGCTGCCTGCCAGCCCTCCCTGTCGGCACGGCAGCGAGGGGAAGCATGAGCAAGCGCTGCCAGGGAGGGCTTAAACATCTCGGTAATTACACCAGCTCCCCGAAGACCACGCTCTCTTGAACTATAGCCGTTACCCGATGATTCGTAAAGACTCTCTGGGGACGCGGAGACGACCGTTCGGCCATAACTGCCCTGGCTGCCTGCCACTGCCGGCGCGCCGGTGGTGCCAGGGGACCGCGCGGCATCGCTCCAGTTAAGCGACGGGCGAGCGCGTGGCGTTTGCTGCTCTCCCAGTGGGGAGAGGGGGACCGGGGTGGGGGTGGATGCGCCGTTTTGTTAGTGGGGAATATTCCCCCCTAACGAAAAGCAAAGAGCGCCTTTCGCTTTTTCCCGTTTCGGGCCCGTAAACCAGGTGCTGACAGAATTACTTGGCAGGGTGCAGGCAGCAGCCCGGGGCTGGTTGGGTGGCCCTGCGAGGCTCGGCTGTCCTGCCCCGTGTCCTGCCCAGCTCCCGCAGCTCCGGCGATTATGGGAGCGTGGAGAGGAGGAGTGAGAAGACAGGGTGCCTTGCTCTGCGATAGAGGGATGTATAATATTATCACACGTTACAGCATTTTGCCCTGGCAGCTTGTCACCGGCCAGGCTGTTAAAATTCCCTTGAAAAATGAGGGATCCATGGTAAATTACTGATTGTAGGATAGGAAAGGTAATCTGGCTACATGTGATTGATTGCTTTGATACTGCAGCGTTCAGCGCTCTAGAAAACCCCGGTGAGAGATGCAGAGATAGCGCCGTGCCATATTAACTGTGCAGACGGCAGACAGCGGCACCGGCGTGCGGTGGTGGGGTATTCGGAGGCAGCAGTAAGACAGACAGACAGGGCACGGTGCGTCTGAGCGATGGCAGATGGCGGCAGAGAGAGGCTACATCACCTGCGAGATGAGAGGACAGGCGAGAGCTGGTTTTAAGGGAGCTCCAGGAGTCCTGAGGACGTTGTGTTTGGGCTGTGAATCACGCAGCAAGCTTGCCGGTTGCTGCATCCCACTCTGCCAAGCTGCTCAGGTTGTCCTTGGTCCTTCTGCTTGGGATGGGGAGGGTTCGACCGCCTGCGCCACGGCTCGCTGATGCTCAAGCTCCAGCTGCCAGCAGGAGCCGTGCTTTGGTCCTGCCTCTTCCCCAGTGCCGCATTTTGGGGGGAGCAAGACAGAGGACGGGAGGGCAGGAGCTGCAGGGATTGCAATGCTTTCACCTGGCCGTTACATCCCTCCCCACCATCCAGAAGGGTCATCGACAAGACAGCCAAACGAAAGGGCATCAGAAGGAAGAGCGGACCTCTTGGAGCTGTTAAAATAAGTCAGGAATAAAAGGCACTTCTGGAAATTCAGTGTGCCGTTTCATATATTTGACCACACAAATTCTTAACAAAAGAAAACCCAGGCTTATTACATAAAAACATCAAACCAGCCAAGATAATTATCTCTAATTAGTGCTAATTTAAAAGTGAGGTCTGTTCTATAGCTGAATTGTTGCATATTTCATTAGTTCATTAGATGCTGAGCAGACAACGCAGATAAGAGAATCAGTTCATTGGGATGATATAAATTTCATCCTCCCTTCACCAGAAACAGCTTGCGGGTCCATCTTCACAGCACAAATTATGTGCTGGGCCACATAGCCCAAACAAACTAACCCAGATGATTCAGTGGTTCATCCTCTGGGGAAAGTTCACTGAATACTGTATTAACTTTGGAGAAATAAAAAAAAAGAGGGAGAGAAACAAGCAGTTCGTCAGTCAATGTTATTATCTCGCTGTCTCTGCAAATATCAGTCAATTAATTCCAGGTCTCTTTCAGTGCCCAAATGGGGAAGAAAAATGTTGTGCGCTTCAGATTCACGCCCGTGAAAGTGAAAAGTCACCAAAGCACCCTCTGGCGAGCTCATCCCCAGCCGCCGGCGGTGTGAAGGCGTGCACCTCCCGCGGGATTTTGTCTGTAGTGGCCAGCGGAGGATTTCCCCCGTGTCAGGGCACGCTGACCATCTAACCCCCTCCACTGCCTGGCAGGCTCTGCAGAGCTCAGCTTTGCCAGAGCAGGCTCAGGGAAGGGCTGGTCCCACGCTGGGGAGCCTGGCCTGGCCTCATCGTAGTCAGTGTGGGAGGAAGACTTCGACCCACGTGCGTGACCCTCCAGACCCAAGGACTGGATGAAATGGGGGGCCAGGCACTGGTCCTGTCTTGCTCCAGGCACTCCAAGTCTATCTGCTCTGGCCCTTTGGATTTCATTCCCATGACCAGTTGTCTTCCTCACATTCTCCATCTCTTGCCAGAGCGGCTTGCTCCAAAGCAGGTCCTTCCTCTGGCCGCCACTAAACCGCAGCCTTCAGCCGTGCCTCGCATCCTGGTGGGAAGCCTCCCAGTGCCGGGGAGGGTCTCTCCCCACGGAGCAGGGATGGGCAGCCCTGAGCCTGGCTCCGTGGGTTCACTGCATCTCCGGTTCCCCTCCTCGGGGCAGGGCTTGGCAACCACTTCTGTTACTGGGGAAACAAACAGCTGGTTTAGGAGATTTTGGATTTTCAAACCTCCGCTCGCTGCGGAGCTGGATGCCGTGGGACTTGCAGTCAGCCCAGAGGGACGACTCTGAGTGACACACGCAGCGATACCGAAAAAGGACCACGTAACAATGGAGATTTCTGACTCGACAGAGCTGTGCCTCACACAAATCAGTGGCATCGCCTTTTGTAATAAACATAAATGCCAACTCTTCCCTGAAGAGCATCTGGAGGAGACGGCGGCGTGATGTGCTGCACATCTTCCCCTTCCAGCTTCATGTGCGGAAGCCTCTGGATTGACTCTCACAGTCTTGAACCATTTACCTCCTGCCGCAATCCTGCCTGGCCCAGGGAAGCTGTGACTTATGAGATGAAGAGCAAAAATTGGCACTTAAGTGATGATGTGTGAGCAGGAATAAAGCATTTGACTTTCAGATTCACTTCAAGATTGCAGGAGGATAACCCTTTCTGCTTGTAAACTATACATGAGCTAGGATCCTTGCAAGACAATAAAATATCCCTTCTCTTCACACTGCAGGTTTTTAATCAGATTAGCCCAACTTTATGAAGCTTTCAGCTGCAGCTACCGGTGGAGTGAGGGCCCGGCTCAGTGCAAGATATTGCCAGGTAAAAGGCAGGGGAACTTTTAACCCTCAAGAAGTTACTGAGCAGGAATACAGTAATTGGAGAAAGTTACTGCAGGTGTTTGAAGCTATAATTAATCTTTGAGAAAGAGAGGAAAGCTTCAAGTTCTTTGAAGGAGCAGACTTTGGAGCTTTAAAGCATTTCAGGAGAGTAAATTGAACGGGGATGAAATACGTGAAGGAAGGAACGCTGCTGCGAAGTGCGGCTACAGGCGGTAGGTTTGGAAAATCTGGAGAGGAGACAGCAGGGAAACCCCTCCCGGTACCCTGGAGTGAAGGAGCCCAGCAAACGAACACCGTGATGGGAAGGCGTGGTAATGACTCGAGGGGGTGGGGAAAGGCTAATTGAATCGTCGGGAAATGACATTTATCAGCGTATTCCAGGAGTCAGACCCAAATCCCAGCCTTGATTAGCTGTGAGGTTCCTGACGCTGAAGTACTGTGGATTTTCCAAGTGCTGCTGGAGAGGCTGGACATGGCGAGATGAGTAGAGACAAGACTGGAAACGGGAGATAGCAAGTGTGTCAGTGAAAACAGACCCAGGTACAGTACCCAGAAGAATCAATTAGTTAATGGCTGCCATTACAGCCAGACAAGAATTGAGGAGGTTTAATGAACAGCAATTTAACTTATTGATTAATCAGAAAGCTTTCCACTCTTGCTAATGCTTGCTTTATTAAACAGGCTGGTCCCTGCTCTCCCTCACTGCTGACGGGTGCAAAGAGCAGGAATGTGGGGAGCAGGAGGGGTGCAAAGAGCAGGAATGTGGGGAGCAGGAGCTCAGGGAACCGGCACAGTGACGGTGACTTGCCCGAGCACCCTCTCGGTCTCATTCCCACAACACCGTCCCGAGGGCTGCCTTGTTCCTTCTGCCTCTCAGGTTCCCCATCCTCCCCAGCAGATCACCCAGCAAACTGCTGCGTCCTACCTAGAGGTCTGTTTTGCAGCACTGCCCGGTCTCACAGAGGGGCTTGCCTTCACCCTCACGTCTCAGAGCCTTCCAGTAGTTCATTAAGCAAAGCTCTAAGCCCTCACCTTCACTCTGCGAGAAGATTCACATGTACCAAAGCACTAGATTTCATGTAATTCTGCTTTAAACATGGGTATTCCGAGGATGCAGTTAGAGGAGTTGCACTCTAAGAAGCTACCACCGATGAGCAGGTGCTCAGATTTTGATGGTTTCTTAGATTTTGGGGAGATTCTTTCCACAGGCTGGGAGCCACCCTCCAAAACTCATCTCCACCAGCAGCCCTCCTGCCTCACCAGGTCCGGATTCAGGAAAGCGCTGCCAGAGCTGGGTCTGGGAAGGGACCATGCAACACAACACCTGGGTGGAGTTGTCTGTCGCTCACGTATTAGTAAGACCTGAGTGCCAGTCATCAGACCAGCCCACAGCAGAAGAACCCGTGGTCTGGTTCTTGTCGGTCTTGACATGAACACGGTCTGGCTTTACGTTATCACTGTTTTGACAGCCAAACATTATTCCCAGCCACCACGGGCCGAGGAAGGGACACCACGTACAAGCTGGTGAAAGAAGCTTCTCCACTCCTCATTCCTCCCTGCCTCCCATCATCCCCTGACCGCTGGGCTCCTGCCTCCACGGGACACGGTCCGCCCTGCGGGTCGACGGCAAAGCCGGTAGCAAACCCCAGGACTTGGGGCTCTGGCGTTTGCAACCCTCATATAAAAAAGACAACCTCAAAGATAGTTCAAAATGTGGATGTGGCTGATGCTCTGCCCCCCCCAAAGACACCCACAGCACCGTGTCTCCCCGGACCCCGTGCCCGTGTTCTTCATCCAGGTGCTCCTGACCCCCTGCGGCACGGTAAGGCCCCCTCCGCGCCCCGCATTGTCCCTCACTCTGTGTCTCCATCAGCTGTCACCAGAAGAAATGTTTAGATTTCATGCTCAATATTCCTGATGCAAGTCGAACACCAAAACCTCAGCAGGGTGCCTGCGAAAATCTAAGCGAGAATATCAGAGGAATCTGATTCTACAAAGCAAAAGAAATCACCAAAGCTGTGTTTGGGGATTTTTTTTTTCATCCTGGACCATACGCACAAATAATAAGTTTAGACTTGGGGTTCTTTTTTTATTATTATCACCCTTCTTGATATCAATCTCTCCTTTTCATTATAATAAATATTGATTTGTGCAGTTAGAAAACAACTTCTCCTATCTGCCGCTTGTCTTTCCGCAGGCGCAGCGGTGGGGACATGGACAGCAGGATACATCGTCCCCGGGAACACCCGCTCTGCTGCAATCCCACCACCCCTCCAGCAGCACAGGAGGGCCAAAGAGCCAGGAGGTTTAGGGGAGTGTGAGCTGTGCCTTGGGTTCGTCTGTATGGAGCTGGGCTGCTGAATCGTGGCTGCGATCCTGTGTGTCTGGAGGGATGGCGAAAAAAGTCCCCCGAAGTGTCGCTTCTTTCTTTCACTCTCCTGCCACGAGGCAGGACAAGCGCCTTTATAAACTGCTGGTTATGGTTTTTCTTGTCAGTGAAGATTTTCCTACTCCAAGGTGTCTTCGGGGCAATGGCCTCATTCCTTTGGTGTGTCTGTAAGTTCCCAGCACAGCTCTTGTGCCACATTAATGATCTTCCACGTGCAATTTGTTTTGTGCCAGCAGAAATGCGCTCAGGTTAGTATAAGTGAAATAAAAATAGCTCCTTTCCCCAGAAGAGCTCTCTGGTTATACAAGATGGATTAAAAGCCAGAGCAGAGGGAAGGCTGCCGCCGCGGGCTGGTTTGTAAAGTCAGCCCTCCGTGAGCATCCCAGCAGAAGTGCAGCTCTAACACGGGGGTAGATTTGGAAAAGGGGGCAGTTGGGAGAGCCCGGAGAAAAGAGCATCGGTTGGAAAGAAAGCACCAGGCAGCTGGGAGGAGGGAGAGGAGGAGGAGACGAAGGCAGTCAGAGCTGTGTATCACTGAGCACTGGGCTCGATCTGCAGCCAGGAGGGACCTGTGCCCTCTCCTATGGGAGAGCCTTGGCACTGCTGCTCCCTCGTCCTGCCATCCCCGAAGCAACACGCCCGCAGGGCTGGTTTTAACGTGGGACACTGCAGACGAGGACCCCCATCACCGGGGGGACACGTGAGGTTCCACCCTTCTGCCCAGGCAAAGCCCTGCGGGGCTGGGGGTGCTCATGCAGAAAATGCAGCTCCAGCCCGGCAAACCCTTGCGCTGCCTTTGCCGGAGGCTGGGGAGGAGGGAGTGCAAGGAGGGGGTTTTGGCAGTCCAAAGATTTCCAGTCTTCTCTTGGCATGAGAAAAGCACTTACCCTCATATGTCTGTACTTCCAGATTTAACCATGAATACAGCCAAAATAATTTTCATGAGATATCAACAAGATCTTCATGAATAAAGTATAACAACGTGTTCTTCAAATCCCGGGAGTCCTTTTTAAAGCCAGAGCCTCAGTTCAGAGCACCTGCCAGCCCCAGAGCAGACCACAGGCAATTTCTGCTGGGGAAAAAACCAAGAACCCTACTTGTTTCATTCCCTATCTTTGCCCTTAGGTGCTCTCAGGCTACACCTAAGCCTGGGGGTGGCCACAGGGAGGGCGGGAAAACAATTGTGTTGCATTTAAAAAAAGTGATTTTTATCAGAAAGCTTTTATATATCAGCTTTATTAAAGCTCCATCTCCCAGAGTCATGGGGTCATGAGTTAATCTCGCTTTCAATTAACTTGAAATACATGTTTCTTACTGTTGGAGCTGAGAAGTTAACCAAAACAAGGAGAACCCGGCAATGTGTTCTGCTTCCCAGGCCCCTGTTTGAGGGAGGCTGGCTTTGGAGACCTTGCAGCTGATGGTACAAAGCTGATGGAACCCTCTGCCGATGCATCTGAAGAGGCATCCCAGCAGGGAAGGCAGCCCCAGCCCGGGCCCCCCGAGCCCAGCCTCTCACCTCCCGGGCCGGTGCGGGAGCAGGATTTGTAAGCTGTTGACACGGACATCCTGCGTAGGCGATGGAGGCTTTTCTGTCGGAGAGCAGACACCTCCAGCAGACGCTTTCACTAACAGATTTATTATTGCTGGTGAGGAAAATGAAACCATGTGGAGCCGGTGTGCAGAGCCCAAGGAAGAAGCTGGCCACTTGGAGGCAGACGGGAATTTCCTGAAAGGTGAATATGGCAGAGCATTAAAAGACAAATAAATAAAAAAGCCTTGCTTTATTCCTCTGCCTCAGCCATGCTTCAACTTGCCCCAAAGCCCAGATAATATAGGAGCCATAAAGGGCCAGACTGGAGCTCCGCTTAGTGCCTGTCCCTCCCAACGCCCGCTACCAGGTGCCACAGGAAAGGCCCGAGACGTCCCTTAAAGAGCATTGATGGGGCAACCTGCACGGATGAGCTATTTCCACCCAGCTCCAGGGAGTCTGAGGATGCTTTAGGAGCTGAGGCAGGAAGGTTTATCTCCCCCATATTTTTCTCCTGCTTGCCTGCCCGGCAGTAACGCGCATGTTCCTGGTGAATCCATAGCACAACTATTCATAAGCCCTGTTACGGTTTTTTATCTCTGAAGCGTTCTCGCCTGCAAGCTGCAGGATCTCACCTCGACTCACCTCCCTGCAGCAAAACAGGGACCAAGATCCCAGCGGGTGCCTGGCCAAAGGAGCCCCCGTCCTGCTGAGCCCCCCGGGCGATGCAAACAGCTGGCCAGGGCACAGCTGGAGCACGGAGGGTGGGCATGCCCCGTGCCCAGGTCTGAGCCTTGCAAACAGGCACTGGCGCGGCAAAGAGCAGAGCTGCCTCATGAATTCCCCATCGGGATGGTGTTTTTCCTGAGCATACTCCTCCCTGTGATCTTCTCGGCTCTCGCTGCCTCCTCCCTGCCTGCCACATTGAGCCCAGATGTCTCCTTTAAAGGGGAACGGCAAAGTTTTGTTTAAAATAACACTATTTTTAAAAAAAACAACCCTTCCAAGATCCCCAGCAATTAATCAACTCTACGTGCAGGCTCCAAACTTGCAAACACATTCGAAAGCAAACTACTTGAAGTTTAGCTTCCCCCACGCTCACCTGCCAAGCCCCAGCATTACGATTGCGGGTATTCCCTGCCAGAAGCTGATTGTGCCTCACCGAAAGCAGTGAGTCAGACCCGTGTCCTAGCCCAGGCAAGGCTCCAAGTAGATGCAGAGGGAGGACTGCAAGGCAGGGGCTGGTCTGGTCCTGCATTCCTTCAGCACCGAGCTTCAGATGCTTAACTCAGAAAATGGGGAGACCTGAATGTCGGGAGTGACATAACCAGAGCTCTGCTTGCAAATTCCCTCTGTGCTTGACTGCAGGAATAATTTTAGGTCCCAACAATGAGAATTGGGTCTTTTTCCCTTGTGCATCCCTAAATCTGAAGAGAAGTGGTGAAGGCAGGACGGGGATCAGCAAGCTGGTCTGCAGTCACCAGTCAGCTCACGGTTCTGCTCGCGTCCTACCATCACTCTGATGGCTTCCACCGAGCAGCCCTGGTCTGCCAAGGGACTGCTCTGCCTCTGCCTCTCGTGTGTCCTCCCCAAACCAGCCCTGCACACACCGTGACCGTGGGAGAGAGCAGGGAGCCGTGGCTCCTGGTGCCTGGGTCCTGCGGGGCTGCCCCAGCAGCCCGGGAGACAAGAGGCGCTTTGCTCCTCATCCTCGTCCCCAAGGGTGAAGGCCCGGGCTCGCCGGCCGCGGCCCCATCTCAGCCTGGGACAGCTTCTCAAGCCCCGAATCTCTAAACAACTCCCCTCCTCCCCTGACCTGCTCCCCCCCCCGGCCCTAAGTTTTAATTTATCAGGAGAATTATTAAAACAACCATTTCTCAGCTGTCTAACGTTTCAAACCCCTGCTCTCATTCATCTGATAAATATTTACAGAGCTTGACATTGTCTTCAGCTCATTCCCTTCTGCGCCAAACAATTCCAAACACTCGCTTCCCTTCTCCCGCGGCTCATGGAGCAAGGCTGCCCCTGTGCCCCCACCTGCACCCCTCCTCAGGGATAGGAGAAGGGGGGCAATTACCCATCCCTCCTCGGGACGTGCCCCCTCTCCCTCTGCAGGGGCTCTGGCACGGTGCCCCGTCCGGCCCCCCAGTATCACCAGCTTTGCACCAGTCACCCATCCCTGCCAGCGCCCTCGCCCCAACTCGCTTGTGCCGCGTCCTCTGACGGGGGTGACGGAGCGCGTGCGCTCAGCACCGCCGGCTCCGTGCGCTCGCCGCCGAGGGGGACGCTTGCTCGCGGTCGGTCTTTGTCGCAGNCGATGCCTCGCCGGGAGCGTTCGCACCAGCCTGCCCGGCGTCTCCGCACACAAGCGCGGGCTCCCCGTGGCCGTGCTCGCCCGGCTGGTGACACCGCGGGGCAGAGACCTGCCCTCCCGCCTGCCCTAGCACAAGGAAACCAACATCTTCCCTTCGCTTTTTAGGATGGGATGTCGCAGCCTTGCTCCGCTGCAGCCTGTCAGATGCCTCAGCAGTGCTGGAGAAGCCGGGATAAACTGGTGGGAGCGCTTCTTGATCAAGTCTATTTTTGTCTAAATACAGGATTTCGTGAGAAGTGAGCACTCTTGTGGAGGCGCATTGATTTCGAAGCCATTTTCAACAGGTTAGGTCAAGGACTCTGCGGTCACCTCTGAACAGAGAGAGGCAGACAGATGCTCACAATCAAAACCCCAGTTCTTCTGATTTGGAAATGGATGTTTCAACACCATCCCATTCTGCAAGGCCTTACAGGAGGTCAGATTTTGTTTCCAGCAGAAAAAACAATCAATTTGAAGCTCTTGAAATTGTTGAGAAGCAGAATCGCCATCCCCTGCCAGTTTGATCATAACACAATAATTTCTCTCCACGTATTTTTCAGGTTAGAGAGATGAACTCTCTTCCACTGCTGCTTCTCAAAACATTTTCACGGGGCCACATCACAGGCAGGAAGTGCTGAGCGGATGCTCAAGGAGCCTGAGGTCCCCGACGAGGAGAACGTCTCCTTCAAGCCAGAGGATGGATTTCTCAGACAGGCCTCCAAGAATCCTACCAAAACAATCAGCTGATTTTAAAAAATGCGCTCATTGTTGAGCAAGGATTTTTTCATTTTTTTGGTGTTTTTCCTGCAAGCAGGTTTGCTGAAATTCCACTCCTTTCATTCCTGGGACTGTACAGTGACGTCTCTGCAAAATGAGCAATAAATCTTTTCCAGCACTGACAAATGGCGGTGCCAGCCTGGAGCTGTACCAGGGGCTGGGACCTGCCAAGCAGCCAGTGGAATACCCGCCCTGAGCACGGGGCCGGCCGAGGCAGGAGGCAGCACCCGTCCGTGCTCTGCGCGTGTGCGAGCCCAGCGGGGAGAGCAGAGGTGGAGGAGGAGGCATCACACGCGCTCTCCTCTGCACACGTGAGCTGGGGCAGCTGCCCAACGCAGCCATCCTCGTGCACACTGAACCTGTGCAGCTGGCTCCAAAAGTGACCGTCAGCTCATCCATAGCATCCACCATCAGCTCATCCATAGGATCAGCCATCAGCTCATCCATAGCATCCACCATCGGCTCATCCGTAGCATTCACCATCAGCTCATCCATAGGATCAGCCATCAGCTCATCCACAGCATCCACCATCAGCTCATCCATAGGATCAGCCATCAGCTCATCCATAGCATCCACCATCAGCTCATCCATAGCATCCACCATCGGCTCATCCATAGCATCCACCATTGGCTCATCCATAGGATCAGCCATCAGCTCATCCATAGCATCCACCATCGGCTCATCCATAGCATCCACCATCAGCTCATCCATAGGATCAGCCATCAGCTCATTCATAGCATCCACCATCAGCTCATCCATAGCATCCACCATCAGCTCATCCATAGCATCCACCATCAGCTCATCCATAGGATCAGCCATCAGCTCATCCATAGCATCCACCATCGGCTCATCCATAGCATCCACCATCAGCTCATCCATAGCATCCACCATCGGCTCATCCATAGCCTCTGCCTTCAATTCATCCATAGGATTTCCCAACTATACACCAATGTTCTTTCCAGTGGGTTGGGGAAAGAGAAGGAGAAGGAGAAGGAGAAGGAGAAGGAGAAGGAGAAGGAGAAGGAGAAGGAGAAGGAGAAGGAGAAGGAGAAGAAGGAGAAGGGGAAGGAGAAGGAGAAGAAAAAGGAAAAGAAGGAAAAAAAGGAGTAAAACGAAAGGAAAAGGAGGCACCACCTTCTTTGACCCTCTCTTTTCCCACATGCGTCTACCCAAAAGTTGGTCAAGATCTGCAGCAGCAGCAAGGTTGTTGCAGCTGCTGCAGGAGAAAAAGTGCCTACTTTGTAGGGGCATTTATGTGAGGTTTCTTTTTTTTATATGCTGGAGGGCTTCAGGAGTTTGTCTTTCACTGAGCAGCCCGAAGAACTGCAGTTCCAAAACCCTGAGGTGCACTGGAGGTCTTGCCTGCTTTGCTCCGAGGGGCTCTCCCAGCCGAGCACAGGACGGAGCTCTTGGGCTGTATTTTCCGGACTTCTGAATGGGAATTTGGGCTGGATTTTTTTCCAGGCATTCATGCATGGTGAATCGTTAGCAGCAAACCTTAAATTCTCTGCCTTCCCTTACAATAACTAAATAAATGCCACATGCAGGCAGTTCCCCACAGCCCGGGCATGACGTGTGTGTTCATTACAGATTATCTGGTACTTCTAAGTCACTGAAAGATGGGGAATGTCGAGGAAACCAATGACGTTTCACCCAATTTCAGGAATGTGTTCTGTTATTAGAAAAGCAGAGCACTTTTCATGGGAAAGGATTTCCATTTGGGGGCCAGCCTTAGCTGCACCCTTTTCCAGGGGGAAGGCTGCTGCAGGATGCCCACAAGCCCCCTGTGCTCCCCAGATGCGGGGCCGTTTTCAACTCTTCTCGCACCCCCCCACCCGCTCTCCCTCGTAGGGTCTGGCTGCCTTTNCCCCCTGCCCAGCCACCCCCCCCACCCCAAGCTGCGGGATGCCGGCGCCCAGCCGGTCAGGGGGAGCCCTTCCGCAGGGAGCGGGGCCTCATCCGGGGCCAGCGGTGGGAAAATTAAAAATGAAACATATTTATGACTAGCAGCGGAGCTCTGACCTTATAACAAGGGGATTAGAGGCATTTCCCGGCGGACACGGCGGGGCCGGGGGCGCTCGGCGGGCAGCACGCCCTCCTGCTGCACTGCCCCCCTGCACAGGGGCTGCCTGGCGTGCAGGGTTGGCGTCGGGTTTATTGCTGTTAGCGAAACACAGGTTTGCTTTTAATGGGGTGTTGTAGGCACACTGCCTGGCACAGCCCTGCGCCTGCCGGGGTGCAGCTCTGCCTGGGGGGGCTTCGCACTGGAGCGAGAGAAGGGGCTGCAGCCGCGCTCCCCCCGCTCCTCTCTGCCACTGAGATTCCCTTGCCAGCTCAGAGACGCCGATGCGGGGCTGCCCGTCCGCACACAGCACCCTCCGGGTGCCCCGGCCCAGGACCCGCAGCCACCGACCCGACGGCGCTGCCTGCGGCACAGAGAACACAAGTGGGGAGCTGCAGCCCCTCCAGTGCCTTGACCTGCATTCCTGCCTTGTCACCGTCCCTCTCCCTCCGTCCCGGTACCTCCAGCACGCCTGGCACTCAGCCGTGATATGACACAGTGCTAAAAGGTCGTCTGTCGAAATGTGGCTTGGACGGGAAAGGTAAATGCATATATCAGCAAATCATCAGCCTTTCCACGCACCTGGCAAGGTCAAAGCTTCACCAACAGCCGACGTGTTAGCGTTGCTCCTCTCCCTCTGCCCAGGCTTTGCCCTGTATCCCCTCTCAGAGCCTGCCTTCTGCAGGGGCACAGGGTTTTCAAACCTTCATGGCTATTTTTGCCACCCGATATCTGATTGTTTCTGCAGGGAAGGGAGAAAGCAAGAGAAGCCGGAGAATTCGTTCGTTAGGCATCATGCAAAAGCCAAAACCCACGGGGTTTATCCGGCCGGCTCAGAGGAGCAAACTGTGAGTTGGCTCAGCCCAGCCTGGCCCCCGAGGAGGCTCGCGGGGGCTCGGGGCAGAGTCCCCACTTGGCAGCCCCCGTCCCCAGCCAGCCTTCGCCCGGGAGGTTTGCACAAACCTGCCCCTTCGGCGGCCGACGTCTCCTGCAGGCTTCACTCCAAGGCACGTTGTCCAACACCAGCTCCTGTCATTCTCCTGCTGTAATTAACTCCAAATCACATACATAACCCACTCGCTTACACTTACATCCCTCACACTTACATCTATCTGCTTGAAAGGCTTGCTTAGCCATGTGATTGACATCTAACAAGACAACTGTGGAAACAAAGCCGTCAATTGACACATACAGTTTTTAACTGCAGATTGGTATTTGCAGCACTAAAGTGATGTCTCATTACTCTGCTGTAGTGATCTTGTTAAACGCCAATTTAAACCCTGATCACAAGAGTGGAGCACAAGATTCCAGCCTGAGGAGCGATATATTGCAGGAAACAGAAATCTGCAGTCTGCCCTCTAGTCCTTCACTGCAGTGCCACGGAGAGACATGAAAAAGGCCTTTTTATCTTCTCACCTCCCCTCCATGGGCCAATGCAGGCCTGTGCATTAACCCCCAGGGCTTCCTCCAGTCTAAATTTAAATGGCTCAGGGTTTCCAGCACTCCCCTTAGGATACTGTTCTGAAGTCTATGGAGTTGCTCTGCTCTATGAGGTTTCCCTGGGAGTCAGCCTAAATACTTAATTTCTTCCCCCTTTGTCCTAATTAGAGCTAGCAAAATAATGAGAACATTATTTACAAATCATTCAAAGCTAAGATTTGCACACAAACATTCTGGGCGGGGGGAGCATGTTTGTGGGGAGCACGTGTGCGCCATGCACAATATGTGTGACACTGACACCGATGTGTTATTCAGCTGGCCCTGTTCAAGCTCACTCCCCGAGGACCCTCCCAAACCCTTCGGTGCTTCCACCCTCCAATCCTCAGACAAACCCCTCAGAGGCGCCTGTTCGGGCTCGCACGTTGGCTTGCACGCCGCGTCCCTGCGGGACGGATGCTCCAGGGTACCAGCCCAGCCCGCCGCAGGGCACGCGAGCTCCATTCCCACGCACGGAGCACGGGTCTTCTTGGGAGAGCTGCTCCGTCCTGGCATGTGTCCGGGGCTCTGTCCCCTCTGCCCCCGGTCCCTCGCTGCTCACGCCAGCGGTGCTGCCCCGGAGGGGAAGGGTCCCTGCCTGCCTGGGAGCCCACCACGACACCCCCCAGCAGCAGGCTGCGGTGGGGGCAGAGCCGCGATGCTGCGGGGAGCAGCGCGTCTGTCTAGAGGGTAATTTTGTCCCTGTCGTGGAAAAATACCTTCAGAAGAGGACCGAGCAGGATATGAACGCATTTCAATCCACCATGTGCTGCCCTTGAGTGGAGAGGGTCTGTGGAGACTTTGGTTATAAGCCCCTCTTTCAAAGGGTTTTATTACATACTTAGTCATAAAACTTTGCCTGGGGCTGACTTGGCAAACGAGGCCTCGGCCCGGAAGCCAAACCCTTTTCATTTTTTAATAACATTTCATGAAAATCCATTTGGCCCTTTGTAACTCGGACAGGTGGGAAAACAATAGAGCTTTCTATTTCCATCCCCTCTCGCTGGCCGGGCTGCTCGCCCAGCGGGCTGCGGGCTGCTCCGTGTGTGCAGGGACCCCCGGGGCAGCCGCAGGCGATGATGTTACCGTGCTGGCTCGTGACAAGGACCGTTTTGGCACAGCCCCCTGTTATTAAGGAGTATGTGAGAGGAGCACCACATCCCAATCCCCGTGTCGGTCGGCTGGGAGGTTGGGGGGTTTTTATTCGACCCTAGGGCTGCGCGCATGGGGCGGGATGGCTGTTGCCAGCCCACACTGCCCAGGTGCTTCCCACCCCGCCTCTCGTCAGGACCAGAGCTTCTGGCACGTCCAGCCCCCCGAAGCCCCGTGCCTCTGCGCTGCCCCGTGCTTGTCCCCTGGCCAGGCACCCACATTTCCCGCTGAGCCCTTCCCTCCAAGCCGTGGGCTGGACAGTCACAGTAACCATCACCCTAGAGCCACCATCGCTGGGGAGCTGCCAGCACAGTCAGGAGCCTGTCCTAGGGAGAGAGGTAAAACCTGAGCCCCCGCCTATCGCACCTTCCCCTCCCTTGACAGAATTTCCCATCTGTGGCGGGGTCAGCAGCTCCAAAAAGCTGTCACAGGGGTGAGTGGCTCTTTTGCCACGGGGAAAGCCAAGCTGTTTGCTGGAGCGTCCATGCAACCAACGCTTGCCCTTCTCGCCCTCCCGTATCCTCCTTTCCCAGACATCCTCCCTTCCCTCCAGCCCCAAATCCAGCCTTCAGCCGGCTCCTGGAGGCGGGCAGGGTGCCCCGGGCTGTGCTCATCTCCACCCTGCCTCTGCCTGGGCTGCGTGGCAGGCTGCAGATCCCTGAATCCTTGTCCCCGCTCTGACACGTCCGACCCGGGCACTGAGCCCCCCGCTCCCCTCGCCGGATGGGTCACCCGAGGATTGCGCTGCGCCGGGGAGGCAATGGAGGGAGAGACCTGCAGCTGCCGGCAGGCCGGCATAAAGTTCAAAGACGTGTTAGATGGGTCTCTTGGCATCAGGCTCTATTTTTACAGCTTGTACGTTAATGCTACCAAAGTTTAAACAATTGCAAGGGACCAGCAGCTTTGAAGGGAAAGAACATGTCAGGTTTAGTGCAGCCAGCGTGCACCAAGCCCCGTGCGGGGGGATTTCCCGAAAGCCCCAGCACACAAACTCCTGGCGGGGCGGTACGGTGGCGTCCCGTGCTGTCCCAGGGAGAGCCAGCGAGGGCAGAGCGGTGGGCACGGCCTGGGGTCCAGGGGGCAGCCAGTGTGACCAGGCAGTGCACCAGCACGGAGGGAGGCGCAGTGCCCGGTTCCCGCACCCCGGGGAGAAGAGCTGCAGCAGCCGCGTGAGCTGCGCCGTCCATGTGCGCCCGGGCAGAGGGGTAGGGGAGTACATGGGTGCCTGGATGCCCTGTGCCGCGGGGTGGGTGCAGCACGCAGGAGGTGCCCGTAGCACGCAAAGCAGCAGCCCCGTGTCGAAGGAGCAGACAGTGGCCCTGCACGGGCAGAGGGGATAAGCCCCCCATCACCAGCTGCCACCCCGCTCTGCCTGCGCCTCCGTTAGTGCTTGCAAAACGCTGTCGCTCAAGCACCGCTCCTTAGAGGGCTTCAGTGGCAGTTTAATACCAGATCTGTGTTTGAAAGGTTGGAGTTATGATTCTGTCAGCATTTCCATTACAGAGCCAGATTAATTTGGGGGGTACAGGGTAGGGTTAGGAGTTGTCATTCCAGATGTGAATTTTTGTTTTAATTCCTCTTAAAAAAAAAAAAAAGGTTTAAATCCTTTAACTTTGTGTTTTCTCTTTCAAAGGAAAGAAAATCTGTGCCGTCTGGGTCTGTTTTGCTTTTGCTACAGAGCTCCAAATGCTGTTTGCCAGGTTCATGGCCATAAGTGCTTTCATTTGAACTGGGTCCGCTCTCTGTCCTTCTTTGTAGGATTACCCCAGTTTCAGCCTGCGGATCCCAACCAGCATACCAGGGGATCTGCCTGAAGAGAGCCCAGGCTCATGGGAAGGAGCTGCTGGGGCCTCCCGCTGCTGGTAGCAGCGGTGCGATGCTGCAGCGGCGCAGCGGGCACCTTTTCCCGGAGAATAACCTGCGGCAGAGGGATGTCAGGTTTGGGGACCCCCGCCAGCGCCACGGCCCAGCTGCACGACGAGCAGAGAGCGGGGGCAGTGTCGCAGCGTCCAGCGTCAGGTGCCCCAGCAAGAGCAAGTCCCGCATCAGACGCAGCCCTTTGCTGAGCAGCACCTTGCGGGCACCCCTGGCTTGCCAGCCCCGCCGGGCAGCCGAGACGGGAGCAGGAGGCAGCAATGGCCAAGTGGCCGAAGCAAAACGAAACGAAGTAAACCGTTGCGCTAGGGGAATGTTGAAAGGCATCAGGCTCTCATCAGTGCTTTAGCGTTTCTGAAAAGCAAATTTCCAGCACAACGTATTCAAGATAAAAACGGGAGCCAAAATAATGGAATTTCCCCCCGCCAGGGAAATGCTGGTTTCTCCTTCCGCACGCTCGGAGTACCTGCGGCTCCGCGCCGCGGGGCGGCGGGTGCCTCTGCCACCCCTGCAGACTGCTAGTTCCCCTGCGACTTCCGCCGTGGCCCCGTCACACCGAGCTCCTCATGTTAATTCTGTCCTATACAGGAAGCATTTTCTGTTAGCGCTCATGTCTTTCAGCCTCCTAAGTGCTCCCCTGGCACCTTCCCCTTGTTTTTACATCACAAGGGAAGTCAGGGACTGGTACACCTGATTTCGGTATTGGCATTTTCTGAAGCACCCTGGATGTGGTATATCTGCACCACGTTCCCCCTTACCGAGCACGCTGGTTTGTAACCAGCCGCTGGGGACTGGGTCTTGTTGGGTAAAAACCAGAACTCGGGAGGGTGGCTCAGCTCCCGCCCAAGCGCAGGGAAGGGGCAGTTCAAGAAGATAAATGTTTTCCTGAAAACCAGAGGAAATTCCCCAGCTGCCCTGTCCCGCTGGTGTGCCGTATCGCCACCCGAGCAAAGCGCTGGAGGCCTCCTTGCACAGCTACTCAAGTAAACTTGTCCCTTTATGGGTTCTGCTGGGAAAAATCCCATCCCAAGGAAGGGTAGGGACCGAGCGGCACCTGGTAAGGCCCTTCCTATTCCCGTTCCTCCCTCCCCACGACGTGCCCTCCCCTGGGAACATCTCCGTTCGCCTCCACGTGCAGTCTGGCATCCTTCTGCTTTCCCGTTAGCCCTCCCGTAAGAGATACAGGTCAAATCGTATTTCTATCCCGCCCACTGTTCTTAAGCACATCTCATTTATTAACCACCGTCCTGTTACTTCAGTGGGAGGGCTTGTTAGTTTTCATGATCTGATCATTACAAGGACCTTAACGTTCGATGAAAGCAGTGTGCCTGGGAGATGAGAACATGTTTACTCTGGCAATAAAGCAAAGGCAGAGCTTTTCATGCTCCCAGGAAAAGGGGTCTAAACCCCGCGGTGGGTGGGTTTGCCCCAAGCTGCTCCATCCTCTGGCTGTCGTGCACGTCCGGTCCCGCTCCCCAGCCACGTGCTGGAGCGCGACTCGGAGCAAGGATCCCAGCTGCCGTCCCTCCCCGCTGCTGCGGCTTTGAAAGGTAATTAAGAGGTGGTGGACTCAGGATACAAGAACTGGGCACGGAGCTCTGCAAAGATAAAAACAAAAGCACCAGGATTTGCTGCAGCTGCTCGGTGAGAGGTGAGATGCGGAGGGGGCTGTGCAAAGGCAAATTTCCTTTTATTGCCATCTTTTCACTTGAAAATCTGCCTGGCAGCTTTTCAGCTCTTTGCAGAGAGACCGTTGTTGTTGCTACTGCCGCTGCTGTTGTTGCTGCCAGGAAAAGACTTGCAAATAATCTTCCCATTAAAGCTGACTTGGTATCAAACTTGGTATCAGCATTTTTCAGCGAGGGCTTGTGCGGGGGCTGAAGGAGCTGGGCGTCAGGCGTCGAGTGGCTGCATCTGTGCCTCACAGACGGGCATTGTCGGCGCTGCCCAGGCTGGCAGGGACGCCGGGGAGCCGGCAGGCGAGCCCGACGCCAGCCAGCCCTCCTTGTTCCATTCTCCCGCCGCTCGAGCCCTTCCCGAGACCTCAGAAACATACCCTGTGCCCTCTCCGGGGAGGGAGGGTGGGTAAGGCTGGCATCGCCCTCCCGAGCCCCCGCTGAGTGCCCACCACGGGCCCGGTGACCTTCCCCGGTGTGGGGCAGGCGGGTCTCTTTTACTGGGGCTCCTTTGTGAGGATCCCAGCGATGGGGATTTTTCTGTTCGTTACCTGAGCAAAGGCTGAGCTCTGATTTCTGGAGCTTCTCTGTAACTGAGCTCGTTTTCTTCATGCACCAAGTCTCTAAGCACCGTGCTCTCCCCTAGTCCGAGCCGTCCTTCGCCTCCTGCCACAGACTGAGCTTTTCCTTCCTCTTGCAGCCTTTGGCAGAGGCAATGCAGCAAACAGAGTTCATCCCAGGTGAGGCTCTCTGGGCTGCGCTGGGCAAATTTACCTCTTTTGGAGCTGTCAGGAGGGAGGCAGGGGAATTCCTTCCCTGCCGGCAGAGTCTCGGATCCCACCTCTGCAAAGCAGCCACGGCTTTGCCTCGTCTTTAACCTGCCTCCACACCAGAGAACAATAGTAACCAAGACTAGAAAGGAAGAGAAAAGAGGTGTGGACAGCACAGGCAGAGCTGTATCTGCCAGATGATAAAGGGCTGGATGGGGAACGGCTGAGCATCGCTGGGGTGGGCAAGCGGAGAGGTCTTGTCCTGCCCTGCCTCTGGGTGCCCTCTGACTGCGGGGCTGGGAGCAGCAGGGATCACTCAGATAAAACAGAGAGCTCCCTGCTGCCCTGCATAAAAGTTTGCCTAACAGCAACTAAAATTATTGGGTTTTAACTGTGAAGAAAACAGCTGGAGAAGCCCAGATGTCGCAGCAGCCTTCCCTGCCGGGGTGGTGTTCTGCAAGCGCTGGCCGCAGGGGGTGAGAGCGGCCGCCAGCGCTCCCTAAAACTTTCCTATCTGCAGGGGCCTGTTTAATAAATAGATACAAAAATGCATTCATATAATGGCACTAATAGCAGTGCAACTACATGGGTAGCTACCTGCATCCCTACAAAACTGCTGTGTAATAATACCAAGTCATAACCTACGTGGTCACATCCATCCCACAAGAGGTTTCCGTGCTCGTGGGGATCCTCCCTGCGTGCCCAGCAAAGCCTCCGGGACGGCAGCCCCTCGCATCCCACCTGCGCTCCTGCCCAGTTCGCATTTGACACAAGCAATTGACTTTCTTCCCAAGGAAATTCCTGCTTGCTTATTAGGAGCAATAGATTAATTGCTGACATAAAGAAAAACTGCAGGAAAAACACAGTTGAAGAATCAAAGTATGATCAAGGGAAAGGAAACCATTTCCAAACACAGGGTATCTTTGGCAGGGATCTGACACTGCCCCTCATCCTGAAGGCTGTGCCTTTGCCTCTGTTTACTGAAAGTCCCAGGAGCGGCCGGCCTCAGGGAGGCCGTTTTCCAGAAATGACTGCTGATGGATGGGGAGCTGCCAGGGGGCAGGGAGGAGGGAGGGGGAAGCTCACCCTACCACCGAGCCCTGGGCTGGGGCAGGACGGCACTGGAGCGTGCCTGCGCCCAGGCCCGCGAGCCGCTGTGCTGCGGGGGGTGTCCCCCCACCTCGCTCCGGCCCTCGTCCTGCTCCCCAGCCCTGCTCCCGGGACTCCAGTCCCCTGTCCCTGGTGCAGAGCACTCATCCCAGCTGCTCACCGTGCAGGCGCTCAGCAGCCCAGACCCCGACGCTCCAGCTCTGCTCCCTTTCAAGTGCAAAAGCAATCTACAGGGTGGTTTTCACAGCTTTTTAAAAATAATTCCTTCAGTCTCCGTTACTTTATACAGTTTAGGAGCCCAGCCGTGGGAACGAAACAGCCCCTGCACCCATCCTCCCTGAGCGTCACGCCGTCCAGCCAACGCTGGCGTGATGGGGTTATGGCTAATGCCACGGTCTAGACGTGCCTGGAGGAGAGATTTAGCATGGAAGTGCGGACGGCTCTCAGGTTTAGCCCGGGGAGCACGGGGAGAAGAGCACTGCGAGGCCCGAGGCGAAGGTGTTTGCTCTTCACTGTGAAACTGGGCTCCCCGTGGAAGAGCAGGGATGTGAGCAGGCAGCCCCCTCCCCTTTGGGGCCAGCCACAAATGCAGGTGAAGATTTGGCTGGACACCGAGGGCTGCCAGGGCTTCGCTGTCCATTGTTCCCCAGGACCAAGGCACAAGCACAGCCCCGCATGGGATTTTCCGATCAGGCATTGGAAAACCTGACTGGAAGGTGGTGCTGGGCACAGGGACAGCCCGCCGCGCCGGCGCTGCAGCTCCCACGGCGTGGAGCAAGGCGCCAGCCTGGGCACAGGCTTCGTCGGGTTCTACGGCCCTTTTTTGCCGGCCGATACTGCAGGGGACCAGAGCAACAAGGGGACGCGCCGTGCGCTACCGCAGCGCCCGGCGTTCAGAGCACGGCTGTGGATTTCGGGAGGAAGGTGGCAAGGCTGTGGGCAGGCAGGGAGAGGGGCGGCCAGGCACGGTCCTGCACGGCTCGGATGCCTCCGAGCACGATGCTCCTGCGCACCGGAGCTCTTAATCCCAGCTTTACAGAGCTGAGCTTACACACTAAGGTGACAGAGCCCTAGACAGAGAATGAGATTTCCAACTCCAGCCACACATTTTTTCCACAGCTTTTGTGCATTTTCCCATCTCTTCTCTCCTTTTTTTCTGCTGCTTTTCCCTGCTGGCCAGGCCCAGAGTGTGGGGAACAGATGTAGGTGGGAAAGGGTAAAGGGGAGGGGGCTTCTGTGTGCAGATGAAATTAGTCATGGAAACGCAGACAGCATGTGCGTTTGCACGTCACCCTGAAATAAGTGTGCGGTTTTATGTTTCCCAAATGAGGTGGGGAAGTGGACAAATAATGGTTTCAGGGTTTGGTTTTAGTTAATTAATTTTTTTTTCCTGGTGAATTCTGACAATGTGAGAAGCTGGAGCAGCGGCCAGGTGAGAGGATGCTCAGCAAAGACCAGCACCCTGGTCCAGGATGGGAGAAACCCTACGCCGGGGTCTTCCGCAAGCCCACCTCTCATTCCTCCTCCATCGCTGTGGTCCCCGTGGGATGGGCAAGACGGGGCAAGTCCCTCTGCCATCGCCGGCTGCCCCTCTCTGCAGGGTCCGCGGTGTGTCCTGGTGTGAGAAGGACCATCTGTCACCCCCACCTCGCCCCGGGGATGTAGTTGTGACTTCCCCAGAGAAGCCCCATTAATTAACGGGCAGCCCTCGCTGTCAGGGAGCTGCCCGCTGCGGCCGCGGGCAGCGCGGGGAGGAGGAGGAGGCATCCAGCGAGGGAGAGAAAACAGGTCATTTTTCAAAGTGATGAATGGGAGGAAAAGAAAGTGGAAAGGCGGACAAGGGGAAGAGAAGGGAACTGATTTCCAGATAAAGTTTTCAGGACACTTAAATAAACATCTCAGCCAGCAGAGCAATGGGTGGGGGACGGCGGGAGGGACGTGTGTGAGCTGGGCAGCGCTGGAAACATTTCAACAGGACACTTCAAATAAACAGCATTTAAAAAAACCTGCATGCTCTCCATCCCAGGGGTTTTCCTCCCTGCTTCGCCCTCCGCAATTCCCACTGTGTCTCCAGCTCGGCCTGAAGCTTGCAAGTATTCCCGGTCCTGTTTTGCGGCCCAGCAAGGGGGATCCTGGGCTGGGGGACCCTCACCGTGGCTGTGGGTCCCTCCCCTCCTCTCGGGTGCGGGGAAGAGCGGCTGTGGGTCCCTGGGGCCCTTCGTCCCTGGAGGAGGAGCAGAGGAGGCAGAGCCACCCCGTCCCTTGCCGCCACCTCTTCTCCTTCCCTTCAAGAACAAAAGAGCAAAGGGGGAGAGCAGAAATTGCCGAGCCATTAAAAACAAAAATGAAAGCCCATCAATGAATTCATACGGCATTAAATGTTAATAATTAGGGGATCGTAAACATTTATGGGAACAGATTAAAGCCAAGTTCTGCTCCATTAAATTGCTCACGTGGCCTCTGCTTTCCACCCACCTCAAGGGAGGAAGAGAGAAAACAGGAGAGGAGGTTTGCGCACGAAGGGCTCCTGCTCCCCGTCGCATCTCCAGCCCTGGAGGAGGAGCTCGGTGATCCGGGGGTCCCCCGCAGCTCCAGCCCCGCCAGCGGCCCCCGGGGACGTCCCTGCCGGTGGNTAAAGCCAAGTTCTGCTCCATTAAATTGCTCACGTGGCCTCTGCTTTCCACCCACCTCAAGGGAGGAAGAGAGAAAACAGGAGAGGAGGTTTGCGCACGAAGGGCTCCTGCTCCCCGTCGCATCTCCAGCCCTGGAGGAGGAGCTCGGTGATCCGGGGGCCCCCCGCAGCTCCAGCCCCGCCAGCGGCCCCCGGGGACGTCCCTGCCGGTGGGGGCCCGGGTCCCACGCGCGATGCTCCTCGGAGCGGTCAGGCGGGGTTAGCTCCGAGAGGCAGAGCCTGCGGCCACCGAGAGCCGGGCGGCTCCCGCGGCGAGCACGCCGGGATCCGGCAGCCGCTCCCTGCCACGGCAGCGGGGAAGCTCGCGGTGGAAATGGCGTGTTTTGAGCGTCTGAGTGGGGATAACGCCGCGATTAATCATCCGCACTGAGCCCGCTGCTCCTTTTGACTTACTTGTGGGTTTTAGGAAGTATTTGAAGTGAGGCGTGGGTAAATGTGCCAAACGCAGGCAGAGCATCTCCTGGACACCTCAGCCGCGTCCTCATGTGCCCATCTGTGGGGGCTCCGTGGGGGGGTTAATCACCTCGCCGAGGAAACCTCGTTAGAAACACGCAGCAAACCAGCTGTAAAACCTTGCACCGCAAGAACAATGCTCTGCGGTTCTGCAGCAATATTTACAACAGCCTCTTTTTTCATTAGTTAAGCCTCTAGTGGGGCAGATAGCGGCATTCCCAGAGGAAGAGAAGACAAGTTACTTGGGGGGAAATCCTGCCCGCGTTTCTCCTCTCCTGTGTTTGCAGCATCCCCATCCCCGCTTTGCAGAAGCCGGGGGGCGGCAGGGATGCACCCCGGGACGAGCTGTGTCGCTGGGTGCAAGGGGCTGGGTTTTCTCTACCCCACAGAGAATGAAAATGTTTTATTTTTATCGCTTAAATCAATGTTTCTTGGGAAAATGTTCTATTTTTTTCAGTGAAGGTAATCTTAATGAGCATTTTTTTTCTAACCGGGTGTTTTTAAATGCCAAACCTTTTCTGAAAACATGTTTTTCTCAAGCACTGCCTTCCATTTGCCAAAAAATACATTGAAATTTTTGGCAAGAAAAAAAAAAGTCACTTTTCAATAAAATACTTTTTGAATAAAGAAATGTAAGTAGATCTTAGGTCTCTGCTTGGGATGCCTGGCCCTCGGCCTGTCTCCTTCAGACCTGATTTACCTACTCACTGCTCACCGCTTCTCCTGCAAAAATAACCGTTCTTTCACGCCTGTGGTGGGATCGCGGGAGGAACGGGAGGAACCTGTCAGGCATCCCTGCGCTGCTGGGAACACGTCGGAGCGACTCCCGGAGCGACGGCTCGGCGGGAGCGGGGCAGCTCTGCCCGGATCCAGCAGCTGGGGGAGGAGGAGGGATCCCCACACCGACACAGCTGGAAAAACGTCCCGTTTTGGGGCCGCGGCCACGCTGGCGGGAAGCCACCTCCCAGCCGGGCGGGATGCACCGGGAGCCGGCTGCTGGATGGGAGCGGGCAGCCAGACCAGCCCTTTGCTTCAGCCCTGGGGAAAAGCCCCGTCTGCAGCTTGCACCCCTCGCCGGGGGCAGCCCAGAACATTCCCGGTCGGTACAGCCGTGGGCAGGCGGCAGGCAGGGAACGCACACGGGCCCCGCGGAGGCCCCGCAGCCCATCCCGGTGGGACCGTGTTGCTGTTGGCCGCCCCGCGCGGCTCCGGCCGTGCTGCAAGGCTGGGGCTGGGGGTCCGCGGCGGCGGGGGCCCTTCGCAATCGAACGCTTCCTGCTGGGGACCCTTCGAGGGCGGCCCTTGTAGCAGATCTAATTATACAAACAATTTTGTTCTGCTTCTCCAAATAAACACAGCGAGGTCTGCGGGACACGGCACGATGGGAAATTAGAAATGAGAACGCTTGTTA
>WEKW01015168.1:279988-295634 GCA_013389905.1 Sula dactylatra | reverse complement strand
CAACGGCCGGAACGGAGGGGAGCGAGCATCCCCCCGCCCGCTGCCTGCTCCTGCCCCGCAGCTGCCGGCCGGGGCCGACCGCGGCATCGCTCAGCAGAGCCGCCCGCCTGGGGACCCACCGCCGTCCCACCCGCGCCCCAGGGGAGAGGGTGCAGGTCTCTGCCCCGGAGGAAGCCGCAGGACACCAGATATTGGGCCCTGATGCAGTTACAGGGACGGGAGAGAGCCCGGCAGGGCAGCGGGAAAGCTGCGACGTTAAGCTCCACTTCAGGGTGTATCACAGTAACCCACGCAGGCACTTTTGATGTAGTGGTTTGGAGCTGGCCCTTGGACTCTGCAATTTGCTTTAAATTGCCCACTCAGCACCCAGCACCGCGCTCGCTGGACGCCGCTCCCTTGGCCGGCGGCGGTGGAAAGGGCTCAAGGAGCTTGCCTCGGAGCTGCCCTCCCTTTGTCTGATCTCTTGGGGGTTTTGCAACAATTAATTATCTGCTATACAATAGCAAGATCACTCCTCCTGGCCAAGGTTAAACATCCCAGTGCTGCAAAACAGCATTCATGTTAGCTCAAAAATAAATCTTGCTGATTCCCTAGGCAATGCTGCTGCTTCTGATTCTTTGTCCATAGATTAGAGAAATGGGCAACAGCGCGGCTCCAGACCCTGGGAAGGAGATCAAGAGCTCCTCGCCCCCTGGCCACCGCTCGAGCTGTGAATTACGGCTTGGGCCCCTCCTGTCGGCAAGTTGCTCGTGACCCCATGGCAGTTTTTGCCGGCACGTGGCTCGGTCTGCAGCCGGTCAGAAATCCCGGGGCTGGCAAGCTTTGCCATGGGCGGCCTTCGAGCGCCGGCTGTTGGGGCGGCGTGGCCGGGATCGCGACGGTGCCATGGCGCGGATGCATGGGACCTGCCGACACGGAGGAGAAGCGGTTGATGGAGCCCCAGATGTCTCAGGCTGTTCTTTGTCAACAGGGGAGGGATCCCGACACTGAGATGAAATAAGCCTCTGAGGTCTAGAGGCTGCACAAAGAAAAACAAGTAGAAATGGCACTAAGACGCTCAGATCCGCAAACTTAAAAGCATCTGGTTCTGCTCCCGAAGGAGAGGGGGAATCAGATGTGTTCACTGTCTGCTGGGCGGCGCGTCCCGCTTGCTCTCTCACATGGTACTTGCCTGCGTATGCGAAGTGATGGGGAGACAGTTCTGTCTTTAAGAGTCATTTACGCCCGGCACTTTTCCACATGGGAATGCGCCCGTGTGTGCACAAGTACAGGCACTTCCACAAATAAAAGCATTTCGAGCAAAGCATCCGTTCCAAGAAGCGCATGTGGGACGCTGCGCAGAGGCGGGGAAAGCCCAGCCCAGTTCGGACGCGGGGCGCTCGCTGCAGGACTGGCCCCGCTCTGGTTCTGGGGGTCTCACCAGCCGGAGCAGGGACACAAACCACGCTGTCACACGAGGGACCGCGGGGGGCACCGCTGGGGGCTCCCCCCAGCCATGGGGATGGCGCTGCCCGCGCTGAGCGCCCGGCTCAGGCTCTCACGGGACGGGTATGTGGGCTGCTGCCCACCACGGCCCACGCCTTCCCCCCCCAAAAACCAACACGCTGGGCCCCGTCCCCGTGGTGGAGGAGCCAGTTCCATTCACCCCTCTGGACTCAGCCAGGCAGCCTTTTTGGGTACTCTTCCACTGGGGCAGCTCCTGGGTCCCCCCTGTCGGGACACGCAGGCTCCCCTGGGGCCAAGCAAGGGCAGGAGAACGTCTCCCCGCATCCCCTCTGATCTCAGCGAGGACCTGCAAAGCGTGCGGGCTGCCCTGGCCCAGGTTGCTGGGGGCGGTCTGGGCTGCTCTGGAGGACGTACGATGCTAAAAAGCCAGAGTGGACCAGGGCCAAGCGAACAAAGGTTTTATTAATTGGAGTGCGTGTGGGTAAGTAGCATTGATCACTAAAGTCAAGGGAAGTACATTACTTAATGGCTTTTGCACAAATGCTCCTGGAGAAAATGTGTCTGGCTGCTTAGTTGATTTGGGATTTTATTTTGTTTATTCTCTCCCTCCACTCTTTTTGCAGAGGCACGGCTAGGTGCTGAGCGTCCAGCACCTGCACTGTGTGCCTTACAGGTTTCTCATATCAAAGCATCCCATTTCATGTTCTCATTTCCACCTCCCTTATCCCCCCCTAGCTCCCAGGAAGAGATGTGCAAGCAAAAGCCAGTCTGGTAGCATGTTTCGCCCCCAGAGAAAATCTCTGTTAGACCTGCCTGGAAGGGTAGCAGACCCCCCACACCCCCTACATCATTCACATATTCCAGGTGAGCTGAGGCATGGAGCAGAGCAGCCTTCCCCAGCGTCGCCCTCCTGACCACCGTGATTTTATAATGACTGTTGGCACTGCCCGAACAGCACGGCAGCACAAGAGCTCCGTGCTGGAGCGTGCTCCAAGGCCAGGCTGCGCTGAGTCCTGGTGTCCAGCCAGGACCTGGTGGTCAACTGCATTTTCCCTGGGAGGCTGGAGTGGAGGAGCTGTTCCCCAAGCTCTCAGCAGTCAGTCAGCCTGACAAGTGCCGCAGCATCCTCCATTGCAGCTGCACACAAGGGGCCACTCCAGACCATGCCTGTAACCCAGCCCCGCAGCCCTGTCGGCAACAAAACCCATTGCACAGCCAATAAATAATTCACGCCAGCAAACTGGCTCTGCTCACTGCCACGCACAGCCGCAGCCCGGGGGGCCGGGAGAGCCCCACAAGGGCAGAAGCACCCTCGCACGGTGCCAGCGGATGGGGCAGAGCTCCGCTGCCGCCTCGCCGCCCTGCCCTGCCGCTCTGCTGCCTGGCCCCGCCAGGACTGCCAGCCTTGTGCTTGCTAACGCTCGCTCAAGCGTGCGCCACCCTGCCTGCAAGGGCAGCTCTGCCTGGAGCCGGAGCAGCGGCCAGCGAGCTGCCTGATCCCGGCGGGTGGCTCGTGCTGTTACCCTGGAGAAGCCGGTTAGCCCGCTGGATGAGGATGTCATTGCGCCAAATCAGAAAGGTCAGGGTCTGCAGCGGCTTGTCTGGCAGTCTGCGGTAGCGAGGCACTGTCTAACCCAGGCTGCCCTAAGCACAGCCCCGTGCTCAGCGAGATGCTGAAAACACAGGTTTGGAGAGGGGCCGTGCTTCCTATCTCACACTCCTGGGAGCTTTCAAGTAGCTCCTTCTCTTAATCCGAACACCAAAAGGACGCAGTAGCTAAAGGCCAGTGTTAACTCCAGGTCTAAGCTGGGTTTTTTTTCCCTATACGCTCTCCTGCATAGCTGAGGGTAAGAAGCTGGATGTTTCTAACCAGCCAGTGCCTTGGGACATCTTCCCCAGAGAGGCAGCGAGCACACAAAATCCTCAGGTGGATCTAATATGAAATTTAATTAATTTATAAATGGAAACACATGGTACTACCATGCCTGAGGGAGCAGAGGTCTGCAGCTGGTCCAGGCCACCGCCCCTGTCCCGGGACATCCTCGGGAGGTCCCAGCATTCTGGTTTGGCATCAGGACTGGGAGCGGGGACCGGTCCCACAAACAGACCTGTGAGTTTCCTTCGCTTTTTTCTTTTAATTCTTTTTTCTAGACATCAGAGAGAAGATGGTTTTAAGGGCTCATGGAGTTTTTTCATATATAAAAATATAAAATGAAAGGTAGATAGGCACATGGCTTTAATGATCATTCGTTCAGTTTGCACTTGTTTTTCTACCCAACACACTAAGGAGCGATGATCTTAATAAATATGTAACAAAATGATCAGTCTGTTCCCAAAACAGCTCAGGTGTCTGGGAAGACGCGGATACACGGGGCCGTGTTTGCCTCTTCACCTCTGTGACCTGTGCTGCACTGGGATTTAAAATTGGGATGGCCGAGGGACGATGCTTGCATTTTGCGAAAATTTCCCAACTTCACAAGTTGATTGTCCTCAACTTCCTGCAGAAGTCTCTTGACAGAATGGCATTGATGGAAGAAAAAAACAACCTTTTTCTCTACAACCCTTGAAATGTTCCATTTTGGAGCAGTTGAAGCAGATTATGAAAGAAAACAGACCCTCCAATCACAGCCCGGGCAGGAAGGCTGGAAACAAGCGGATGCGAGCATGAAATGTGATGTGCAGTGGGATGAGATAAACTCCCTATCTTGTTTTGGCCCATTATGGATATTATTCATCAAAACACTTTGTTGAAATCAGCTAGCTCCGGGTTTTGTTAATTTTCTCTTTCAAAAAAATCAGACTTTGGGGAAAAAAGTGCCAAAAATAGATATTTAACTAGCTGCAGCCAAATGGTCCTTGAGTTCAGCTTGTCATCCCGGGTTATTACTTCACTTATATCCCCGTGATAATTTGGGATGGTTTCTCTGAGCCAGAGGGGGGTGGAAAACATGCTGCCTTGTTAAAATATTCGGGATATTTTCCTGGCTGGCAAGAAGCAGCCAGGATTAAGTCCTTATCCTGTGAAGAGCGTTATTACAATATGCCTGGGCGAAGTCTTTGCAGGGACAGAGATGATCTGTGTCCCCCGCAGGAGAGGGGTCCCTCGCCCTGCCCCGAAGCTGCCGGAGAGAAATAAACAACCAAACCCAAAGGAGCAAACCCGGGCGTCCGTGCACGCCGAGTTCCCTTCCTTTAGCCACGCGGAGATGCCGTCCCGGTGAAACGATGGGGAGGGAGGGCAGGGCGCGGGCGGGGGTCCCGGCAGCCCCCAGCCTCAGGGGTGCCCCCTGCACCCCCACAACCTCTCCCAAACATTTCAATGCGCAATCAGGGGGCAGAGGAAGGAGAGCTATATTTGAAGGCGCCCTTGATTTCTCAAGTATCAGTCGCAGGCTTGCATTGTTTGGGTAAGTTGGGTGCCAGCTCGGGTTTCTTAGCAACCCTGAGGGGCTGATGCTTTCCATTCCCCGGCATCACACACAGCAAATTAAGCCCCAGCCTTTCTCTAGACCGTGCTTTGCACACCTGCCCTGGCTCTGCCGCTTTGGGGTGCACGGGGAGGGTCCCCCCGGGAACGGCGTGGGACACCCCACCTCTCCCTGCGCCGGGACCAGAAACGCCGACATCCCTCAGCAGTGCCTTGGAGGGTCCCACTGCCACCCCCCGATCCGTATTTCCTACTCCTCCTGCTACGCCCAAGCGTGGCCCCTCTGCAGCAAGGGCGGCCGGGCAGGCATGTGCTTTATTTCTCACATTTCTTTATTTAAATTTTATAAATCAGTCGGAGGCACATTTGCTGCTGTTCGTATTTTTTGGATCAGCCTCGGAGCAAGGAAGGGCAGCTCAGCACTCCCCTGAAGCAGCTTAGTGGTTTTTATACCACAGCGGAAAAGACCATCAGTGAAGGATTGTAAATTGAGCCAATTAAAGGAATCACTGAGATAATAAAGGACAGGCCATCCTCCTCTTGGTGCAGCTCTGGACTTCAGAGGGTTTATACAAAATCACATATTGCCTTTGTATAATTCAACACCCTTTAAGTAATGTTATGAAACAAAAGCACCACCCTTATTTTGAAATAAAATCATGCATGCTCTGCCATCTCAGATGGCTGGGGTTTTGCCCTTCTCTTTAGGACAGTGACTCCAGGCCAGCTGGTTTCACGTCCCATCTTTTACTAATTGTCCATTTTTCCCCTCCACTAAGGAGAAATCAGTCAAATCTCTGCAAAATGAGAACCGAGGGATGACTTTTAAAGCAAGGGGGAACTCGCTCTCCACCACAGTCTGCTCTGTGCCCTGTGCCGGGCACTAAAGGGGATTCTGTCATGGCTTGGTAGTTTTACCCAGCTGCCCTCCATCCCTGGGGCGGAGGAGCCCTGCGCCGGCCCGGACACCCTCAGCCCCGCTGAGCTCCTCAAGGCTCAGCCCCAAGGCCAGATTTGTGAAACCTGAGAACAGACCATGTCTTTTGCTTCAAGACTTTCCAGCAACACCACCAAGTGTGCTGCAGCATATGCGATCTGGTGAAAGTCATTAAGGCTCCGTGATGAACCACTAACATCCCTCGTTAGCTCGCTAGCACTTAGTCACTCGTCTGATTTCAAAGGGTCCAAAATCTCCAGGCTTTGCAGCATCATTGGTGGAAATCTGTTTCAGCCACGCTCTGCTCTCTCAGCCCAGGGATGCTCCAGTACCAGCTGTGTCCCTAGCTGCCACCACAACGGAGATGAGTATTTCCAGGCTTAATTACAGCAAGTTTGGGTACTTCTGATCAGGAACTCATTTCAGTTGTCAGCTTTGGGGATAAACTTGGTTTATGTGGAGGATGAGGGCTGTGGTGTGCCGGCGACAATTTCGGCTGATTTGCTGTGACCCTCAGCCACCCCGGACTGCAGGGACCACAGCTGCCAGCCAAGCCTGGGCTTGCTGCAGGTGGCTGGGGCAGGTCAGGGCTTCCAGGCTGCAGCCTTTCCTCCCCACTGGGTTGGGGGAGCTGGACAAGTACGTGCCGGCGTGTGGGCATCGGGCTGGGGCTGGGCCCTGGGTGTGCTGGCATTTCCCTGCACGCCACACCACCACGGACAGGAGATGCCAGCCCTGTTCCCTGCAAATAAGGCACCTGGAGAGGTGTAAGAGGAAAGGACCAGCTGGAATATCACAGGGAAAAGGACAAGCCAAGGGGTAAAACTGTGGCGGTCAGGACTTCATGGGAGCCATGTGGGCTCTAAGCCAGCCCCTCTGGATCTTGGCAATGCCTTGATCCACCTTTTTTGGAAACATATGTGTACACGTTGTGAGCGTGGGCATGGCTGCGATGGGGAACTCGGCCAGCCTGCATCTTTTCTGTCATCTTCTCCTGCTCCCCTCCCAGCACCGGGCAGCTCCCGAGGGCCGCTGGACGTGACGAACCAGCTGAAGCAGCGACTGCGGGATGAAGCTGGTGATCTGGTTTCAATAAAATCAGCAGATTGTTTCATGGCTGGGTGGGAAAGTTGTGAGGCTCCAGGATTTGCTCTTCTGGCAGCTGGATCCTGTTTGTCCATCACCATCTCCCTGGAGAGCAGCTCACACCCCACCTCTCCGCAACAGGCTTCCTGGAGAGGTGGTCGATGCCCCAAGCCTGCCCGTAATAACACGCTTCGGCTTTTGGTCAGCCCTGAGGTGGTCGGGCAGTTGGACTAGGTGATCACTGCAGGTCCCTTCCAACTGAAAATCCTCTGTCGTGCTGGTCGGAGCACGGTGCCTGCCGTGGGACCCAGCGCGCCCGTGGCACCAGCCTCCTCTGGGGACACAAGACAAGAGCGTAAAGCAGAAAATAAAAGCCTGGTCTGAGAGATGAATGCGTCCGTTGATCTGCAGCTTCCCACGTTCTCGGAAGCACTGGCAGGTTGGGTGGGTGAGAGGGTTTCCGGGGAGAACTGGGCTTCCTGGGCTGCCCAGCACAGGCCCTGCAGAGCCGAGCCCAAAAAGCGTAGCTGCCCCCGAGCCTGGGGGTGTTTGTGGCGTCCAGGGGGCAGAGATACGGGAGCATCTCCCGGCTCCGACTCGGCAAAGCGCTTCCGTGTGCAGCTTTAATGGGGTCATTAAGCGTATGCTTAAAGCTGAGCCCGCGCTCCAAGGCGCTGCTCAGCCGGGGACCCAGAGCTAGTTCAGACGGAGGCAGCTGAGCGCTTTGAAATATTGGGCACTTTTCTAGGTTACATTTAGCCTTTCTCTGTACCTTTAAATTCCAAAAGCAATGTGACTTCTAAGGAAAAAAGCAAGCCTTTAAAGCAGTAAACAGCTGTTTTCCCTCTTTCTATATAAGAGCAATCTTAAAAAAACACTAAAAAATTTAACAACCTTATTTTTTTCCGAAGTGTTTTGGTGAAGCAAGGCCATTTCAGGGGTCTGTCAAGCGTACTCAGAAACAGCGTGACATATCCAGTAACAGCATCACCAATAACCGGCTTGGCCTTCCTCCCTAGCTTGGCTTTATTACAGTCCCTAAACTGGCCCGATAGGAATTTCTGCTCTGTATTTAAATGAACTTGCAGGCAGTAAAGGAGCGCGTATAAAGAAAGGGGTGAGCATTATGTCAGTTTTGTGTATTGTAACCCCTTTACTTACAGCCCCTATATCTTCTGAATTCTGGCAGGGGCAGAAGCACTAACTTATTCACTCCCACTGTCTCCATCCCCAAAGTGTGCAGTTAATCCCAAATCTGAGGCTGCAATATCAGCTTTCTGTTCTAGCCAGGACAGAAAAAAACCAGAGCAGGACAGACCAGCTGCATTTAGCGCCCCATCAGCTAAATTTCAATGAAATCATTTTGATTAATTGTTTAGGATGGGAAAAAAGCCCCATTAACTGTACATTTGCTGTTAATTAATAGTCTGCTGTTTTCCTCCTCTCCGGCACAGCACTTCCGAGCCGGTCCAGCTCTGCCGTGAGCGCAGCACCTTTGATAGGCACGGCAGCGGCGAGTGCCGGGGGTGGGTGATCCGGGCGAGGGAGTGAGCCGCGTCGGCGGGACCCCGGGGAGGGTGACTTCTCCAAGCTCCGTGCCCGGCTCCAGAGAGACGATGACGGAGCCATGCCGATGCATGAGGAGTGGTAAAAGGTAACGGCCCCTGCACCGCCCTGCTCCGCTGCGGGGCTGCTCCTGCTCCAGCCGTGGGCAGCACCCGTGGGTGGCTGCGCAGTGTCAGCGGGGCAGGCGAGGCCTTCCGCAGCTCCTTGGTTTTATTATTTTTAATAAATTCTCTTTTCGTGTATTTATTTTCTGTGCATATTTTATAAATATCTCTGGAATGTTATTTGAGAGGAATGTTGGCCAATATCGCCCGGAAAACAGATGCCGGAGTTGCAGTGGGGGACGGGAGCAGGGCAGTCCCGTGCGCCTCAGGGGCGGTGGGCGCCCGCAGGGCTTAAAACCAGTAGCGAACACACAAGGTAGGCAATGAAGGAAAAGTCTTGCTAAATCATTTTCATTCATAACAACTACGCTGAGGTGCCCACAGGACATTTCAGGAGTCAAAAGGCAGGCGGGAGGAGGGAGCAGCTGCACGGCAGAGCATCTGCCCGGCCGCTCCTGCAGCGAGGCACGGGCTCGGCCGCGGCATCCCCGTCCCCGGCGCCCGTCAGCACAGGCAGCCCTTGAGCAAAGACCTTCCTCGTCCGGTTTAGACGGGCTCCCGTGCTCTCGTGGCTGTCGACCGTATTTCGCAGCTTCCGTAGGAAGCCCTTTCGGGTTTTAAGCCCAGAGGCTGAGGGTCCTCACAGAGAAGCTCTTGCACGATACCATTCCTTGGGCTGCCCGGCTTTATTTGAGTTAAGGCGTCCTTTCCGCCACTGACACCTTCCAGGGTAAGTCACCCAGGAAAGAAAGTGTAAAATACGTGGACGGCGCTGAGGCTGGGCACTCGGTCCTGACCGGCCTTGCAGCTCTGCTCAAAGCTCCTCACGTGGCTCTCTGACTTTTCTGAACTTAATTGTCAATATTTTTTCCGCCTGTAATTAATCCAGAAATTTTCATTCAAATTCAATTTGAATTTAGGACAAACCAAAGGCTGTAAACATGGTTTCTTCCAACTCACCTGCACCACGTGGACTCAGCCCTGCTAGAGAAGGAGAGAAAAGCTCGCGAACGACGACTGGGTCTCCTAATTGGGGAGATTAGTCGGGGAGTGCAGCACCAGCCCCGGCACCTCCGGAGCAGGGCACCTGGCGACAGAAAAGGAACAGATGCCCGACGGTAGAAGTGCTTGCGAGCCTGCAAGCTTCTCCTCTTCTTTGCCAGCTGTGCTGACTTTCCGACAGCGAGACCAGCCACAGACCTCGCGGCTGTCCTCCGTTGCGGCACGGGCACTGAAATTCGCTGTTTGACACGGCAGCCCCATCACAGGGGACAGAAGGGCCAAATCCACCCCTGAGAGGCAGCTGCCAAAGCCCCTGGGAGAAGCAGCCCTGCAGAGCTTGCTGCCTGTAACCCTTCAGCTCCAGACGCGGGGGCCAAGGAAAGCCTCCGGCTCGCTCCCTCCCCATCCTGCGCTACGTGCTCCGACACGAGGTGGTCCCTGCGCTGCCGAGCTCCCCCCGCACGGCTCCCGCTCCCCGCTCGGCGGCACCCGCCACCTCAGAGGGTTGGACTCTTGGGGGACCGTTGCTTCTCAGACGCGTCCCCCCATCACCCTGGCGGGGACCGGGGGCTGCGGGATGCAGGATGCTCGGAGCCCGCCGCCTCCGCAGGCGCTGCCCGGTCCAGCACGGCCCCCACGGGGTGCACCGCAAAACCAGAGCGATGCAGGGAAAGAGCAAAAGCCGAGCTGGGGCCAGGGGCCGGGCTCTGCTCCAGGGGCAGGCGCGAAGGCCACCGGCGCTCCCCGGGTCCCATCCTCCAAGGCTTCAGCAAAAGGCGGAGGAGGAGGAGGAGGGAGCGGTGCGCAGGCAGGGGCGGGCGGAAGGCAGATCGCTCACCTTCGGTGGTGACTTTCCATTTTTTCAAGCGCTTGGGTTTCCTGCAAATAAGCTCTGGATTTCCTGGGGCTTTTTTATTCTTCTCAAACTACCGTGGCCTCCAGCTTGTGCTGGCAGATCCCTGTGCATGCACAAAATATCACTGCTGTCAGCCAGATCTCCAAGTCTGTGCAGGAATCATTACAGGTTTGGGTCTAAAAGCTTCCTTGGGGGATTTCTTGCCCTTAATTTTTGACCTGCACGCTCAGCATTGGCTTCACCTTCAGGAAGCATTTTCTCTGGATACCCCGTAACAGCAGCGAGCCCTGGTCTAGGCAGGCAAGAGGGGCTGTACCACCCCGCTTTCGGTGTCTGCGCCGCAGATGTCTGGGCCGTGCGGTATCAGTGCAATGAGCTGCTACAAAACCCGGGCTCTGCATCCCTCTGCGCCACCACCTCAGCCCAGAGGAAGGAGCTAATCTGAGTCTTTGTACAAAGACGGAGTCATTCACCGCCGTGCCACATGCTTAATTATCCTGACTAGAAAGAAGAGCCCTGGTAACATTTGGTCCAAATTAATGATGGTTTGTTTTGAAATGCAAATAGTTTTTAATCAGAGGGGGAAAGGTGGAAATAGACACTACTTAGTTTCTACATTTTAATTTTTTTAATGAAGCCATGCATCTGTGTTTTTTTAAATATATATTTCTTTTAACATGGAGAATAACTTTTGTGTGGGCTGAATTAGCTCTAAATGAAAGCAAACAAGGCATAATTAGAAAACGGTTCACTTCTTTTCTTCTGTTTCTTTTCCTCTGTAAGGGCAGCACTGTAATAAGGTGTGCATCTGGGAGGGGAGGGAAAGCACCCCGGCCGAGCGTGCCCGTCTGGGGGGGCCTGGCTGGCGCGGAGGGGGATGGAGAGGTGCTGAAAAGCCTGGCTTGAGGTGGGAGCTGGGCTGGGAGCTGGGCGAACACCGGGACTCGTCCCGGCTGCTTCGAGGCTCCCGGAGGCGCGGGACACGGCCCCTCGCCCCGTTTTCAGCCCTGCCAGCGCCACGTCGCTGCGAGCCCCGGTCCCCGCACCCCGACGCCCCGACCGCTGGAAGCGGCTTCTGCCGAGGGGCAGGGTGGAAGGTGAGGTCCCGGCTTCCAAAGGCGCCTCCACGTGCGAATCTGGGAAGCTCCCATTTGGGAACGCCATGAGCTTCTCATTTAATATGGTACCATGCCGCATTCTTTCTCTATAAAGAAACCTCATTTAACTTTAGGCGTGTTTATACATCTAATTAAAAATTGGTCATGTTTAATTGATTGCATATATCATTACTGCCGCCTCACTGCATCCACGAGCACGGTCTAGCAGCAGTCGCGGAGCCGCTTCCCCGCGCTGCGGCGCAGGCACACGAACACTGCCGGGGCACAGCCAGGTTCCCTCGGCCTTGTCCTCCTTTCGTTCCCAGCGTCCAGTGCTGCCTCCTCCTCCGCGGAGCTCCCACCGCCCGGCTGCAGCCGCTGTCCTGGGAGCATCTGGGCAGAGCCGGAGGGAAGCCTTGGCCAGGCGCTCTGTGGCATCCCTCCAGCACGACAGTGCACACACAAAACACCACTCTGGGCTGGCGGTTTCCAAATCCCTTGGGGCTGGGGAGGAGAAAGCTGTTTTCAGGGCAAGGGAGAAGCTGGAGAGCCCTCTCCCGTGTCCCTACCACCACTGCATCTGTGCCGAGCAGGGCGCTGGGGCTGTGTCGGGGCCGTGGCTCTCCGGCCGGCAGCTGCCCGCGCTCCCCATCACCCTGGGCTTGGTGCAACCCCCGCGGCAAGGAACGCATGGGCTCCTTGGGGCGGGAGTCCGTCCTGCTGCAGGGACAAGGGGGAGCACGGGTGGGCAGAACCACCGACGGAGAGCCCAAGCCTCGCGCCTCNCCTCCCTGTCACACCCCTCCCCGGTAATTGAATCAAATTGTCAGCAAAGAGGGGATGATGATTCAGCTCCCACCAAAGGCTAGACTATTACCTAGCAGCTTAATAATGAAAACTGTCATCATTCCTGCAATAAGGAAAGATAAATAAGTTATTAAATGCAAGAGCCCGCCACCCTCCCCGGGCAGGGCACCACGCCAGAGGAATATTAACTTCTGGTCACAGCCTATCTGTTCGGGGAATGGAGAGGAATACCCTGAGCGCTCGGAGAAAGAGCTCTTTCTCCTCCAGCCGGCTTTGAAAGGGCTTCTGCTTGCTTTGTGCTGCTGCTGTGTGCTTGGCGAACCAAGAGCCACCGCTCCCTGCTCCTCCTCAAAGGCTGAAAGATAAATACAGTCCCAGAAAGGGAGACAAGCTGGGAAGACTGAGTCTGAGGAGGGGCCAGAGCGGGGTCTGAAGATGCACGTTGATCACCCAGGTCTGACGAGCCCTGGTCTGGAGCAATGAGCGCCTTAAGCAGAGCTTTCCTGAGCAGCTTCGGTGGGACCCTCTGCTGCAAGGCAACGGAGGAGCGGCCGACAGAGCATCACCCGTGGGCAGCTGCTGCGGGTGGTGCCGCGCAGCGAAGGGGCCGCTTCAGCCTCACGCTGGACCCAGCTTGGCTCAGCAGCCAGAATCGCTCTCCTGTCCCTGACGGCCCCCGCCACGTTCACCCCGTTGCGGCTCAACGTTAGCGCTGTCAGTACGTTACAAAATGAAAGGCACGTCTCGTGCGGACAGAAAAAGGTGAGAAACAGGAAAGAAAGGAGGAAAGAAGAAGTGACCTTTCTTGCCCAGCTGTATTTTACTGGGAGAAAATCCATGAGCCGTTACGTGACCCGCTGGGAATTGAGGGAGCGAGCCCTGGTAGTGCTCCGGCTGCAGCTGTGCGCTGCGGAGACCCGTCGGTGCTGTTCTGCAGG
This sequence comes from Sula dactylatra, assembly GCA_013389905.1. Taxonomy (NCBI): domain Eukaryota; kingdom Metazoa; phylum Chordata; class Aves; order Suliformes; family Sulidae; genus Sula; species Sula dactylatra. Next base: position 282,368 of record WEKW01015168.1, on the reverse strand, counting down.
GCTAGCCATAATAAATGACCTTCATAACACCTTCCCTCTAACATTCTCCAACTTTCCCACTAATAAACAATGTGGTTGTCTAGGCAGTCCTATCGTCTTATCTAAAATTTGCTCCTTCCTTCCCTGCTGAACAGCCAAAGCGTCTTCCACTGAGCCTACAGCGACGCATTCTCCTCTCCAGCCTTCTTCGGGGGGTGAGGTCCTCCCCCGGCCTTCACCTTCTCCCACTTCCCGAGCTCTGACCCCTTCCCCATTGCTGCCAGCTGCTTAGAAAGAAAAATATTTGCTGATGTGGCACCTCTCTCGCTCTCTCTGGGCTACCTCAGTGCCATTTTTAGCCTCAGCACAGCCCCTGGAACCATTTTTTTTAATCACTGTGTTTACACGCACCTCCTGGAGGCTGCTAAAGTGTCCTGACAAGCCTCTGAAATCAAAGGCTTGGAGCTGCCCCGGGGGCAGGGACCAAAGAGAAGCCATCACCTGGGCTCCCGCCGGGATCGCCGGGAAGGGCTGCCGGAACACGCCTGGCGCGGGCGGGCTCCCGTNGCCACCCACGGCGGCGCAGGTCCTGGCACGCCGCGCTCCACTCCCACCCGCCGCCCGAGCCCGCAGACGCCATCACAGACCACAGGCAAGTTTCCACCCTCGGCCAGAAAAGAATCCATAATGTTAGCGAACGTCTTAAAAATTAAGCATCTAATGAGCCCCATCCTGAAGCCAAGGGCTTGGTTCCAGTTTGGCACCGGCTCCACACCGTGCCCTTCCCATAACGGCAGACGGCTCTGCTTGGCTTGTTTGCCGAATCCCACAGCGCCCTGCCGGTGCCTTCCCCGGGGCAGCGGGGCTGCCAAGACGGAGCAGGTCCCGGGACGCTGCCGCCGGTTAGACGGCAAACGGAGGCGTGGGGAGAAGTGGGCAAGACGCGACCCGAGTCCTCACGCTCTGCATTATCTCAGCAGAGCCCCTTGCCCTTCGACGCCCAGAAACAGTTTGCTCCCTGAATACCCATTTTCAGGTCCTGTCCTGTCGATGGCTTCTGTTCCCTCACCCCATCGCTTGCGAGAAGGGTAGGTCTCGGGGGGCGTTCACCCCCCTGCGCCCTCAGGCTAAAGCTAAGGGCTTGTCCGTGTCGCAAACACCTTCGCGTCGTGCATCCTCTCTGCCGCAGAGCCCGGCCGGCCCCTTCCACAAATGCAGCAGCAGTGAGTCCTGCAGGCAGCTCGGAGGGGACCCGAGAGCCAGGCTGAAGGCAGTTTGTTAGAACCCTTCGTACCTCCACGCTTTTCTTGCTATTAACGACGCAGCATCCAGCAAGTGGACAAAAAAGACCTCGGCTGCCCCTGGTCTTGCAGCGGGAGGGGGTGGCCTCCTCGCAGCCCGCAGCGTGGGGTTTCCCCTCGCACGTCCCCCCCGGGCAGAGCTGGCCGGGGGGTGCCGCCTCCTCAGCCACCCCTCCTTCCCGCATCAGCCTGCCTCTGGCGTACTGCACCCTGAGTCATCCCTCCTGCAGACGTCTGGGCGCTGCACCCCACCGCTCGCCCACTCCTGCCCCGCTCCGGGCTGGACTCGACCCCGGTCCCGGGTCCCTGCGCGCCCCGGGCTGCTCCTCTGGAGACTCCTTTCCTACAGCCTTCTCTCCGCTGGCCAGCCTTCCGCCGTTCCCTGCCCTCTACTGCTCTCCTGCCGGCCATAAAAATATATAGAATATAGAACATTATTTTATGACGTACTATAAAAAAAAAAGTCCTGGAACTACGAGACACGTGCCAAACCTCAGCAGCACATGCAGGAATGCCTTTGTTCCAGCTGTTGCTGGATTGCCGGAGCTCTTCCCAGCATAGTTTGAAGGCTTTTCGGGACAGGAACCTTGTTTTCTTGATTTATTTGTTTTATCTGGCATCGGGCAGCAGCGGCGGTTGGGGCTATACATAGTCGGTGATACCATCTGTCCTTTACATGCAGCCCGTGGCCCGTCTCCTGAATTGCTGCCCAGGGCTCCCCAGATCAGAGGTGCACGTGGAGTTTGAAGCGTGGCTATAGACTGAGCCTGGAAGCGTGAGGAGCGGCGTGGGGCAGGGACCTGCCGTTCTCACCCAGGGTGCTGCCTTGTCTATTGCTCCTTAAATCTCGTCCCTCCTCCCCCGGGGCTGAGCCTCCCCGCGCCCACCACGAGCCAGGGGCGCGGAGCCCCTCGATGCACCGCAACCCTCGGCGCCGGCTTCTGCACGGCCACCTTGGGGAACCGCCGAGCAGGGAACCGCCCGTGTTTCTTCTCAGGGCTCCCACCAGACCCACAAATCACGGAGGGATGCCATCCAGCACCGGCACCCACGCCCCAGCATGCCAGCCCCACGCCCCGGCGTGCCAGCCCCACGCCCCC
>WEKW01015168.1:224926-272452 GCA_013389905.1 Sula dactylatra | reverse complement strand
CTGCCTGCAGTGACACCCAGCCTAACCCCCCTGCAGTGACACCCAGCCTAACTCTGCCTGCAGTGACACCCAGCCTAACTGCCTGCAGTGACACCCAGCCTAACCCTGCCTGCAGTGACACCCAGCCTTACCCTCCCTGCAGTGACACCCAGCCTAACCCTGCCTGCAGTGACACCCAGCCTAACCCTCCTGCAGACCTGCGAACATCCACCACAGTCATTTCTGCCATGACAAAGCAGCCCAACTGTTTTTCAGAAGCCGAAGACGCCTGCCCATGCCCGTTCCTGCTGGCCCCAGCTCTGCCTGCGTGGGTTCTCCTGTGGGTTTCAGAGCCGTCCTCCTCTCCTGGGCCAGTTTAATTCTGACCCGCAGAGGGGAAGGAGGAGGACGTTCAAATTCAAGTTAGTGAGGACAGATGCATTGGATCTTCACCAGGAGCTGCCAGCTGCCATTTCGGAGGGGGTGATCACATACCCCTCTGTTTAGTAAGGTTTAATTTAACTGTCTCGGAAGCCCATACGTCTCTCAGTGCCTGGGACAGTGGTGACTCGAGGAGGCAGCAGAGCTAAATCAGGTGCCAAACACTGATTCCTCTGCACATCCCCAGGGACTGACAACCAGAGTTACTGTCGCCATCTGTCTTCCCGCATACAGCTCCTGGAGAAGATGCACGCTCCTTCAGCTAACAGTGAAGACAGCAAAAGGACAAATGCTTTCATTTCCAAGCGTATGGATTTTCTGTTCAGGTGTTTTGGGAATGAGCTGCATTGGGGGAATGTGTTTTGTTCGTCTCTGTAATGGGCTGTAGCTGCTGCACTTTGCCGTTGTACAGGTGTTGCACTGTGCCCGTGCTTTACTGCCTGTCGTGGAGGGCTGGACCGGCTCCTCCACACCCCCTGCCCAGGGCGTCTTCCAGGGAGGTGCCTTTGAGATCCTCAGAGGAAAAAAATGTGTAAAAGATTGTATTTATCATTCCTCGTGCTCTTGCGCTTACACCAGGGAAGCTTGGAGACTGAAGGGGTTGGCCAGAAACCTGGGACATGTGATAAAAGCCTTTTCTGTCTAGATAGGACACATCTTCATGGGAACGAGTCCGGTATTAATAAACCATCAGCTAGCAGCCAAGTTTGTTGTGTTAACTCAAAAGTAATGAGGTCGTCATGAATCACTGGGAGTCTGGGACACCGAGATAGAAACCAGCTTGGAAAAATACTAGATTAGGCCAAAACCTGAAACTGAACCCTTTTTCTTTCTTGATGGTTGAAACTATTTAACAATTTATATTTTTCATATTAGTTTTCCATTTCGTGTTCCAAGAAAATGGGAGGGGAAACCCCAGGTACCGCAGAAACCATCCTGGTCTGGCCTCTGCACCCCCAAGCAAAGCCCCCCGAGGAAGGGGCTGTCGGGGATGCTGCTGTGCCGGAGGACCTGAGCCGGGGAGGGAGGGCATCCTGCTGATCTGGGGCACCAGGAGGACGAGGAGGCTGGGGCCAGACACTCGCCTCTACAGCAGCAGTTCCCAGAGGCTTTTTGCTCCTTGAGGGGTGCTCGGTGGGCAGGGGACCCACAAAATATGGGAGAAACACCCATTTGCAAAAGTTTTCCAGGCTACAGGTGTCTGGGGACTTTGGGGAAATAGCTCGGTAGCAGGGTGACATCCGAGTTCTCACGGAGAAAGGGAGCTGCAGTGGGAAAACCCCTTCTCCCCAGCTTTTCATATTCATTTATTATGATTAACAGGCTAATCCAGCGCCCCTCCCTACACTCTGACATCCTCAATACCCATGTGCGCTTTGAATTACCTTTTCCCCTGTGAAGTCTGGCTCTTCAGACCACCCGCAGTATTGCCAACAGCTCCTTATCCCCCTCCCGTGACTGCCTCCAGGGAGCTCCGTCCCGCCGCGCATCACCCTGGGGTGCCAAATTCGGCTGGGAGCAAAACCCCAGCTCCAATCACCCCTGTGCTTTGGGGGAGCTCATCCCCAAATCCAGACAACCCAGCCTAAGCCTCTGCTTCTTAGGCTCCACACGGCTGTACCTCTGCCACGCTCTTCCTCTGCTCTTCCTCCCATGCTCACTTTCTGGCAGGTTTTCCTCATCTTCCTCATCCAACCACCCCAGACCTCTCGTCCTCAGCACCCGCAGGTGTGTGAGAGCATCTCTGTCTGCACGGGCGTGCCAGGCAAGGTGGCAGCTCCTCTCCCTCCCGTCCTCCCTGCAGGGGAGCCTCGTCTTGCCCTGCACCAAGCCCGGCTCCTCCTGAGGGCAAGTGCAGGTCCGTGACCTTCTCCTGCACCGATCCCGATCCCGGCGGCTCTGCTCCCCGTGCCGGCGTTGCCACATGCTCTAAAATGCCAACTGCTTGGCTCGTTTCAAACAGCGGCTTGCCCTCCCCCAGGACACCTTGATCCACACCCAACGGGGTCTCAGTACGCTTTCCCTCAGGTGGGCACATACCAGCCCCCCCGGCCCCGGTGACTTAGTCGTGCCCCCGGTGACAGCCAGGAACGGCACAGGCACTGCCTGACCCAGCAGGAGCCGGGAGCAGCCCGAGGGGCTGGTTAAAGCTCACAAAGGTTGCTGGAAAGGCATCGCCCCGCTGCCCGCAGACCTGAGGAACCCCCTGTCTTTGCTCTAGAAGCGCTCTCAGGTAATCCCAGAGCAGTGGAGGTTAATCCACCTTCCTGGGGCTGAAAAGTGAAACAGGAGAAGGAATATATAAGCTCTTCCAAACGGTGAGACACAACACACCCATCGGATCAAGCATTCAAAAACACCCGGCTCTGAGCCTCGATGTTTTATTCAGCGCTAATTTGAAAGTCTTTGCGTTCGAGATGATATTGAAATTAGTCTAGTTTGCAACAATGGTAAAACCAGGGCTTACGCAGACCTGGAGGAAGCTCGTCTGCTTCCCCGCCAGCTTGGCTCCCACGGCATTTCTCAGAAAAGCGGAGAACAATTCTGCAAAGATTGAGCTGAGAAGTGACATATTCACCCTCCTTTGTTTTCACTTCCATCAGCTGAAATCTTCCTCTTCTCCGATTCCTGAAAGGCTCTCATTGTAATTAACTTTGCAGAAACATGTGAGCAACACGATGCTGCAAATTCCTCAGCAGCGGAGGCAGCCAAGCAGATAAATCCACGGGAAGCTGAGACTGCTTTAGTAATACCCGTCCTCACGGCTCTCGTCTGCCTGGCACGAGCCTGGGCACGGGGCGATGCTGCTGCTCCTTCTCCCCGATGTCCCTCTGCTTGCGGGGAGCTGGGCCCACCCAGGGCGTCTCTCCGGACCCCCAAGCCCAGAGGGTTCGTGCTCCGGCAGCCCCGGCTGCTGCTGCTCCCCCGTCCCCGGGGGCTTGTTCACTGCAGGTACACTTTTTATTGGATTTTGTTAAATTAAACATATGATCCCGCATTATCTGACCCAGCTCCAAAGTCTCCCAGGCACAAGTAAGCTCTGCTGTCTCAGCTTTTCATTTACATGTTTATTTACTGCCTTTCAGATCACCCGGTTTGCACTGTGCAGCCTCTGATGAATAAATAACCAGTGTCCTTGTAGGCCAGATTGATTAAATGTATTTAATTAATGAGCCCAGCTCCCCTTGAGGACTCTCCCAACTAAAATACTGAAACCAGCCGTTTGTATATGACACCGCCAGGACCCATTGATTTGCAGCAATATGAAAGAGGAATAATTTACTAACTTCATTGATGCCATAACAAGGACATCCCCGAGGACGGGGAAAGGCTGCCGAGGGGTTGGGTCACAGGCGGCTCACACGTGGCTTGCTCCCCCTCACCGCTCGGCCTCGCGGCGCCTGCGAACGTCTGTATTTCTGGTGGCGGTGGCTGTCTGTCCTCCCCTCGCCGGCTGTACCCGCGCGGCTGGAGGGGCCGGGCGCTGGGTAGCCCGGCTCGCTCCCAACAGGCATCGAGGGCACGCAGGTACTGGAAACAACGGGGAAAGAGCAATTGTCCTCCAAGGGAAAAAATAACCTGCTGCAGTTGAGAAGGTGCTCAGTGCTTTGCTCAGGTCAATAACCAGTGGTTCAGGGAACGGGCAGGGCAGGGAGACCGCGTGGAAGAAGTGCAGAGCCAGGAGAGACGCGCTGGAGGAACGCTCGCAGTCCGTCCGCAACCACCGCGGGGAAAGGCACGGAGGAAAGGCTTCAGCGTGGGCTCAGCAGCAGAATGGTGCAAAGCAGGGTGTGCCAGGAGGGAGCTACCGAGCCGTGCGTGCAAACGAAGCAGCGTGAAGGGGAACCGCGGGGCGACCCCAGCCCCGCTGCGGGGACGGCGCTGGAGCGATGGGGTGGCAGCAGGGGCTTCACCTCCGGCGCGCAGCACGGAGCTCCCTCCTCCCCCAGCACACGCCGTGGTGCCGGCCCAGCCTGGTACAGGTCAGCCGCACTCCCTGGTATCTGCTCGCCAAGCTCGAGGGATAGCCTCTTCCCAGGCAGCAGGCAGGGAAGGCGGATGGTGCCCCGGACATCACACCTGAGGACCCGTGGCCCCAGCGCGAGCAGAGATGCTGCTCAGGAGGAGGCAGCGCTAGTCTCGAGGCCAGCGGGGATTAAGGAGAGGGCACTGCCTGCAGTCGGAGCGATGAGGCAGCCCCCTGCCCAGCCCCGGGCTCCAGGGAGGGAGGCGGCAGTGGGCAGGATGAGCAAAGGGGTGCAGGCAGGGGTTCTGGCCCTGCGCTTTCTCCCTGACAGATGCCCGACCTGCAAAGGCTCAGGAGCAGCCTTTCCGAAATCCACCCCTGAATCTTCTGCCCTAATTCTCCATCAGCAAATGCGATGACAGGCAGATGTTAAGAGCACCCCCAGGCCACTCCTCACCAGGCAGGTTGCTGAGACATCACAATCCAGGGCTCAAAACCTGCTCGGAGCAGCTCTGCGCTCAGACCCGCAGCAATTTGTACCTGCGGAGCTGCCGCTCCCGCGGGAGGCTGTGCCCAGCTGCCGGGGACAGCGGGGCTGCCGTGGGGCCAGGGCTGCTGCAGCCGGGGCGGCGGGGCTCTGCCGGGGGCTGCGTGAGGCCACCCCGAGAGGAGACAACTGAGCGTTGCTCCTCAGCAAGGTCAAAGCTGGAGGTTTGCAGGAGAGGGGCAGCCGGGGCAGGGATGCTGCCCAGGACCAGCCTAAGCAGCCGCGTGCTGAGGACCAGGGAGCCGAAGGGGCCGGACATCGGGGCGTTCAAGCAAGCTGCCTCCCCGCTCCGCAGCGGCCCCTCTTCGAAGGCAGATGGCAGGCCCTGCCAGCACCTCACCCCGCCGCAGACCTTGTCCTGCCAGGCTCTCAGCATCCTAGAGAAGATGCCGCACGGTTTTATTAATTAGTCCATTAAATTATTGCCGAAGCTAATTGAGACCCACACGTTCCCCTCCAGCTCCCTGCCCACCGGCCGGCAGCTCCGGCAGGAAGGCGCAGCATTACAAAGGATCAGTAGCGTGCAGCTAATTAGCTGCCGTCGGGAGCACCCAGCGCCAAGCGTGCCGCGCGTCCTCCGTGCCGCCCGACACAGACGTCTGCCAGGCTCATCTCGGTGACGATCGTCAGGTTTTAATTAGTCTCAAACACGATTCCTGTCACAAACACTCTGCTGGGGGTTGTTTGTTTTAATTTGATCAGGGACAGGCAAAGAGAGGGGGAAGAAGGAAGGTAATTAAATTTGACTAAAAATCTTGGAATGCCATTACAGCTGATGTCCTCATTTGCATAATCCGCTACCTGCAGCGCCCAAAACTTCCACCAGTTTATTTTGACTATTCCACTCCCCCCGAGCAGACTCGGCATCGCGTGGAGCCACGGGCACCGCACACCGGCCTTGGGGACACCGGTGACGTGCCGGGGAGAGGGGAGGTGGGTCGGTAGGGAGAGGAAAAACCACACCCTGCCTTGCTTTTAGCAAATTAACAGCTGCAGGTGAAGTGGTTAAAATACCAACACCTGGGTTAAGTGGTTGAAATATCACCCCCTGGGGTGTTCCTCTTCTGGAGCCTGAGGCTGGCTGAAGGCGAGTGCCCCAAGACTCTCCTGAAGGAGCAGCCGTGCGTGGGCACCCAAGCCCTGGCCGAGGAGCAGCGCGGTGCTGGGTCATGCTGCAGGCAAAGACACCAAGAAGAGCGATAAGGCTGGGGATGTGCTAGCAGGGCTCGCAGCTGGAGGGGACCCCAGGTCCCCGGCCTTGGGGCTGCTGAGGCTCTCGGAGCCAGGGTTTTGGTCCCCAGCACAAGGACAGTTAAGCAGCAGGTGGGTGTAAGATCAGACCGGGTGTTTTGCTCCTCAGCCCTCCTTTTGCATGGCTTTCAACAGCTCCTGTGGTGCTTCTGTTTCCCTACTTGTGTTTCCCTGTTTAACATGGAGAAAATACTATTCCTAATTTCCCTGCTTGGCTGTCCATAAAGCAATTATCTGATAATTATTTCTGCTCGTTGGCAAGTTAGTTCTAATGATGTTTGCTAAACATTTGATTATTATTGCAAACACCACTTTTGCATGTGGCTGTGATTTCTGGAGATGGCTTCTGGGAGAAGTGGGTTTCACAGACAGGTGCTTTGTCTTACAGAGATATTGTAGTTGGAGCTAGAATTTGTGATGCTGTTGGGTTTTTCTGGTTATGTAGATAAAGTAATTAAGGTGATAAGCTTATGCTGGGTGACAAACAGGGGTTTCATGATAGAATTAGTAAAAATCCTGGATGGTTTGGCAGGAAACACAGAGAGGAAGAGGGAGCAGGGGTGTTTGTTGGGGGAATAGAAGCAAGGCGAGACATCCTCTGGCTGCCCCTGGGATGTGCATTTACAGCCAAGCAAAATCCTCCGGCCGTTCGAAGCAGGAGTATCTGCCCCCATGTCCCAGCCCCGCCGGCAGCAGCCGCAGGACTCGAGCTGGGGCGATGCTCCGGAGCCAGCCTCTGCAAGCGCCCGGTGCCCGCTGAGGGCTGCAGCTCCCAGCCGAGCTCCCGCCAGCCCCTGCTGCCTAAGTCGGCAGTATTGGACATTTCTTGGAACCGATTGATTCACCTCCCACCGCAGCCATCCTTTTCAAGCCCTGGAGACCATTATGCAGTGCTTGAGAAATGGTATTAAAGGCCTTTCTGGATGATTTTCTGTAATCAGAGCCTTATACCAAGAGCCCCAGGACGTCAGAGGAGAGGGATCATCCCTACACCGTGCAGTGCTTTCCTACAGAGGATTTGCCCATTGCTCTTAGCTGTCTAAATGAACGCCCGCTTTTCTCACGTTGCTCCCTCTCACTGAAGGAGCTGGGGGGGGCAAGAAGAGCCCAGGAGAAATAGCAGCGTGGGTCAGAGTGCAAAACGCCCAGGCATTTGCTGAGAATAACACAGAGAAAACTGGAGAGAAGAAAACTTCATTTCAGCCTCCAGGTGGGCTCTAGGGGAAGGATAAAATGTCGTTTAGAGGCACGTAGCTGCTGGAGTGGCATCAGCTCTTGCTTGGCTGGGAGATGGATCCCACCCTTGCATCATTTGGCATTGCCCCTTCCCCACAAACCTGCTGGGAATAAAACCTTAGAATGAAGGAAGGAGACAGACAAGGTGGAGATAGAGCTCCTAAGTGCTGGGAAAGCCAAGGGGTTATCAGTACCGGTCCAGGTGCTGGCAGAGCAGAAGAGGTTCCTGCAATACAAATACTATACAAAAAAGAGCACTAAAGAGACACAGAGCAGGTTAAAGAGGTTGAGCTGTTACAGGAGCAGTGGAGGGGAAGAAAGTGATGTGGGCAAAACCTGGGAGTCTTTTAGGCTCATTCAAACCATCCTCAGCTGCTGTGCTGGCTGCAGAGGCTGTAAAGGATGTGATGGAGGGGCATCATGACTGCGCTTTGCAGCATGCAAATAGAAGGAAGCTGAAATGCCACCTGCTCCCAGCTGGTCTGCAGAGGCAGCAGTAGTCCTCTGGAGAGCACCCAAGGAGGAATTGCCTCTCCTAGTGGCACTGTGGAAATCGGGCCTCTTCCTCCAGCACAATAAAGCTGCCAGTGCCAGAGGTAAAAGACCGAGCTCCCACCAGCAGCATGTTAGGAGCTCGTCGTCTGACAGCTGGTACGGCAGCACGCGTTACCTTTACGAGGTGACGTGGTGGCGTTCCTGTCTTAAAAAAAAGCAATGGATTGCATTTATCATGGGCCCCAGCAAAAATAGGATGTCATAAAAATGACTTGCACTTGCAAGCGGGGTAACATCTGTCATTACTTTGGGTGTGCCTTGGGAGCTCCCACAGAAACAGTGGCAGCCACGACTGCCGCAGTCCTGCACGCTGAGTACGGACTGGCTGAGGGTACTGGGAGGACGCGATCCTCCTACACCTTCTGCAACAATAGCACAGGATCTGCAGGACTTTATCCTCCCATTTAAAAGAACTTGGGTCTAATGACACATTGGCTGTCGCTAAAAGGAGAGCTGGAGCATCCTCTGAGCACCTTTCCCCAGCCCGTGCGCTGTTGCTTTCTCTACTGCCATGTGGCCGAAGCTTGAAGTATTTGCAACGTGGCTGGAGAAAAAGGGACATCATCCAAAAGCCGTTGCTGTTGCTCTTCCCCCGTCCCCTCAATATTCAGCTTATATGTGAGGTTGTTCAGCTTCTCTCATGCATCTTGCAGCTTTCCTTCGATCGAACAGTTATAGGGCTCCTACCGAGCTGTGTTCCCTGCCTTCCTCCAGTGGCATTTTCCCATCGTGAGCCACCAAAGCGCTGGCACCTCCTTGTAGGCTGCAAAGCAGGTCTGATACGTGGGGTTGGCACAGCACTTTAAATCTTTCAATTAAAGGCAGCCCGGTTGTCCACTTTGTGCCGGGTCCCAGCCCCTCTCTGCTGTGCCATGCACTTGTAATGATCTCTCCCTGCGCATGTGAAGTTCAGGAGTCTTAGGCTGCCCGAGCAGCCGAGGGCGCACGTGTCCAAGGAAGCTCTTTAATACAGTAGGCATCGGAGTCCCAGGATTTAAAGAGAAGTCCATGGCTTCACAAGACAAGTCCAGATCCACAGGGGTGAAAACTACCTAACAGTGTCTAAAGGACCAGCCAGTAGCAAGAGGAAAGTCATGCTGGTTCCCCAGTAAAGCCCAGAACTGGTTTAATCCTTGTCCAGACCTGGTGGCCTTCAGGGAGCCAATTCTTCTTCTGGGCCTGAAAATCTGGATTTCCCTGCTGCAGTGGCTCCCAGACATCCTCCTGCAAGGTGCCTGCAGGCTGTATCTCTCAAGACACCTAAAGCAATGGAAGGTATGAACCCTAAAAAGCAGCACAGCTCAGTATTTATGTCTAAAAACCAACATCAGAACAGGTTGTTGTGATCAAACTTCTTGTCTCGCTTAAAGTTGGCAATTTCACATGATTTCAGCGTGACAGCTGGAAAGCAAAGGCCCAAATATTTTCCTGTGATTTATTCTGCATTGATCTGCAGAAGTAAGAAGCATGTAAGTTTGCAGAATATGTAAGAAACTGCCGAGTGTGCCAGCTTAAACAGCTTTAGCAATTTGTTCCACTTCTTCCCAACCGTTGCACAGCCCAGAGCAGTTACAGGCTGTTCCACCTCTGCCCCAGTTGGTCTGTGGTGAAACTGGTTCTGTTCCTCTCGGAGTTTAAACCATAAATGAGAAGGGTAATTATTTCACTTCAATATTTATAGCTCTGTTGCCTGCAACCACGTTTGTGCCCAGCTCTGGGAACTGTGAGCACTGGTCCAGTGGGTTCATGTGCTTCCTCCCCAGCTCTTATGGCCTGAGCAGGGCGTTTGCTAATGCTGGTAAAAGCTCGTAGGAGATCAGGGGTCAGAGCTCCTTTACAATGCAAATACTAAAGTAAAACTAATGCTTCTCTTTAGCTTCAGCCATTTGTTTCCCTTTACGAATTCTTTTGGGCGTCTGAATTTTATAATGGTTCTGTTTTCTACTTACCAATTCCCTCTCTGCCTGCCCTGCTAGGGAGATGTTACGCTGCCATGGGGACTGTCCCCTGGCAGAGGCACCTCAGTGGCAGCGGAGACCAGCCTCACCAAGGGGTTGGAATTTCAGCAGGAAGAGCTCGGCCTGGATGCCCCCCTCACTGGACTGCTCCGTGCAGAGTCCGCCAGCAAGCCCTGCAGCATCCCCTGGGCCAGGATGGCGTGTCAGCACGCGTTAAAATGAGAACAACGTGGTAAGGAGCATATTGGACAACCATGCATTAGCATTTACCCTGTTTCACAGGGCATGTGTAGACAGCAGGGTTTGTGCAGCAAGGAGATGTTCTTGGGTCCTGTTTTGTAGTGGTACTAGCTAAAATTCCCATCAGTGCTGGGGGTTTTCAACCTCAAATGGCTTTGCAGCCCACAGAATGAAATTAGCAGCAGCGAAGCACGGCCACATCCGGAGCAAGCACACAAACCGTGGAGGGAAGAAGTGCTCAGCTGAGGTTGCAGAGGAGAACAAGCAGGCAGAGCGTTTCTCCCCAGCTGGAGCTGACACCCCAGCTAACCTCTTTACGTGTCCAAGGTTGGAGTTTATTAAAGACCATGAGTCAGCCAAACCTTGAGTATGAATCTCATTAAGCAGTAGAGCACTAACATGCCCTTGCTCCTAAGAAAGACTTTGTCTCCTACTCCTTCCAGTTCCCAGGTCCTTCCCCTTCCAGCAAGGACCTGTCTGACTTTACTTACCTCCAGGTTTTGGTCAGACTTGTGCAATCTCTTTTTCCAGCATGATAAAAAGAAATAATGCACAGAAGTGTAGAATGAGATGAAACCCTGGGGGGATTCACACATGGAGGGCACCAGCTTCCTGCTGGCCCTGCTGCATCCCCAGCAATGCCAGGATGTGGCTCTGTTGCGGCAGCAGGGGAAGTTGGGGTAAGGACGGTGTGAGCAAAGTCTGGCTCATGCTGTGGCTCAGGGCATTTTCATCTTGGTCCAGACCAATTTCTCTGCAAGCACCGTGCCATTGGTATAGTCCTCACGGTGTTGCTAATGAGATTTCTGTCCCTTACATAGTGTGGAAGGGAAAAGCAATTCTGATGTGGGAAGTGGCTTCCCAGGGCAAACCACAGCCCCGGTGCTGACAGTGAGCCATCGCAAGGTCTGGGCTTTGCTCCACCAGCCCCTGTGCTGCGGGAGTCGGGACCAGACCGCCCGGCTCTGCAGCATCTCAGCTTTGGAGAGAACCCGTCCTGACCCGGAGCTGTACGGCAGCGAGAGGCTTGACAAAGTTCAACCCTGCTGGTAGCAGCAGAGCCCTCCTTTCTGAAATGCAGCCCTGCCTGCCTCCTTGAGAGCCTTTGGGGCATTCCTCAGCCCCCCAGGTCTGGGATAAAGCCAGCCCTCTCCAGGAGTCCAGCTTCAGCTCCCGGGTGGACTCGGAAACTGTGCTGGCACCGGAGACCTCTGCTCTGTCACTGTTGTAGCGTCATCTCTGAGCCTTTCTCCTCTGGGCTTTAGTCTCCCCACCTGCAAAGTGAGGGACAGCAATTGCTTCTTACCCAGCTGTGGAAAAATGAGGTATAAGCGACCTTTGTTATTGCTCCTTGGCCCCAGCCGGAGAGGGCTGCCGATGGGAAAGGTGCCGTAATTCCCAGTCACGCAGCAGCAGGCAGCGACGCCTCGGGCTCCGGCTCACAGGGGATGCTCGCCGGCGGTGGCGCGGCTTTCGGTCACTCTAGCGAGGACTGGCACAAATTGTCTTCTCACTAGTCCAGGGAGGAAACCCCTGCCCAGCGTACGTGCACATCCAGGAATGTTGTCTGGTTTTGATAGAAAAAGGGACAGAGCTGAAGCTTGCGAGCTGCCCAGGCGCCTGCAGGGCATCTGCCCCGATGGGCAGGGAGCCTGGCCAGGGGAGAGGCAGCAGAGACTGAGCCCGCTTTTCCTGTAGCTGTGCGGAGCAGCGATGGGGGCAACAGTGCTGCTGCTCAGCCCGGGGAGGACTTGGCAGGTTAAGGCGAGGGAGCGGCTTGAGCCCGGGCTGCTGGGCTGGAAAAGGCCCCGCTTTGCTCCCGGTGGCCCTGGCAAGGAAGGGAAGGGCAGCTTTGCATCTCTGTGCGCGGACCTGCTGCTCCACTCCCATTTCTCATCTGTGCTTTCGAAGATTATAAGGAAGAAGAAAATGGAAAGAAAAAAACCTAAAAATCACTGCAAAACCCGCTTTCTACACTTCTTGGTATTTTTTATTTTCATGACAGTTTTTCAAAGCAGTGCAGCCTCCGAGTTTGGGGAACACGGACTGCAGCAGCAGCTGCTGGTGGTAGCCAGGCAAGGCAAATCCAGACGTGCCTGCTGGAGGAATGGCCATGCGCAGGAAGGAAAGTCCAGGGCATGGCATCTTTTTAGCCCAGGAGAGAGCCGGGATTATTTACAGGTGAATCGGAGCAACTGCAGGTTGCAGTATTTCATCACAGACCGGCTCCTCAGAGAAGGGAGTGATGCTGTCCTGGCCGCCCCTGCTCCCAGGTTCTGGTTCTCCCTTTGCAGTTTCATATGCAGTCATTCATTTCCACTTACCCGACACAAAGTTGTTTCTGGGAGCTGTTAACTGGTCCATAGTAGAGACGCAGACAAGGCGATGTGTGTAGATGGACTGTCCAGGGGGAAGATTGTGTACAAATGTGTGCATTCTTAATTATTACTGTGTTTCCTTATAGTTCAGCAGGGAAAGGCTTCTCCTGCCCATTTGCTTGTGACTTGGCAGGCTCTCAAACCTGTGACCTTCTTCCTCCCTGTCCTCTTCTGCCAGCTAATAAATGAATTTTTTGGAGGAAGGTGTTTTCAAGTTCACTGCCTCTAGCTCCTCTTTGCTGTTAATATGGCTGATAATGGGATTGAACTTTGCCCAGGTTCCTTTTTTACCTTTCAAAGCACCAGTTAAAGTTGCGTTTTGCCCTTTTCCCCATCTCCTTTCTGCCTGGAGGGTTAGATCTGAGGGCAGGAGAGGAATGCAGAGACCCGCCGAGGTGCTGCTCCGCTGGGAGGTGCAGATGGATAATCTGTGGCTCTAAGTGGGCCGATCCCTCGGGAGCCCTGCTGCCCGCTGGGACCACGCGCTGTCCCGCGGGATGTGCAGCAAAGCCCTTCTCCCAGCTGGGTGCAGGGAGCTCAGCCCCACGAGGAGCCGTGCCATCAAGGGGCGTCAATGCAGTGCTGGCGGGCCAGGGAGCGCGGCACAAGTTTGCAGCCCTTTCTCTTATTCATAAATGGCATTTGCCAAAACTGTCCTGCCACGGGGGTCAGGCAGTAAAGATGCATGAATTTCCTTCTTGTCCTTGAACTGGATGACGTCTGTTCAGCAGGGATGCCGAAACCGTCGTGCCTGTTGATGTGACTGCTGCACTGGGTGGGAGGCGCAGGCTTTGCCTGGAGAACTGCAGAGAGGGTTTAATCGGGGCTGAAATGCATGCTTCCAGCACCTTGCCTGGAGGCAGATGTCATCCTGGTCTGATTAGCCCTTCATGTCTCACCAGCACTGCCCCGTTGCTGCAGGGTTTTTGGTCCGTCCGAAGTCAGTTGTGCAGAAGGGCTGTTGGCGTGGGATGCTGCCGCGGAGGGTCCCTCCTCCACCTCCTCCAAAGACAGGAGCGGAGCCTGGCCCTGCTGGGGAGACATTGGTAGGAGCAGGAGGCGGGCGCTGGGCAGCACCAGAGGCTGTACCCAGGAGCCAGGGATGTTTCAAAGGCTGCTCCCAGTTTAGCTGTGGAGATTCGGAGCTTTGCCTGGAACCACCTGCGGTTCGGGCACGATGCTGCTGCTGGCTCCGGCGTGCTCAGGTTTGGATGGGAGGGGAAACCTGCCTGCACCTTTGGCAGGAGGGTGAGGGTGGGCAGATGGGTGGGAAGAGGCTGCTGACTTAGAGAAAGACGGATCCGCTTCACATCTGCCTCCTCTGCCTTTGACCGCTCCTCTGGAGGCAATTTCTCCACATGATGAGCATATTTCTGTATTATAACACTGAGCCATGGCTGTTCTGCTGAGCTCAGCATCCTGCTTCCCAGGCTGGGAGCAAGGCAGCAGGCTGTGACTGTTGTTAGATGGATGAACAAACCCAGTAATGGCCCCAGACTAACAATTTCATCCAAATGATCAAGTCCCAGGGCAGGCGGATCGACTGCCTGGACAAAGGCAGATGCTGCCTGTGCCTGGCCGAGAGCAGAGCTGGACGTTGCACCCGCAGCTGACATCGACCCACCCAAGGCCCGCGGGAGAGCGGAGCTGGTCCGTGACGTGCAGCTCATGGCCTCAGACACAGGCAGAGACCCACCTCAAATGGAGGGGAAAAAAAGCACCAGAGAAGTCAGGCCTGAGTGAGAACCGAGGGAATTGGCACGAGGAATTATCCCAGTGGACAACAAAGTAAAAGGGCTTGATTTGCTCAGAAATGATGTTAACCAGGGAGACAGCAAAGACAGCTCCGGTGGGGAAGGCGCTGTACATGGCTGTGCCGAAGCGAAGGCTGCCCGGCAGATGACTGCGGAGCTCTGCAAAGAGGTTCTGCTTTTAAAATCCTGGGATATAAATCTATGCCACACAATTGCACAAGTCCTCTCCGAGCCCCTCGGGGCTCTGTATCGTAATGTATTGCTGGGCTTCACAGCCCGGAGATTTAATGCGTGGGGAGAAGCGTCCAACACCCATACATCATCTGGGTAGTTGGTGGGAGGCGCATCCCCAAGAGCTGGAAAAAGATTGCTGCCAAAAGGCGGAAATTTTTTGGCCCATTAATAAAGCTCACGTTAAGAAATACAAACTTGGTGTAAAGATGCTGACAGCCTGCAGGAACATGGGGGAAGAAGGCTGAAAGGCTCTGAGAGCACAGAAGGTTGGTCAAGGGCCAGAGCATAGAACGGGCCGTGGAGACGCCCCGGAGATGTGCAAAAACAGCAAGTTGGATGAAGAGCAATGAAATGTGGGGTGTATGTAAGAGAAGGTGGGCGCTCCGTGGCTCCTGCTGGGCTTCCTGAGGGGAGCAGGCTCCGTTGCTGGGTTGGAAGCGGTAGGAGATGTGAAGTGGGATGCCTTTCTGCACCAGGTGCAACCCCACAAGGCACCTCCTTGCTCCCGGTCCTGATGGAGCGCCTCCAGCCGGGTCCGGCTTCGGAGCAAAGTCCTGACCCTGCACCTTCACACCTTTGCAACAGTTTGCTACGCAGATCTCCCCGCTTTCCCCGTGAGCCCCCCAGAATCGCAGCCCCTACCCCTGTGCTACGAGGAGGTTCCTGGAGGCAGGTCCCTCAGCTCAGGCCCCTCGATGGCTGCCGGGGTTACAGCTTTCAGGCAGCTGTTCTGTGGTGCACGCACAGCTTGGGACGGGGGACGGGGGCTCCTAAAAGTCTGCGGGAGAAACGTTGTCCGTCCCTGAAACACACTTTAAGTTAGATCTTTTACTTGGTTTTCCCTGGCTGCAGGTTCGAAGGCTTTGCAGTCGCTGTTGTCCGGCACTGGCATCCAGCAGCAAATGCCGGAGCTTGAACAATAGGGCAGAAAAGTGGGTTTGTCTCCTGCCACCGAGCCCCCATCCAGCCCTCGAGACCAAAGCGAGTGCTTTAAACTGCAGCAGTGGAATTGCAAAGCCTCTGCACAGGGTCTAAGATTCGCATGCACAGAAGTTTTTTCCAACAGCTTCTTTCCTTCTCTGAAAAAATGGAATATGTTGCCTCTCTTCCCTTTCCTCTTCCCCCACCAGCCCCACCTTATCTGGCTTTTAGCTTCAAAGTGCCCTTAGATCTTAAATACATTTGATCTAGAGCCACACATACTTCATGTGATGTCCTTTTGGAAGCGGTTCCCTGGTTCCTCGCACCACGGCAGGGCCAGCTCAGGGCTGGAGGAAGGTGGCGGCGGGAAGGAAGGCTGTGGTTCTGGGACCCTGTTTCCTTCAATGCAGAGGAAAGGGGCGTCAGTGCGGTGACAACCAGGAATACGGATAGTTGTTGGGTTGGTTTAGAAGCATCAACAAGAATTTTGATAAGTTTATTGATAAACTTTAAATATATTAGTAAGAATGTGCAAATAAAAGGGGGAATATGATGTCATTTAACCCCACACGCTTACCTTTTCAGGTCAAGGAGAGGTGGGACAGTAGGCCTTGTGACCTGAATAAAGGTTTGCTTTCCAGCAGCAGGGGAGGGGTTAAATTTTTGCAGATTTTCTGGACCTGTAGCAAGCCTTTGGAAATGCTGGGGCAAGGAGACTCCAAGGAGACCTGTGCTCACTGTGCAGATGGTCTGGGAACTGAGCATGGAGAGCAAAGGTTTTCTCTCTGACTGGGACCACCTCTCCTCCCTCCCACTCCCCAGCTGTGAAACTCTGATTTCTCTCCCTCCTCCTCAGGGCTCAGGTGAGATTGAGCCAGAGAAGCTGTTTCATGCATGGGACTCCCCTTCCCGTGCTTCCCACCGTCCTGGTCCGTGGGGTTTCTGAGCGGCACAAGGAGCTGAGGATGGGCTGCCCCCGCGGCCGGCAGCCTGCGGAAGGGGCGGCTGTACCACCGCTCATCCCTGTTCCCTTTGCGGTCACCGATGGGCACAGCCAGCTGCCTGGGGACAGCCCCTGCAGCCGGAGAACCTGTGCCCGGGGTGGGCTGCACAGCACCCCGCTCCTCCTCCTCTCTGCTCAGCCCCCGCAGTGCTCCGGGGCCAGAGGCAGGGTCTGCACGGCAGGGCCTGGGAGGGGTGGGTGAGCCAACGGGACAGGGAGGGAGTCCCAGACAGCAGGGGACGGGGACAGGGGACCGCAGCATCGGTGGGGAGAGATGAGGGCCCTACCCTCTGCAGCCCACCGGGACCCCAGCCCACAAAGTCTGGGCGCCCCGACGTGTGCTCGGGTGAAGGCTCAGGGTGGCGTCTGCCTTGTCCCCGTTGGGGCTGTGTCCCTGCGCTGGGATGGCTGACGGGAGCCGTAGTGCCGGGATGGGGCAGAGATCCCCGTGGATGCCACCGCTGTGTCCATGGGGCCGCTGGGCACGGGTGGGTGCGGGTGTGCACTGCAAAGCCAGCAGAGGGCCCTCTTGGGGAGGAAGCACCCTTCCTCCTCCTCTTCTCCTCCTCTTTCTCCTCGTCCTCCTCCCCAGGCTGGCTCTGGGCTCCCCTGGGCCGTGCACCCCAGGGTGCCCCACGGGCCGGTGGGACAGCGCAGCCCCACGCTCTGGGGTGCTGCANTTCCCGCCTCCCTCCGCCGCCCGGGCTCCTCCGGAGCCTTCGGGGCCGGGCACTGCCCTGCGGGCGGCCGCCGCATGCGGCTGCTCCTCATCGTCCTGCCATCGCTTTTCTACGCTGCTGCAAGTAAGTGGCTGCCTTTGCGCGTCTCGTCGTCCGAAGAGGGGGGAAATCAGGCCGGTTGTCGGGGGTGTCGGCTGGGGGGTGCAGAGGATATTAGAGCGGGGTTGCGGTAGGCACAGGGGTGCTGGCTGCCCGAGAACAGCCGTGCTCTGCTGAGGAAGCGCTGTCCTGCCAAGAGGCTTCGTGTGCCTGGGGACGCTGCTCTGCACTGCTCACCGTTCGCTTTGCTGGGCACCCGGGTTACCTGTAAACCCAGAGACAGCTGCAAATCGTGATTCTGCCTTTTGTGCAAGAGAAGAGAGGTGGGCGCGGGAGTGGAGGGCGAGCAGATGCAGCCGCCGCGCCGCTGTTAGTCTGAAAGAGCAGGGAGCAGTGGACAGGAACCGGACTGGAAAGCGACGCTTTTTGCTGGAAGTTTGGAATGGGGATGGTGGAAAGGCAATAGCTCTGCGCTGTTTCCATTTTACTCTGATTTGTAGTGGCTTACTTTTCAGGATGGCAATGCAAACTGGTCCCTCCCTGCCCGCCCTGGGGGAGAGAGGCGGGTTTAAACCTTTCTCTCCAACCAAACGGGTAATTGTTTGTGTCTCCTTTAGGGTGGTTTCCTTTAGGTGCGGCTCAGCCCGCCTGGGTCCGGGAAGCGTAAAGGGAATTGCGTGCGGTGCGCCGTGAGAAGGGGGTTGCAGCCCTGGGCAGGGGGTGGCAGGGATGCGCCGTGGTGCAGAGAACCTGGGCGCTAGAGACGAACGGGATGGGTGATGCATCACGCCGGACCACGTCCTGCAGCTCGGGGCTTTGCTGGCAGAACTTACACGGTTTCTTTGCAGACAGAGGCAGTGCAGACCAAAGACATGTTTCTTTCAGCCTTAGTTTCCAGAGAATTTGGTCATGGCTGTTTTCTTGGCGATGCGTGGGCTTTGTTTACAGTCCTGTGTGGGCCTCCTGAAAACCGGGGCAGATGCTGAGCCGCCTCTGGCTGCGCTTCCTTCTGTGGCCCTGCAGAGCTGGGGCCCTGCACAGCGCCTGCACCCACCGCCCGTCCCGCCTCTGCCAGGGAAGGTCTGTTTACCGAAGAGGTCCATCGTCTGAAAATCGCCTGTTTTCTCAGGGATTTTACCTTGCCTGAAACACACCCTTTTCCTCTGGGCTGGTTTTCTTTTTTTTTTTCAAATTTTGCCTTCTCCTCCCTTGTCTGAGGTTGTTCTCTGATTTCTGTCCTGCACAGCCGCTGGTTTCTCTAGCCCCGAGGGGGTTTAATGCAGAACAAGGTCCTATGAGGGTGGCTGGAAAGCATCGCTTTGGCTGGGAATGTGGGGCTTGTGCGTCATTCCTGAAAAAAAATAGAGGCTATCTGTGTTTATATATATAAATATATATATGTATAAACTCTTCTCTCTCACTATTTATGTAGCTCCATATGTGGATACGCTCTCTGCAATAGGGACTTGGAAGCCCTGGAAAGGTTCCCGTTGCCTTCTGTGGGTCCTGCATAAATTCAGACTAAGAAAACAGCCAGAAACCTGTGTGGCATGACAGTATGCAACAGAGAGCCTCCCGGGACAACTAGAAATGGAACTGAGACAGGAAAAAAATCCCTCTGGAGGGACTCGAGCTCAGGTGTGAGGGCTGGGGTGAGATCTGCTTCCATTCGCAGGACTTGGAGAGGGTAAGGGACACGCTTCCCTCCGCGGGGCTGCAAGAGGGCAAGAGCCAGGGGTCCCGTACTGTCCCTGTCCCCACCTGGTTTGTGTTTTCTTACCCTTTCACCACCCAAAACACTGTCTTAAGGAGACACGTTTTTCCTCACAAGCCCAGCCCCTCGCCAGCCACCGCCTGCAAGGGCAGGACCTGATGGCACCTCCGAAATCTCATTTCTCCTGCCCCCTCTCCGGCCTCTTTTAAGAGGTTTCCCATTTGGACGATTTGCAGTGAGAAGCTCTTAACTGCCCTTAATCTTTGTCCACATTTTAATTCACTGGTTAGGTGTTTATCTTGCAGGGATCCTGCAGAGCTGTGCCAAAGCACAGCTCCCAGCCAGCGTGAGCAGGGACGGGCCAGCAGAGATAGCAACCGAGGGAGCAGCAGGACCTCCGTGGGCGTGCTTAAAACACGCGCGCGAATGCTCATTAAATAGGTCGGCACACTTGCTTCTTGGCAGGGGGGCTCGACCCCAGTGCGTGGTCCTCCAGGCAGACCGAAGGCTGTCTTCAGGAGTGCTTGGGGATCTCTTTGCACTGGCTGCAGCACAGCAGGGGCCGCCCCTGCACCGAACGCAGCACATTTCGCGTGCGGGATGCTGCGGGGGAGTTAGCCGGTCCCCACGCACACGCTCAGGGGGTCCTGAGCAAATACCAGCTCTCCTGCACTAGCAGGAGCCCTCCTGGCGTTGCACCCGTGGGCTGTGGCAAGGTCCCGTCAGCGTTCAGCAGCGCTCGCTGTGAGCGAGGACTCGAGCTGAGGAGCAGCTTCCAGCTGCTTCGGGTACTCCACGCTGACACGCAGTGCAGACTTGAGCTGTTTTGACACAAACGTCATTTTATTTAGTTTTTTGCACATGCTTTTATTATTGGGTGTGATCTGCCAGCACAAAGTACTCTTAATAAACATGATAAAACTCTTTTATTGAAGCATTAACACTCAAAAGTTCAAATAGAAATAAACTTACACTTAAACTTGGCTCAAATTTTTATTGTATTCGTTGCCTCAGAGAAACAGGTGCTTCGGAAAACCAAAAGGAGCACTCGCACATGATGAATTTGCCTTTGTCCATCTTGCAAAGCATGATTTTGTTAGAGCAATAGCTTGTGCATGCCCTCTACGAGATATCCACGTACCGGAGCTTTCCACTGGTCTTTATTCCCTCCTTGGACAGGCGTCCTTGCTCGGCTGCTGATTCTCACTCGCCCGAGCCTCTGGTGACCGATCTCGACCCGCTGGCAGAGAGTCACTCCATGGGCACCAGCTCCTTGTAAAGCCTTTTTGTACACTGCTGTGGTGCTGGTTTTAGTGCACAAAACCAAACCTTGCGAAATCAATTCCCCTTCCAGCTCAGTTATAACCAACAGGTAGAAGTAAATGACGGATTTTCTCTTCTCCCCACGCGCCGCCGGATTTCGGCAGCAGCCCAGCCCTGTTCGGTCTGACCGGCCAGGAGGAGGTGGTGTGAGTCACACCGATGCCTCCGAGCGAGGTGTTGTTCCAGGCTCCAGCTTTGTTCCAGGTGAATGGTCTCATGCTGACGGTGACCTCCAGCAGGATGGAGGAAGTTCCTTTTGGAGCAAGGCAAGCAGGGAAGGCCATGCACAGGGCCACGCGCAGCTGGTAGGGCCTTGCACCGCGCATCTCCGGGAGCCCGTGCCAGGGAGCGATGCTGGCCGGCTCCGTCCAAGGGCACTGCCTACCCCTTTCTCACTCTCCCTGTTGTATTTCCGTAACACCCCCAGTTCCAAAGCTCACGTAATCTGGAGAGCACCAGCCCTCACCACACCCGTCTGAGCTTTGCCTGGACCAAAATTTCCTCTTCACAAGGAAGATGCTGCGGTGCTAGAGATGCTCCCGCACCCCATCATGCAGGAGGTCTCTGTCTGTGCCTATCCTCTTGGAGAGGTTTTGGCTTCATAAATCAGAATCACGCCCAGAAGTATTTAAAGTCACTGAGACTCTGCACTAACGAGAGGTCTTAGACGAGGCTGTCCAGTAAGGAGCCACCCCTGGGCAAATTCCCCAGGAAATGCCACTGGAGCGGGAGCAGGAGCTGCCTGCACCACTCACCGGAGAGGAACGGCCACGTGCCAGCTCGTGTTTTCCTTCTTTTAGATATAAGTAACTTTGTCACGGCTTTTGCCTTTTGGGAAGGGAAGACACCCAGCACATGCAGCAGCCCTCACCCGCATCTCCAGTGACTTGTCTGTCGCAGCCTCAGCTTGTGTCTGTTGCGTTTTCAGAAGACGATAGAAGTTCTTGCTCCCAGCTAAAGGAACAAAAGATCACGCGTAATTGAATTTTAAGTGATAAATTTTTGCAACATTTAACAGCAGATATGCTTTTTTAATGTCCCAGGCAGGCAGTAATTTGTTTGACAGTTGTTATGCATTTCAGTGTTCTGCAGTAGCACACCGTGGGTTTAGACACTCCTAATACAAAAATATAGCCACAAGCACTCGTGAAAACCTAAAATTACCTCTTAGTTTGCAAAAAGACTAGTCAAAGGCAGACACTTCCGAAACAGAGATCTCTGGATGTCGAATGTTCTGTACAAGCCGTACCAAAGCTACAGCCCAGATTTTTTACTTTGGGGTCCTGGCTGATTCGAGGTGGGAGACGAAGAGGAGCAATAGTGTGGGTCTGTTAAAAAATGTCACTGGGACCCACCTTATGGCTTCAAGTGGACAGCGGTCCCTTCCAGGGGTGCTTGGGATGGCTCCAGTTTTCAGGAAAGATTTATGGAGCCACAATAGACTCTGTTCCAAATCTTAAAACACTTTGAATCTTGTTGATTAAATCCGTTGGGGTTTGCATGGATTTGGAGTCCTTGGTTTCCCCAGAACAAAGAGCCCAGATGCATCAGTATATCCCGGGAAGGCTCGTGGGACCCGCAGCTGGTCAGAGATGTCCAGGCAGGGATTCAGGCAGCGCATGCTGGTTATGTCAGCCAGCTATTGCAGAAAGCAGGGATATTTCTGGTCTAATGGAAAACTTCCTCAGGTCTGCAGGCAAACCCCACTGGTGTGGACGGGGCACCCCTGGTTCCGCTGCCAGGCCAGCCGGAGGGGACCGCGTCCCCGCGATGCTGCCCACGGCGCGTTGCAAGCCCCCGCCGGTCACCCCTGCATCCTATCCATTCCCACATCACGCCGCAGTGCTTGCTGATGGGATGGTTAACGGGGGGAGCGTGTGAGTGTGGCAAAGTGGGTTTAATTATAGCATGCATCATTAGCCATCAATAGCCCGGCAGTTGGAGAAAACCCTGAGCAACAAGCTGGGCCCCCCAGCCGTGTTCCCCCGGTGCCTGACGTCTGCCACTTCCCAGGGCTCTGATCAAAGCGGGCTGTGGAAACGTTTAGCTGGATCTGAAGCATGTTTCTGCCGTGGATAATTGCAGGATATTAATGAACAGCGCCCTGCAGCTGGCTATCTTTGACGGCTCTGATGGAAAGGGCTCAGCAGAAGCGGAGCTGGAGCTGCCAGGACAGTTTTGCACCCTGGGACAGGGCTCTGCCTTGGGGACCAGGGGAGCTGGGGACGAGGGATGGGGTGGCCAGTTTGTTGGGGCTCTCCACTTCCATGCACTCCTCAGCAGAACTGCCTCTGCCCAGGTCTCCTGGCTCCAGGGCAGCGTTTTGCCAGCCAGAAGTGCTCCAAAAGCAAGGTTTTGGGTCCTTCTTTTCCCCCGGGGCACGCTCGCGCCTCCTTGGTGGTCTCCAACACCCCGTCAGCTCACGCGTGCTCCGGCCGGAGCACGGTCTCGTGGGGCACCGGTGCAGTGATGCTGGTCCTCAGCAGCAGCGCAGGCACCCGTCAGACCCCTGGCCCCGCTCTGCCCCGAAAGTCACCGGACCTGGGCACGGAGCAGGATGCGGCCCCAGGAGCTCAGCGCCCCGAAGGCGACAGCGCAGCATCTGCGAGGGGTCCGGGGGCCGAAGGCGCTGCCCCAGCACTGAGCACCTCCTCTTCCTTCAGCAGAGCCTCCTCTGACCCACTCCCGGCGGGACGGGCACGCGTGTCCCTTGGGGCAGTTCCCCTGCGGCAACCTCTCCGCCTGCCTGCCCCAGGCCCTGCACTGCAACGGGGAGCGGGACTGCGACAACGGAGCTGATGAGGAGAACTGCGGTAAGCGCACGCCACTCGCAAAGAGGGGTGCCCTCAGTGTGAATAACCCCCAGCCGTGGGAATGCCAGGATCTGGGATGACAAGTGCGTTAGAGCAGAGCTTGCTTTTCCCCTGGGAAGCCTGAGGAATCCTGGATCTGCTCCGTTATCCAGCCACTTCCCCGGCTGTTGCATTCGCACCTCATCCCGGCACAGTGGCCACGTGTGCCCCGGTCAGGAGCTCATCCGTCGGGGATTCTCCCAGGCTGGGGCACAGGAAAACCCTCATTGCTACGAGGCTGGGGCAGTCACTTCTGGGCCGTGGGGAAGGCACAGGAGCAGCAGGGCTCTGCACTCTCGGTCGGGACACGCGGGTTCGGCAGGTTTAAAGATACCAAATGAGTTCCTTTTTTTGCACAAGACACAGTGCCATCGTGGAGCTCTTTGCTCAGGGATGCTGAGTCCGGCAGTGTAAAGGAGTTAGAGACTGGACAAATCCATACCCTCTGGGAGCTGGTTAACTGAGTGGCTTGTATGCAGCACCTGGCTCAGGTTATCCTTAAACAGGGCTAGGGGGGGTGCTGGAAAGAGGAAAGAAAGTTTTATTGCAGCTGTGCTGGGGGACATGCCATGGGGCTGGATGAATCCCCGCTTTGCCCTGGTACAACTGTGGGACTGGAGCCAGATCTCAGGCTTCGTGTGATCCAGCACCCTCTCCCGAGGCTGCCGGGGTTTTGCTCCGCGCCGATGCCCGTGCGCAGCCGCCGGTGTCTCTAACGGCGGTCCCCGCTCTCTGCCCTGCAGTGGATGACAGCGGCTGGCTGCAGATCCTGGGTGACATGCTGGCTGCGAGGAGCAGCAGGATGGAGGTGGAAGACGAGGGTGACGCCTGCTGTAAGCCATCCTCGCCAGGGCTGGGCATCCTTCCCCACCCCGCGTGGGTCTCCCCCACCCCACACGGGCCCCCGTCCCCTCCCCTCAGCGCGTCCCCTCTGCTTGCCCGCAGGGCTCGAGCTGTTCCCGGAGCGGTGCCGGTGCTGGGGAAGGGCTGTGGACTGCACTGAGCAGGACCTCACCACGGTCCCCTGGATCTCCTCCAACGTGACTAGGATGTGAGTAGCGGGGGGTGGACGCACCCCTCTCCCCCGGGAGACGCACGAGCAGGGCGTGCACTGCCACCCGGCAGGAAAGCAAGCTTAGAGGGAAAGTAATCCCTGGCTTTTACTTGTTGTCCTTGGATCCAGAGAAGCAAAGAGACCTTTCTGTGCCCACAGACCCCTCTCTGCTGAGCTTCAGCTGCTCGCTGCAACCCTCCCACAAGCAGCATTGAGCTGGGGAGCAGGGAAGGGCCGGATCCTGCCCAGGGGGAGGACTGGGGAGCCTGCCTTCACTGCCAAGCCTCCAGCTGAGATGCACAGGGTCAGGGAGTGCCGGCAAAGGGTGCCCTTTGCACACAAAAAGCAAGGGCTAGGAAGGGAGGAGAGCGTGAAAAAACTCATCTGCAGCAAATAAGGCTTGCAGATTAGGCAGGCAATTAGCAATGTGGCATTAACAAACAGCAGCTGCCTTGCATTTTGTGTTGCACAAGAAGAGGAAGGTCTAGTCCTTGCTGTTCTCCTTTGATAAAGGCCTCTCCTCTGTCTTAGCCTGTTGGCTCTGGGTTTGATTTTTTTTCTTTCTGTTTTGCTGCTAGGGACCTGAAGAAAAATAAAATCCATTCTCTGCTGGATAATCAGTTTGCCAGGTACAGGAGTCTGAAGAAGCTGTGAGTATTGCCTTTCTTTATGCTGCTCTCTGTCTGGCTTGCATAAAAGGGGAGAGCAGCGGAGGTGCACGTCAGCAGGGCCACAGAAATGTTCCAAGGGCTGGAGCACCTCCTACAAGGACAGGCTGGGAGAGCTGGGGTTGTCCAGCCTGGAGGAGAGAAGGCTGCGGGGAGACCTTATTGTGGCCTTTCAGTACTTAAAGGGGGTCTATAGGAAGGGTGGGGACAATCTCTTTAGCAAGGCCTGTTGTGACAGGACAAGGGGTGATGGTTTTAAACTAAAGGAGGGGAGATTTAGACTGGATATAAGGCAAAAATCCTTTTTGCTGAGGGTGGTGAGACGCTGGCCCAGGTTGCCCAGAGAGGTGGTCGATGCCCCATCCCGGGGCTCTGAGCAAGCTGATCCAGCTGGGGATGTCCCTGCTCGCTGCAGGGGGGTTGGACTAGATGACCTCTAGAGGTCCCTTCCAACCCAAACCATGCAATGATTCCATGATTTAGCATAGTGGTGGGGCCACGTGTAGAGGAGCAAGTGTGTGCAGTCATCAGGACAGCTTTGTTTGGGACAACGCACTCTGATGGGGCGCTACGTTTGGCCGGACAGCAGCTTTTTCAGCTCCTGGAGCCCGTGGTGCTCGCCGAAATCAGCAGATGCCCGCTACAGGCATTGCACGCTCCCGATGCGCTGCCCCTGCCGTGCCGCTCCCGACGGGTGGGCACGGTGGCATGAGGTGCCTCCCAAGCCAGCTGCCCTGCTCGGGAGAGCTCGGACCCTTTGGTCGCTCAGCCCTTCGCCTTTCTAGGATGCTGCACCGGGGGCTTCAGTGGAAGTCTCAGGGGTGGGATGGCAGCTTCGTATGGCAATAACCACATGAAGCAGCTCACAGCAGCCACTTGTGACCATCAGGCACCTGTACTTACAGTTTCCTTCCCTTCCCATGGAGTAAACAAGGCAGAGAAGGAAACAGCCTCTCCAGGGCCGCTTGAGACAAGGAGCAGGGGCTGCAGCCTGGATCTCCGTCCCTGAGCGCTACCGGGGACAGCCGGCCCGTGATGCTGGGCAGGCAGCAGCCAGCCCTGCGAGCCGTGTGGCTGGTGTCCCGCAGATGCGGGCACATCTCTCTCTGCCCCGGGGACCACAGACCCTGAGAAACCCTTAGAAAACCTTAGATTGCTTCTTCAATCTCTTTTCTGTTCTGTTTTTTTTTTTTAAATAGGTTTTTGCAAAACAACAAGATCCGGTTGATCTCTCCCAGAGCCTTTGCTGGACTTTCTCAGCTTAAAATGTTGTGAGTAAAGGTGTCTGTGTTACGGGGCCCTGGGGAGGGGAGCCCTGGGACGGACTCAGTTCTCGGCTCCTCTTGGCATGAAGGCTCGCAGCGCAGCCGGCTCGAGGCCAGGTTCTGAGCCCTTTTTCTTGCTCCTGGATGCTTTGAGCTGGAGTTGCATGTATTTTGGGTGAATGTGGATCAGAGCTGAGGCATTTCCCCTCCTACAAACACGGCTGTTCTCATCTCCCTGTTATCCAGCCTGAGCTGGGATCCTGTGCTTGAGCTGCTAAGGGGGCTGGTGCCACGGGCGCCCAGAGCCAGGGGCCATGGGCAGCTCGGGAAGAGCAGCTTTAGCAAAACTGGGTTTAATCGGCAGCGGTGTCTGAGGATCGCTCTCCTCCTCTGTACTGGCTCCAGGTTCCTCAGCCACAACAGGATCATGCAGCTGAAGCCCCGGGTTTTTGAGGACCTGCATCGCCTCGAGTGGCTGTGAGTTCCTCTGCTGGTCCCAACAGCGTCAGAAGATGTGACTGATCCCGACTCTTCCTCGCATTTACTATAATTCTGTTTCCTTGGGAGGGGAGAAAAAGTGGGCACGATGGCTTCAGGGTGCCTGAGGTAACGCGCCCGTGCCGGGGGCCGCGGTGGCGATGGGTGCGATGCCTGGCTGGGTCTCCACCTCCCCACCAGCCCCGAAATCTTGACGGCCGGCTGGTACCCACGGGGGCTCGCCGTGCCGTGCTCCCCTTGCCGGTCCGGAGCAGCCGGGGCAGCAGCAGGGCACGGTGATGGGCTTCGTGCAGAGACAGGCTCAGCTCCTGGGCTGGAGCAAAGGAGGCTTGTGTACAAAAGGCTTTAAGTGTGCTGTTAAACATGGAGATTTGCAGCTCCGTCACCTTGAAAAATATACGCCTAAATTGAAAGTACAGCTAATATCCTTCCCCTCTGTTTATTCTCAAAGTCTCTCTTTGATCTGGGCCCATGCGGCGTACGGTTTTACGCATGGACCTTATAAAGGTTGCACTACAGAAAAGCAACTGTAAAGGCCACTTTACAAGATGGTTCGTTCCTGTTCTGGGTTTGCAGGAGCAGCTCGGGCAGCTCTGCCGCCCTCCCAGGCTTCCTTCCTCTTACTTGCCGTGGGGCCAGCGCAGTTATTCCTTAAATCAAAGAGGGAAAACAGAAGGATGAGCAGCTCACAGAGGGTGGTCTGTGGTGCAAACAAGCCAGAAGAGTTTTGAGAAGCCAAGCACGGCCCTGAATTCCCCAAATGGTTTCTAATTTATCTTTATTTCACAACCAAAGAGAGGAAAAATCCAACAGACCCTGACTGTGAAGGAATCCAGGCTCTGCAGCTGGTTCTAACGCTTCAGCCAGGGCTGCCTGGGCAGGATCCAAAGGGGGGGGAACGGGCTTCAGAGTGGGGCAGCCCCACCTGGGGATGGGTGTCCATGGAAGCTTGTGGGGAAGGGACAGAGCCCCCTCCACGAGTGCTAAATGCGGGGGCTTCCCCCCGCCAGGAGAGTCCCGCTGCCTCGTTGCCCTCTCCGGGTCCCCTCGTCTGACTTGACTTCTCCTTCCAGGATGCTGGACAACAACAGGATTGCCACGATCGTCCCCGCGGCATTTGCAGGGCTGAAGTCTCTGTATTTCCTGTAAGTAGGGGCGGGGGCAGCCCTCCGCGGGGTTTGGGGGGGACCCCCTCCTGCAGGTGTCTGTCTGGTACCTCCTGCACCCGCTCCTCAGGCAGCTGTCAGCCTTTTCTGGGGCAAATCAAGGATGCTGTGCCTTCCCCAGGGCACAAGGGGTGATGGTACAAGGGACGTGTCTGCCTCGCTCCCAGGGGCTGCAGCGATGCCTGACCTGGCAGGGGGAAGCAGCAGGCTTTGCTGGGGCTGCTGCTTCTCTGTGCCACCTCCTGCTCTCAGCACGCTCTACTTAAAATCAGCGTTATTGCTTTTGCTTGGGACAGGGACAGGCATGTCCCCGGGGGGTTTGGCCTGAGCAGAGACTCAGCGCATACTGATGAGCAGGATGGGTAGCGGTGCCTGCGGTTTGGGTTGCTGATTGTTTTCCTTGAGCCAGCGACTGCAAACAGGATCTGACGCTTTCCCAAACCACCCCCGCTCTGCTGGGTGTTCTCACACCAGGTCATCTCGAGCCAAGGGGTTTTTAAGGTCCAGCTATTTCCAAGATGGACGTACAGGATAACAGATTTGCTTTAACCACCATGAAAAATTTGCAGTCGCTCTAAGATGACTTTAACACCTTTTCCATAGTCCAGAACACAGATTGGAAACCTTGGCAGCAGCCTGGAGTCAGCATTAGGGGAGAAGTTTTGGCTGTTACAGTGGGAAAACCACGTACGTGTGTGTGTGTGAGTGCACAGATGCACATACACACTCACACACATCTGAGCACGATTTAAGCTGTATTCCCTGGCTGTACACCTGCAAGGAGAGCGCTTCAGCCACGGCTGCTGGTCCAGGCTCGCGCCGCAAGATGTAACGGCTGGAGTTGGATATAAAAACCTGAAAGGTGGTTTTGGGCACGTGCAGGACTCGGGTAACAGCCACACCTGGGGACAGGGGAGCCACCGGCATGGGGGGGCTGAGGGCAGCTGGGGCTGGCAGCAGGCTTGGGGAAGAGGGGCTTTGACCCCAGGACCTTGCTCCTCTGCAAAACCTGGGTAGCACTCGGTGTCCAGAGTCCTGTCCCTGGAGGAGGAGCCGTGTGGGCTGCGGGCGACAGACCTGGGGGGACGGAGCTCCCCTCAGCCCTGCGTTCCCACACTGCAGGCAGCAGCGCTGCTCTGCTCGGCGAGGTACTCTGCCTGTCCTTCTGCATTTTTGTTAGCAAATCAAACTAAAACTGCAGCCACAAAACATGCCGTGAGGAACGCTGTGCACACAGGCTTGTGCAAAAGTGCTGGGAAAAACACCGGCAGGAGTTCGGGCTGTAAATTTGCCTTTACTGGCTGTCACTCCAGGGTCACTCGCTGCTGCCTTCGTGCACCGTTCTGGTGACGTGCCCATCACAGCTCACTGGAGAGCGTCTCCCGCAGCCACTAAAGGTGCCCTGTATTGGTACCTTTACATCTTTCCCAAAGAAGGTGAATGAAGCTTGGTGCTGCCATGAACAGCCACGTGTGCCAGGCCTTTGCCTGGGGTGGTGGCAGCTGAACTCACTCTGGTTTTGCGTGGCCGTGGCCGCTCCGCTGGGCTATGTGGAAGCTGTGGCCGTACTGCTCCGGGCTGGCTGCTGGAGGCACTGCCGGCCCCGAGCTTGTCCCCAGGTATCCGCGCGAGCAGCCCGTACAGTGCCGACGTCCCCCCAGGTGAGGCCACGGACCAGCGGAAAGCCCTCGTGAAACACCGCCTGGTCCAGGAGCAGCAGCAGGACCGTATCCATGCACAGGGTTGCGTCCCGGGCAGACGTATGGTGCCGTGACCCTGTTTGTCCTTATTGCCTCCCCACCAGGTACATGCTGAACAACTCTTTGACTCAAATACCCAACGCCTCCCTCTGCACGGAGATGCCGAAGCTCAGCTGGCTGTGAGTCCCCTGCCCGCCGCAGCGAGGTTGGGCTGCCTGCGGGAAAGGCAGGGGCTGCTGCAGGCGCTGCTCCTGCTCCCTGGCCGGGCTCCTGGAGCAAAGAAAGGGCGGAAAGGGCTGGGAGCATCCTGCAGCGCATGGGGATGGGGGCGAGGGGGGCAAGCAGGAGGTGAAGCATCTGGTGGGAAGGAGCAGGCCGTGCTGGGCAGCCCCAAGCAGGGGAAGCAGCAATCACAATTGCCTTTCTGCAGGGAGCTGGAAGGGAACAGGATCCGGGCGGTGCACAGAGCTGTCTTCCAGGAGTGCCATGACTTCACAGTGCTGTGAGTACCTCGGGGGCCCAGCCGTGGCCCCCGCTTGCTGGTGGAGACCCTGTCCCTTTGCGGGCGCAGGGAGGGAGGAGTGGGGATAGCCAGCACTCCGCTGGGTCCCCTGCTTCCCACCGCTCGGGGCTAGAAAGGGGTTGCTCTCTCATGTTTAATGGTTTCAGTCCATGTTTGTACACAGCATCGACAGTGCAGTCAGCTTCGTGAATTTTGTAGGGACATGATCAGGGGCCCCAGAGCCTTTTCCAGGGGCTTTGCACTGGAGCATGGCTAGCCCTGGGTTGGGGAGCCGGTGGGCTCATCCCAGCACCCTGTCACCAGCCCATGGGGGCTGCGCAAATCGAATGGGACCTTCTTCAGGTGGGAGATAGCGGCAGGACGTGGCACGGAAAAAGCTTCCTACAGTGTGTGAATACCAGAGCTCGTAGCCAGCCCACACCCTTCTGCTGGCATCCAAATCCCCTGAAACTATCCCTGAGGAAGGCCATAAAGTTTGTGAGCCGGCTCTCCACATGTCAAACAGCATCTGTTTCCTCCCCTCCTGCCTGGAGCCTGCTCCTGCCCCGTTCCCTCCTGGCCCCTGGGCTGAGCTCTCGCCCAGGTGCCCTCCCGGAGCTGGCAAGGGCAGACGATTGGCATCGACAATCACAGGCCTCTCCCAGGGTCTAGTTTTCCTGCACATGATGGTCAGGTGTCTCCCAAAGAGTTATACAGGGCCCCTGGAGCCCCAGGAGATAAGGACAGGGGAGCTGTGCACCCCGCAGATGTTATCCATGAGCACAAGGCTACCAGTGGCCCCAGGGTGGTGGCAGGAGAGCAGAAGTGGGATGGGGACCCAAGACGTCCTCCCAGGGGATCGACAATCATGGTCACCTGGAGCACTGGGAATGCGTCGCAGCACCCTGTGCCAATGCTGCCAGATCACAGCTAGCAAATAAATCCAGGGCTTATCTGGACAGTAGCTGATACGGGGCTGGGAAGGGATCGTCTCTGGCAGGAGATGTTCTCCCCTCTCCTGCCTCAGACATCATTTTCCTGCAAGGTTCAGCGGAGTACACCTCTGCCCCGAGGGCAAGCACAGCAGCAGCCCCGCGCAGGAGCGGGGTACGCGGCCGGTAGTGGCAGAGCCGAGGCATCGAGTGCTCCGGTCTCACAGCCGCTCCCTCCTCTTGCGTGGAGTTCTGCAAAATGCTCTTCAACTCCCTGCAGCTCCCGCTGCAGGTCCCAGCAGGTAATAGACGTGCTGAGCAGCGTGTTTGAAAGCCGGGGGGCTGCTGCAGGGCTCTGCAGGTGCCCTGGCCGGGCGGTGAAGAGCAGCCGTCCCAGACTGGCCCACGGAGATGCGGATGGGGTGACGGTCCCCTTTGCAGTTTACCTGGCTGTCCCTGGGGACCGATCTTGGTCCTCCTCGGACCATTGCCCCCATGCAACGTCTCCAGGGATAGGCGCTTTGGAAAGCTCTGCTGTGATTTTCCAACCGACAGTTGCTGCACAAAGACCCTGGTCCCCTGTCCCGCCTTTCTTGGAGAAGCCCCAGGAGGCACTAAATCCCAAAAAATGTACACCACTACATTTTTTCCTCCAGCAAGAGCTGCCTGCAGATCCCTGTGCCGGGTGGCTGAGCTGCTGCCCGCCGTCCGTCCTTGCTCCCGCAGCCGGCTTTGATCAGCAGCGTGTTTCCCAGGGCTGTTATGGCAGTACCATGGAAACGTCCATACAGGCAAGATGGACGGTGTAAACACGCCCCGCCGGTGACACCGGTGCAGGAGACAGCTTTGCAAGCAGAGGTAGCAGATGAGACAGGGGCTCGTGTTGGGGCTTTGTGGGATGAGCCATCCTGGCCAGAATTCCCCATCTCCCCCGCTGTTCTGCCCAGCCATGTCATGAGCCACCACCCGGCTGCCCTGGTCAGGGCTTGAGCTCAGCAGAGCCCAGCTGCTTGATGTGAACCTCTGCCAAGGAGCACCTTCCCCGGGTCATGGCACCCAGGGGGTCTCCCAGCACCTCCAGGCATGTGCCATCCCGCAGGGCTCTGCTCCTGCTGCTCTGAACCTGTTCGTGCTTCTTGGTGCACCATACGGGGATTTTACTTCTGAGCCCTTTAATCAGCTCTGCTCATCTTCCGTGCTTCTGATGGGCTCTTCTCTGAGCTGTGGGCTTGTGTGAGATGGAGCCTTGCACCTGAGAGCTGGTCTCTGGCTTAGACCCTCCCCACAACAGCGGAGCATTTGGCTGCTGGAGGTGGCGGTTGTGGCTCGGTGGGCTTGGGAGGGACGCGGCAGGGCTAGGGGCTGTCACGTGTGAGCCCCGTTGGGAGCTCAGCCGATGCTCCCGAAGGGCGTGCGGGGCTGGGCCATACCCCCACGCTCTCCCCCCTTCCTCCTCCTCCAGGATCCTGCGCAGAAATGAGCTCAGGTGGATCCAAGACGGGACGTTTTCCAGGCTGAACAGGCTGGTGGAGCTGTAAGTTCCCAGCCATCGCCTGCCCTGACCCCCCTCTCCGGCGGGCAGGGGCAGGGGTGGGGGCCTTGCTTGGGACCTGCCCCCTGCCCAGGGCACCTCGCTGCTCAGCACCCCCGGGTGCAAGGCTTGGTGCCCTCAACCACTTCCCAAACACCGCTCTCCTTTGCACAGCGACTTGTCGTCCAACAGACTAGACCAGCTCCCCTCCTCTCTCTTTAGCGGCCTGGCTCAGCTCCAGCAGCTGTGAGTACTGGGGTGCACTGCCCCAGGGGTGTCCCTGCCCCCCTGCAAGTGACGGGGGGCCCTGCAGGACCCCTGCACCCCCTGCATCGGGTCGGGTAGATGTCCTTGCTGCACGGACCGTGTGCTCACCAGAGCCACAGTGGCCCCAGCAGGACGGGCCCCTCGCCGGCAGGTCGCCTGCAGCACGGTGCCATCGCAGACCCTCTGCTTTGGGGCTGCAGAGCCATCCCGGGGAAAGGGGAGAGCTGGGAAAAGCCATAGTGAGGCACCCTATTGCCCTTGCTTCCAGCTACTCTGATAGCTTCCAGGTGGGAAAACCACCAACGGCTTGTCTCTTTTTCAGGAACGTTTCCTACAATCCCTTGAAAGAGATCTTCCCCAGCCAGTTTGAGAGCCTGCCCCAGCTACGGTCTCTGTGAGTTCCGCAATGTGCCCGACCCTACAGCACTGCCTCTGCATGCGGCAGCCCCAAACCCAGCCCGGGGCTGCTCACAGCATCCCCTGCACTGGTTTCCTTTTGCAGGAGCTTGGAAGGCTTGGAGATCCCCAACATCCACAACGTGACCTTCCAGAAGCTGACCAACCTCTCCCACATGTGAGTGAGGGGAGTGGGTGGCTGCTGCTGCCCCAGCACCCGTGCCCGGGGGTGCTGGGTGCAAGGAGGGAAACCGATTCACTCCTACACCCATGAGCGAGTTATTTCAGCCCACAGGAGGCCCCCGTCCATGATGATACTCTTTAAATCACCCCAGGGCGAGTGGGTGTCCCCTAGCTGGGGCTTACTCTGAGCGAGGGGAGCATTCTGCCCACGCAAAGGGAGCAGTTTGCAGAGCCACAGGTGCCCCGTCGGGGTGCACGGGCGATACAAAGAGTCATCCGCAGTTCTGAAGGTGCACGTTGCATAGGTGATGTGGGCAGGGTAGGCTCTGTCAGGCCAAGGTGTGCTGGGCTGTGTGCTGAAAGCCGTGGTTAAGTAACCACATTAAAGGTCCGTCTGCTTGGGTCCGAGATAATGAGCCAAGAACCCCAGGGATGTGCAGATAGACAGGCTGGCCAGGCATTGCACGCAGGGTGGAAACAGGACCGCGCAGCCAGCTGTGAGTGCTTCAGCTTCTCTTTGGAAGGAGAAAAAAAAAAATCATTCATTTTCTCCAGATGCACATTTTAAAATACCTGTAATGAAAGACAACTGTACATCTTCCTTTCTGTAATTGGTCTGTTCGCACTATAAATATGGTACATTTTCTACCTGACTTGCTAATAAGCAATCATTTTCTCTCCTTTTATCTATAATTAAGCAGAAATGAGCCTTGCATTGCAGTTTTGTAGTCATTTTCTAACGTAGAGTTTTGCTAAGCTTATACGGGTTAGCTTTTATAAGGCTTGAAAAGATTAATATGAAATAATATGCAGGGGGAAAAATGTGAATCCTTGTTAATGGAACTTGAAGGATTTGAATAAGGGATTGATTTTTAAATGTTACTTTGTGGGAATCAGGGGTTGGAGGAAAGCACTCTTGTATCTATCAGTTGACGGTGCTGAATAGTGGCAGATTTAAGAGCACGGCTGTGGTACGTGATCCAAAAAGCACCGAGGTGCCTCCAGCCGGTTTTGCAAAGGCTTCGGGGTGTTGCTTATTTAGTGCCCAAACCCAGGCGCAGTAAGTACTGTGCAGACGGGGAGCCCCCTCGCTCAGCTCCGTCACACCCTGTCCCCTGCAGCCCCCGGTGCTGTCACAGCTGTGTGCTGGCATCGCCTGTCCCTGCTCCCACCCCGCGTGGCTGCCGCCTCCTTCCTCCCCGTCCCCCTTCCCCTGGTGCGTGGGAGTCCCCAGGCTCTTGGCTAGCGAGGCTGGGAGGGTCTTCTCCACCCAGACAGGGAAAAACGTGTCCAAGGGGCTGGAGCGAGCTGTCGGGGGCCGGGAGAGCGTGGGATGTGGGGCAGGGGGCTGTGCACGCCAGACCACATTTGCTCCTGCTCCCAGGGGCAGCCAGGAGACCTTCTTCCCCGCTTCTCACCCTGACAGCTACTTCAAGAAGTTCCAGTACTGTAGCTACGTGCCCCACGTGCGCAGCTGCAAGCCCAACACCGACGGCATCTCCTCCTTCGAGAACCTCCTCGCCAACATCGTCCTGCGCGTCTTCGTCTGGGTCGTCGCCTGCCTCACCTGCTTTGGCAACCTCTTTGTCATCTGCATGCGGTCCTTCATGGTCGCGGAGAACAGCCAGCACACCATGGCCATCAAGTCCCTGTGCTGTGAGCTGGGCGGTGGAGGGGCAGGGGCCGGGGGGGCACAGAGGGAGCCGGGGCGGGTGAGCTGCCCACCAGCATCTCCCCAGGGAGGAGCTGTCTAGCTGATGCCAGCCCTCCAGCGCAGCCAGGGCCCCTCTGCTGCCCATTTTTCCCTTTGTGCTGATGGCAGATGGGTTTCTGGGTGTCCCTCTGTGCCTAGGGATGCCCAGAAGCCCACCTCGGTTTCCTGGGCATCCCTAGGAAACCAAGGGATGCCTATCTCGGCCTCTGCCCTCAGGTCTGTGCTCGCAGGTACCAGCAAGCAGTGCTTTTCAATATATATATACACACACACACATACACACATGTGTGTGAGTATATATATGCTTAAAGCCAAAGGCTGCCCAGCTCTGTGATGGCTTTATGGCCGTGACGTTAAGGCAAAGGGCTACGTTTGCCCACTGATGCTTTTTTCTCACTGTACCTTGCCTCCCCCCAGGTGCAGATGGCCTGATGGGCATCTACCTCCTTGTCATCGGAGCCTTTGACCTCAAGTACTCGGGCGAATACAACAAGCACGCCCAGGGCTGGATGGGCAGCCTCCAGTGCCAGCTGGTGGGCAGCTTGGCCATGCTGTCCTCGGAGGTTTCAGTCCTGCTGCTGACCTACATGACCCTGGAGAAATACTTCTCCATAGTTTTCCCATTCAGCCACTACAGAGCTGGCAAGAAGCAGACCATCACGGTGCTGGTGGCCATCTGGCTTCTGGGCTTCTCGCTCAGCATCATCCCGCTGTGGTCTAAGGAGACCTTTGGGAACTACTACGGGAGGAACGGGGTGTGCTTCCCGCTGCAGTCCGACCTGGGTGAGCGGCCCGGTGCCCGGGGCTATTCCACCACCATCTACCTGGGTAAGGCCACCTTGGGACTTGGGACCCGGGGATGGGGATGATGTGGGGCAGGACAGGCTTCCCTGGTGAGAGCAGGGCTGCACAGCCCAGCCTCCCCTCCAGGGTGCCGTGAGAGCCCGCACCGCCTCCGTTAGCAGGATGTCTGACTTTATGGGGCACTGCCATCCCACTGGGACCCTGCTCCAGCCTGGTGCTGTGCCCAGCTTCACCCTAGAGCTGGCCAGGGCCATGGGCATGGCTGGGCTAAGGCTGGATTCAGGACTAACCGGGGCGGCTGAGATGTCCCTGCCCCCTCTAGTGATAAAAGCAGGAGTTGTCCTGCTGCTGCCGGCCATACCGCCGATCCCAGCTCTCGAGGTTTGCTCTTGGCCTACGCTCATAGCGAGGTTTCTTCCTCTCCAGGCTTGAATCTCGCAGCCTTCATCACTATCGTCTTTGCTTACTCCGGCATGTTCTACTCCATCCACATCACTGCGTCCAAAACAGCAGAGGCAGGCATCTGCTCGCGGGAGGTCGCCATCGCAAAGCGGTTCTTCTTCATCGTCTTCACTGATGCTCTCTGCTGGATACCCATCTTCCTCCTCAAGCTGCTCTCCCTGCTGCAGGTGGAAATACCAGGTGAAGCCCCATTCCCCGCAAGGCCCTGAAGCAGAGCCCACCGCTGGCTGCTGCCCACGCCGGGTCCCTGGCTCGGGGACCCCTCGCTGCAGGTGCTGCTGAGTTTGGAGCTCTCTTCACCCACGCATGGGCTGCAGGGGGAGAGAGGCGGCGTTACCCGCTTCCCTGGGCCCCTGCCCCTCCCCAGGGAGCAGCAGTCACGACCCCCCCGTGGGGGACTGCCCTTCCAGCCATGAGCCCACAAGTGGCATCGCCCCTCTTCGCTGCGTGGGCTGGGGCGGGGGGGTTGCCCCGGACAAGGGGCAGCCCCTCCATGTCGTGTCCTTGTTGGCACAGGCACCGTCACCTCTTGGGTGGTCATCTTCATCCTGCCTATCAACAGCGCCCTGAATCCCATCCTCTACACCATCACCACCACCTCCTTCCAGGAGAAGGTGAGGGGCTCTTTGCAGACCAAGCAGCTGGAGCTGCACGAGTCCCACAAGAGCTCCACCCTGGTGACTCCGCAGGCCAGCAGCGCCTGACCCTCCCGGCAGCACAAGGATGCCCGTGGCTCCCAGCCCGCCGGGCACTGCCTCCAGCTCCGCAGCCCCGCAGGAAAGCACATGGCTCAGCTCTGGGATGCTCCTGTGTTAGAGAATTGCTAAGCGTGAAGGTTTCCTCATCAGCCAGCAGATATCGTTAGTACTTTATTAATTACATGGATGGGAAGAGCAGCCCCCATCCAAGTCAATCGATCTGTTGCAGTTGCATATGATACAAAACAAAAGTCCTTTAAATACAAAATACACGTCTTTTTAAGTGAACGTCACCTGGCGTTGAGCTCTACCGCCAGAGTTATATATTAATATTCCAACTGTACAAGTATTTATAGATAGAAAAAGAGAAATGTTTTTTAAAAATATTAGGAGAAACAATCACTCCCCCAAATGTTAGTTATATTTTATATATATATAAAATATATATATAAAAACACAGAACACAGGCTGGGTTGCTGGTTTGGTGGTTTGTTTTCTTTTTTTTTTTTCTTTTCAGCAAAAGAGAGACAGATATGATGTGTTATGGCAAAACTGACACTGGGAATCGCTCCCGCGTGTGGGTCATGTTGCCTTCCAGTTGGAACGATGTCTGGTAACTTGGGTCCCTGCCTGAATGGAGAAACCAGGTCGGGTCCTGGGTGCTGCTGTTTCTCTGCAGAGGAAAAGGGAGGGATGGGAAGGGGAATGGACGCCTCTGCAGGGAGTCGCGTTAGGGAGGCAGCTCTGCACCCGGGAGGGGCACAGGCTCTGCCACTTGTAGCTGCCCAGAGGGGTGAATCCGGGACACCCCCACCTCCCTCCCCACCTCACTGCAGAGGCCAGGACGGGACTGAGCCTGGCCCAAGCAGCTGGCAGGTGCTTGGCCCAGCTTGGGCTACCATGCTTTGCTCGCTTA
This sequence comes from Sula dactylatra, assembly GCA_013389905.1. Taxonomy (NCBI): domain Eukaryota; kingdom Metazoa; phylum Chordata; class Aves; order Suliformes; family Sulidae; genus Sula; species Sula dactylatra. The sequence continues at coordinate 234,564 of WEKW01015168.1, read as the reverse complement.
AAGGAAGCAGATGCTGCACCATGAGTTGGGGTGAGCCCAACCCCGCCTTGGCCAATGCTTTCAGCCCAGAGCTCTGCCGTGGTGCAGCTGGTGCTGGCAAGGCTGCTCTGCCTTCCTCCCCTCTCTGGGGCAGTGCAATGTGAACCCCAGCAGCAGCAAGGAATTGGGAGCTGCAGCACTGGCCGTGTCCCTCCCTCCCACGGCATCTCCTCCGAACCAGCCCGGTGGGGCATTGCCCCTTCCCAGCTTGTAGCCAACTACACAGGCAGCTGCTCTGGGGCTCTAGACATGTCCTGACCCCTCCAAAGGATGGGTAGGCTGGTTTTGAGGGCCAGGCTTGCCTTGGAACATCATCCATCCAGCCCCCACTGAAACCTAGTCCACAAGAGAGGGCTTTCAGCCAAGTAAGAGCAAGGCACAGGACTAGAGGGCTTTTTCTTCTTCTCCTATGAAATTCAGCACCAAAGGTAATGGCAATAGGCTCCTTCTGCCACTCAACAAGGGCTGGCACACCTAGATGTCTAGATGTAGCCCCGCTCCTCCCAGAACAGCAGCCTCTTCCGCTACCGAACAGGCTCTCGCAGTGACTCCGTGGCTGTCCCCGCTGGGTGACACTGCATACGACCCACCCCTCGCTGCACCCCCTTCACTTCCCGCCACAGCGCTGCGACTTACGGACGCGGCACCGTCCTCCCTTCTCCCACGCTCTCCCGTTTTGCTCCACGCACCTTCGTCCCTGCGGCTGCTCGCGGCTCGCATGGGGGGACCCTGCTCAGCCTGGGCCAGCTGCTTCCCTGCCTGCAGGCTGCCTTCCTGGGGGGGTCACCCCACAGCCCCTCTCTTTCCCTTTGCTCATCAACCCCTCCTGCAGAGAACACGGGCTGTACAGCTTCGCCTCTGCAGCCAACCAGCTGCGCAGCGCGCTGGAGCGAGGGGCGGCTGAAGCAGCAGCAGGGATGGTGGGATGGGGAATGCCCAGCCCTGGGGAAAAGGATGCTTATACGTATGTGCCTGCGAGCGTGCCAGCCTCTGCCTCGTCCTCCACGGCCAGCTGCCTGCACCGTGCTCCCCTCTGAGAGCCCCAGCCCGGATCCGCCAGCAAGTCCACATCAGACAGGACAGAGCATCTTCCCGGCACCTCAGATCTTTGTCTCGGGGCCGTTGGGACTCAGGGCTGGGAAGGAATCTCGGATCCTTGCCAGCTCCATGGCGCAGAGGTGGCCAAAGACCTTGTTGTACCACTCAGGAGACCGGCCCCTGGAGAAGGGAAGAGGCAGGAGAATGAGGAGTGGGCAGAAGAGACCCTGGCAGGCATCAAGGAGCAGCACGTTGCTTCTTGCCCCGGGCCAGGCACTCAGCGCAGCTCCAGCCCCGATGGGCTATGAGATGCTGAACAGAAAAGGGAACGTGCCATCCCCACTGCAGACATGTGGCAAAACGGGGGAGCGTCTGTGACCCAGCTGGGCTTGCGCCGGCCCAAAATGACAAGCAGACTGCCCCTTGCATCAGCCCACCCTTTCACCGCTCCACCCGGGCACAGCTCGCCGCAGAGCGTCAATGCTGTGCTTCAGACCCACGGGGGAGCCCGTGTTTTCTGCAGAGACTTAAAGGACTTGCTGCATCCCTTGGAGCCACCAGAGGAACTGCCAGCACTGCAAGACCGAGCTGGTGGCTACTTTCCCAGTGACCATCTGGCAGCTAAAACCTGGCCCCAGAGCAGCACCCCCTTCCCTGGGGCAGGCAGGCACCAGGCCAGGCAAGCAGCGGGACGCGCAGCTCCTGCACCCCACTGCTCCCCGAGCAGCACCCCCTTCCCTGGGGCAGGCAGGCACCAGGCCAGGCAAGCAGCGGGACGCGCAGCTCCTGCACCCCACTGCTCCCCGAGCAGCACCCCCTTCCCTGGGGCAGGCAGGCACCAGGCCAGGCAAGCAGCGGGACGCGCAGCTCCTGCACCCCACTGCTCCCCGAGCAGCACCCCCTTCCCTGGGGCAGGCAGGCACCAGGCCAGGCAAGCAGCGGGACGCGCAGCTCCTGCACCCCACTGCTCCCCGAGCAGCACCCCCTTCCCTGGGGCAGGCAGGCACCAGGCCAGGCAAGCAGCGGGACGCGCAGCTCCTGCACCCCACTGCTCCCCGAGCAGCACCCCCTTCCCTGGGGCAGGCAGGCACCAGGCCAGGCAAGCAGCGGGACGCGCAGCTCCTGCACCCCACTGCTCCCCGCTGCTCCATTGACCCCCCGTGGCTGATGCAGCTGCTGATGCGGCAGCGCCAAGGGCCCCGTTACCTGAGGTCAGCTCTGCAGATGTGGGTCACTTTGGAGCGTCCCATGGCGCTGGGCTCGATGAGGTACTGGGACGTCAGCACGATGGCTTTGACGCCTCCCTCCGCCGGCAGCTTGTCGTGCTCCACCGAGATGGAGATGAGCAGGCAGGCTCCCCGCGGCAGGTCCGTGCACCAGCGCCTGCGGGACAGAGCGGCCCCGCTCAGCTGCCGTCCCTGCATGCCCACCGGCGGGCAGCCGCTGCCCGGACCCCGGGGTCTGCCCTGGGAGCGGGGAGGTGGGGGAGCCTGTGCAGCCCAGGGCTGGGGCCAGATGGGAGCCGCCAACCCAAGACCAAAGCCTCCCGCTCGGGTCTTTCCCTGCCCTCACCGGAGCACCACGCAGTCCCTGCGCGGGTGGGGTGCCATGCTGTCCGTGACGTAGTGGTAGACCTCCATGTTCTTGTCCAGGGCCTCCACCACTTTGCTCTGCAGCAGGTCCTCGTCCCAGAGGTGACGCTCCCGAAGCACCCGGTGCAGCACCGTGGCAGGAGGGGCCTCGACCTCCGTGGAGACCTTCCACAAGCGCAGAGGGTGCCCGTCCCCAACCTGACAGGCCAAGGGAAGGGTCAGGCAGGCTGTCCCCTGGGACCCCCCAAAATGTTAACCCCCCCGAGTGGCTTTACGGATGGCTCCCACCACCACCAGCACCTGGCATCTGCTGGGTTGGGTTGGGTGCAGGCAGCCAGCTCCTCTACTAACAACAATGTGGTGGGTTCTCTGCTGGGACTGCTGGGTGCAGAGCACCTCCCCACCCCAGAGCTGTCCAACTCTCAGCCCCTCCTCTGGCCAGGGAAGGGGTTACTGATCCCTCGTCACCGAAGCGAACACGCACCAAGGGCTGGTTGGCAGGTGCCCACAGGACCCGTGGCTCCCAGTAGTCAACCCATACACCTTTCCCTGCGTGATCCCAAGCCCCCCCTCCACACAGTGGCATTTACCTTTTTGCAGGAGAGCTCTGTGTTCAGGGGCCCCGGGGTGCTCAGCCACCCCTTGAATTTCTCCAATGACTCTTTCAGCAGGTTCTGGACACTCTGCTCAAAGTAGGAGTGTAAATCCTTGCTTTCCCCCTGACACACGAAGTCAGACAGGTGATGGGGGTAAGCATCTGCTGCCATATATGAGCTGCTCAGCTGCAGCAAGATGTCATGGGAGACCTACAAGCCAAGAGCATATAGATCTTCAGAAAGCCGGAGGGATCCTATGTTGACTTTGTGACTGGTCCTGGGCAGCCAGAAAACTCTAACTCCTCACCCCACCAAGGAGGGGGGGAGGATGGACACGGCCTCCCTGAACATGCATCCTGCAGCTTGTAACCTGCACCACCACGAGGCACAGGTGGGCTTCGCTCCCGGCGCTGAGTGGCAGCTGCCCCACCAGAGGATGGGTGCCCTTCTCTCACCTCACACTGACTCCACAGGACCAGCACCCACCAGCAAGGTCGCACCTCCCGCTGGCAGCACCCGGGGAGGGCGACGCTGGGCTGGGCACACCACAGCCACCCACCTGGAAGAGCTTCTTGCAGTCAGTGATCATGTGGGAGAGCCCCTGCGTCGCAGCCATGTTCTCGTTGAGGTCCTTCTGGTCAGGCTTCCCCATGGTGCCTCTCTTTTGTATCACCCTGCGGGGGAGCAGGCATCGCTGGGACTGCTGCTTTGCGCTGCAGAGCGGGGCACCCCCGCATTGCGAAGCAGAGTAACGGGGGGCTGTGCGGGAGCACACGCGTTCCCACCGTGCCTTGCCCCGGTTCAGTGGCCTCTTCCCAGGATGGACGAGGAAGGGGCGATGGGGAAACGGGGGCTGCAGAAAGGCTGGGGAGGCCAGAGCTAGTCCAACCCTTACCTCGGCGAGGTGCTCTCCTTCTTGGACACGTTGAGGTGGAAGATGGATGGGGCCAGGCACACGGCCAGGTTCCCAGCGGTCATCTGGTTCTCCTCTGCAGAGGCGATGTCGCTCAGGAAGTAGAGCAGGGTCTGCAGCACCTCCCGGTTCTCGTCCGGCATGAGGATAACGGCCGCCTGCACCGCCTGCAGCTGCTGCTCCTTCGACACAACTGCGGGCACGGGGCAAGGGTGATGGTCAGCGGCTCTGTCCCGCGGGCCACCACCCACCTCCATCACCTCTGTCCAAATGAACTGAGAGACGCCTCCTCCCTGGGAGACCCTGACTTTCGTCCCCAGCCCAGGGGAGACTGGCCCCAGCCCAGGACTCACACTGGTAGATCTGCAGGAAGGTGTCCGTCAGCTTGCTGGTGAAGATGGGCTCCGGCAGGTCGCGGAAATATTGCTTCAGCAGGTCAGCCACGTCGTACGCCGACTGCCCGTCGTAGTTGACGTTGTCGGGGCTGGTTTCGTTCATGTGCCGGAGCGCCTGAATCCGGGACTTCACCCCCGACTTTCGGAAAATGCCAACCTGCCAGGGAAGAGCAGGGTGGTGGTCGAGCGCAGAGCGGGCACCGACCCGGCAGGCGGCCGGGTGGAATCCCATGGGAGAGGCAAGGAAACCCCTTCCCCAAAGACCTCACTCCCCTGCAACCCAGAGAAGCTTGAGTGAGGGATGACCAAGGAGACACCCGTGGGTGTTGGCTTCCCACAGACAACCTCACCCTCCCGCTTCACCACGGCCAAGCACCAGAAGAGGTGAACAAAAAGCACCCCTGCAAGGCAGCTTTTTTCCCCAAAGCACAGTGCTGCTGCACAGCGGCCGGCCCGGAGCCACCCCGCAGCCACGGCCGCGGTCGCGGCATCACCTGGTCCAGGCACTGGCTGCGGATGTAGCGCATCGCCTGCTGGATGCTCTGGGGCAGGGGCTGCCCTGTCCGCTGCACGTTGACGATGGGCGGCACCCCGAAGACCATCTTGTCCCTGTAGTCGGGGACTTTACTCCGCTTCATGAACTTGGGCACAGTCCTGCAGGGTGGGACAGACAGACATCAGTGCAACGAGCGGCTCCCTCAGCACCGCCTCGCAGAGGGGAGCAGGACCGCGGGCGACACGTGCACACACACGTGCTTCTGCCACGTTTTGAATATAAACAAGGCAGCTTTCAAGCAGGAACTTAACCTTTTATTAAGCCAGAACGCTTTAATACGTTAGGAAACCACTGTCCTGCTCCTTTATGTTGCTGCAGCATTTTTAAAGCCCCACAAATGCCTGCAGCCCTCCCAGATGCAGACGATGCCAGAAGCCCAGGCGTCAGCCCCCGGCTCATGCTTGCAAGGATGCCCAGCAGCACGCAGAGCAAAGCCAGCCTCTGTTTCAGCATTTCCCCTCCCTTTCCACCATCTTCACCCACTGAAGCTGCCCTGGGCTGCAGACCCTGAGCTGGGAGGCAGCGCCTGGCACAGTGCACATCCCGGTCCCTCTCCCCACCAGCTCACCACGTCCAGGCTTGCTTGTGGGGCACGGAGTACTTCTCCATGATGGCCGTGAGACGGAGCAGGGAGCACTTCTGTAGCAGGTTGAGCTGGGCAGAGGACTGGCGGTTGATCTCCAGGGAGGCAGAGTTCAGGCTGGGCCGGTGTGAGTTCTGGAAACTGTGCCAGCGCAGCTTTCTGCGGGGAAAGGCCAGTGGTGGCTGAGCTGGAGAGCCCAGGCAAGGGTCTTTCCCTCCCCGCAGCACCCACTGCCCTGGGGGAAGGTGCGGGCACAGCAGCAGCCGGGCTGAGCCCAGGGATCCCAACACCAGCTCCAGTGCCACGAGTGCTGCTTCCTCCCCCCGGGTGCTCACCCAGTGCAAGACGGTGCCGGGGAGAGCATGAGAGATGCTTTCCCTTGCCTCAACGGACTGCTGCCTCCACCAGGCTCCCCTGAAACAACCAGCATCCTCTCCACTTGCACCTCAGGGTCACTGCACCTGCCACAGCACCCTTGGGTGCTACAGCCCCCCAGCAGACCCGGGGAGAGCTCAGATGCTCAGGGTGATGCGTGCCTGCAGGACCACATGCAGCGCAACGCCATGGCAAAGGGGTCATCTCCAAGAACTGCCTTCTCACGAAGAAAAGACACCCCACCAAAGTAGCACTCTCTTGGGAGCCTGCTAAAACCTTTCCCAAGTCCATGCTGCTCTGGGAAGGCTCCTGCCCAGCTGCTCCGGTGCATCCCCAAGCCCAGAAAGGTACGAGGGACATGCCCAGCTAAAGAAAAAAGACACCCCTGTATATCCCTCCACGCCTCTCTGGAGGCACATCACCCACCAGCACCAGCCTAGCAGGGGCTAGAAAATTCACAGAATTCAGCAACGGCTGGAGTTTTCTTAGGGAAAGCCCAAGGGAGCCCTAGCACGCTGGAAGCAAGTGCCTCCTTCATTTAGACGTGTTATTAGTAAATAAAACCCCATTTAATTACGGGTCTGTGCAGGAGAGAGGTCGCAGCCTGCCCACGGCAGGCAGCAGCAGCAGGGCTGGCAGCGGTGGCTCGCATCCGCCAGAGCACACCAGCGACCCGCGCTGCGCTCCCCCTGCCCGCACCGCACCACGGTGCTGCTCCGCAGCATCTCCCTCCCTCCACCTCGCTTCTGCCACAAGGGAAAGGGTGACCGTCCAGCTGGGGCTCGCAGGGCCCCCGCCAGCACCCCTCCAGCAACGGCTCGGGTGCTGCTCGCCCTGAGCCGCGGGCTGCGCGCCCCTGCTGCAGAAGCACCCGTGGGGTGGGGGAACGGGCTTGCAGCGGTCCCCTGGCCAGCAGCACGTCGGCAGCCCCGGGACTGAACCCTTCCCAGGCACGGCGGAGAGGAGGAGGAGGAGGACGCAGCCCCAGCCCGCGCTTACCTGCAGGGCCTGGTGAGCGATGCTCCCACCCCCGAGTCCCGGCGCTCCCGCATCTCGATCTCTTCGGCCTCGTTGAGGGAGTTGCCCGTGCTGTCAAAGTCGCTGGCAGAGGTGCCGACATCCGACATGGACCGCTCTTCAAAGTGCAGGTTGGAGGGTTCCCCTCCCGAGTCCGACTCCTCCTCCTCATCCTCCTCCTCCTCGCCCCCTTCCTCCCCAGCCAGGTCGGGGGACATGGCTTTATACCAGAGCTCCACTTTCTGCTGCAGCCCCCACATGTGCTGCAGGATGTCATCGAGGTTCTCGTAGGTCACCTCCTTGCAGAAATCCTCGCTGCTGCCGAACTCCGGCACGTTGTCGTACACGCTGACCCGGCTGCCCAGGGAGCTGCAGGAGCCCCGCCGGCGGCGGCAGGCGAAGCCCCGCGGGGAGGACGAGCCCTCCACGCTGCTGCTGCTGCCGCCTCCCACCAGCCCGACGGGCGCGTTCCCCGATTTCCAGTGGGCCAGGGAGCTGCCGGCCAAGGGACACAAGCTCTCGATGGAGAGGGATTTGGGGAAGGTGCCCGGCTTGTGGTCCAGGGGGATGTAAACCAAGCAATCCCCCTGGCACGCCTGCCGGTGCTGGCAGTCCCCAGCAGCCCAGTCGCTGCTGGCTGTCACGGGTGTTTCATAGTCCTCCAGGTAGACTCTGCTGCGTTTCGGGTCAGAGCTCACCTTGCTCCCGCCTGAGCCTAGCAAGCGGTTAGTCCTGTATGATAGCGAGAAGAAGTGTTTTTTGCCATGGAAAGAGGCAGATATCCCTCTCTTAGGGGAGCTGGCCTTAGCGGCTGCAAGGTCCCTGTTAGCCTTCGGAGAGCCCCATCCTGGCGTGGCCGTGACGCTGCCGTGTGGGGCCACCTTCTCCTCTGGGCCGGCTTTCTCTCTGTCCTTCCTTCGGAGGGACTCGATCCTCTTCATGAAGCTGCGAGACCGTCGTTTCTTCGGCTTCTCCTTGGAGCCCTCGCCGCGGCTCGAGGGCTGCTCCGGCAAGGAGCGCTCACTCACGTTGCGGCTGGAGGCGGCGATGGTGCGGAGCGGGGACGGGGGCTCGGGCGGCGCGGCCCCGACGCCCAGCGTGCCGCCTGTGCTGCCCGTGCTGCCGCTGCTGTGCAGGGACACGGCCTCCGGGTTGGTGCTGAGGTCCGTGAGGACGCTCTCGCGGCTGGACGCCGGCCGCATGGTGGAGCTCAGGACCTCGGAGCCCTGGGAGAGGACGTCGACGGACCCCACCCGCGACCACCTCTTGCTGTCCCTCTGAAAAGCCCACCGGTCGCTGATGGCACACAGGTCTTCCTCCTCCGAGTCTTCATTCTGCAGGTGGTTGACGGCAGGGGACAATCAGTCAGACTCACAGAGGCTTGGTGTGTCCCCCTGCCCTGCTCTCCTGGGACAAACACACCAGTGGAGGGCAGAGTCCACAGCACGGCCCCTTAAGCCCACTCAGGTCCCCTTTGGCAACAGAGGGCTCCAGGAGCCACCAGGCATCGTTTTACCATGCCCGAGGGCCACACTGCACTGGGGAAGGGAAGGTGCTGCTTCCAGGTTACCTCTGGGTAGCTCACAGGCAGTCGGGACATCCCTGCGGAGCCTTCCTGCAAACCCCCGGCCACACACGGCAGCGCAGTGGGGGATGCAGGGCAGCATCCCTTCCCAAGCCCAAATAAGGGCAGTCAGAAGAAGCAGGGATACACCCAGGTAATAATTCCCACTTGCTACACACCGAGCCGGCGTGCATTTTAAACGTATTGTTCATTAAGAGAGATAAAAAAGGTTTTGCTATTAATATGCCAGTATTAATTGTTGTTTGTGACAGACGGGCTGGTTCCACCCGACAGGCTTCCTCCTGTGCTGCTGGGGGGTCTCAGAGCCCGTCTCGACAGAGACCCCGAGGGTGGTGCTGCAGGTTGCAGGCACACAGCCCTGCACGGACCAGCACGGCTGTCCCAGCACGGGTGTAACAACTGCGGTTTGACTGCCGCTGCCGGAGCCTCGGAGAGGTGCGGGGGCACAGGGCAAACACAGGCACCTGCTAATGCAGCCGGTGAAACCAAAGAACAGCGGCGCCGGGTGCTGCGCTGTGCCCAGGGGCAGTCCTGGAGCACGCCAGTGTTATTACTGCACACAGGATTGCTGCCCCACCGGTGCGCACGCATTCCCCCGCGCCCCTCAGCCCCTCGCCCGCCCTCGAACGCCCAGGACTTACCTGTTTACGCTGAAAGTGGACTTCCAGCTTCATGGAGGCACACGTGTTCAGGGTCATCAGCCTCCTGCAAGAAACCAAGAGAGGCTTTACCGCGGCCCCGGCCCGTGCCGGGGCCGCAGTGCTTGCTGCTTCTGGGGTTTTTTTCCTGTTTCTGTCTTAGAGCCCTTGTTGTTCGCTGTCACCTGTCACCCCGCAGCTGCGGCTCCAGGGATCAGAGGGACAGGCAGAACCCGGCACAGCTCCAAGCCTGCTCCCAGGGGAGCGCGGCGCCCCAGGCGGCGCCCCTGCCCGCAGAGCCCTGCGGGCAC
>WEKW01015168.1:210204-224751 GCA_013389905.1 Sula dactylatra | reverse complement strand
CCCCGGCTCCCTCCGCGTGCCGAGGGTTTGCCTTGGCCCTGAGCTGGCCCCACGGTGGCGTGGCGGCGGGAGCGGGGACCCCCACCCGGGAGCAGCCTGGTCCCGAGGGCTGCCGGGGGCGTTGCTGCTGTTTCCGAGGGCAAACCCCCAGCAGGCTGGGGGAGACCCCTTCCCTCGAGCCAGGCTGGCAGGCGCCCTCGGGGCAGGGCTGGCCCCCAGCCAGGCCCTTCACCTTTCGCTACCCTGCAGCGTCAAGTCCTGGTTGGTTTTTTTTTTCTTTACACAAGTGAATGAATCTCCAATTAATTCACTTTAATTAGCATCTTCATGAATGCTACTACAAGCACTTTCATTCCAGCACGCAAATACCAGTCTGCACAGCCAAAACCAAACTTCAGGAATATTCTACCAAAAATTTGACTACTGCCCCTCTTGCAATCCCACTGAAGCCCCCGACCGAGCGCGTGGTACTGCATTGCATCCTGCGGCAGGAGTAAATGCATGAAGCCTGGCAGAGGGAGCGAGACGGGAGCACACGTGTGCTGGGGGGGAAGAGACCATGTCCAGGGGGTTCATTTTCTTCAAAGAGCTGCATTTTCCAATGTCCTTCTAGACCTTTTTGTTAGCCAAATACTGCAAGGGGCCACCTCAGGGATCCCAGAGACAGCCTGGGGGGCCGGGGACGTTCCTGCCCCACGTGGCCCACCCAGCCGCACTGGGCCCACGAGCGGGCAGGGATGACCTGCTCCGGGTTATTAGAGCAAAACAATCTCAGAAGCTCGGGCGGTCAGCCAGGCGATGACAAAAGGACCCGAAAGCCCCGATGGGGCGGGATGGTCGGAGACCTCTCATCACCTCCCACCTCACTGCCACCACCGGGAGGGAAAACCAGGAGCTTTCCAGGAACCCGGGAAGCGGCGCAGGGGATCCCCCCCCTGCCCAGCACAGCAGCCTCTCTGCTGGGAACACAAATAAGTAACAGACCACTTTCCCATCCCTTCTCCGCCCTGTCGGCAGCAGCGTGTGTGGGAGGGACAGCGAGAGGCGGCGCACATTTCTCGGCGTGGAGTCAGCGCGGGGGCACGGGCACGATGAGGTGGCCCGAAAGCCAAAGCAGGGCTGAGTCACCCACAGCGCCAGGTGACACACAGCCCCTCCGGACAGACAGCCCGTCCGGACAGACACACGCTGGGACAGGGGCAGACGGGTCCCTCCTTTTGGGTGTTAGCTCTTGCTCACGCTGGCAGCGCTGGGGGAGTTTCTCCCCCCCGAAACACACGCTGCCTCCCTGCAGCAACACACCCGGTGGCATCTCCCGGAGCTATTTTCAGCCCTGCTGCTGCAAGGAGTAGGGTGTCCTGGTGGAAAATGTAGGGCAGGGCTGCGTTGCCAGGCGCCAGGATGACTAACGTCACTCGAAGCCAGCGAGCACTTGTGAACACAGCAATCCTTGGCCAGAGCAGCCGACAGAGCGGTTGTTCCAGGGAAAGAGGAGGCACCCACCAGCACAGACTTCCCCCGCGCAAAATAAATCACAGAGCGAACCAACAGCTCCCGAACTGCCGCCGTGGCTCCTGACGACCCGCACAACGCGCTAATTAGCAGCGTGCAACTTCCATGGAGCACCCCGCACTGCGCCAGTGCTCAGCAAATCCCTCGCTGCGTTTGCTCTCTTTCGCAGGCAGCACGCGCCTGACGACCGAGTGAAACTCTGTCCGCGGACACGATTTCATCCGCAGGCACTTTGACCTGAATCCGCCTTATGCCAACAGCCAAGACCCCTTCGCTCTGATGCAGAGACATGGTTTCCAAACTCCATTTCATTCTCAGAGAGGTTATGAAGCGTCCTTTCAAAATAAAGCAATACAAAACGCACCCAGGGAGACACGGCTCCCTCCCCTGGGGACCACGAGGTGCCACCCAGGGCAGCCGGCGGTGGAAGGGGAGAGCGTGGGCAGCGGGACAAAACCCAGCAAAACTGGGTCTCTCTTTGCACCTCTGCTGTTTTGCAGTTCAGTTCTGACCAACCCATTTCTAATCGAGCTCTACAGGCTGGAGTGACCTAAACTTGGAATTAAAACACAGCCTGAAAGTCACATGAAGGGGAGAATTATTCCTGGGAAATGTTCCCGTTCTCCAGGAGCTCTGTGCATCCAAACCAAAACCACTGTCGTTTCCCTGGCACCTCCCAACAGCCAGCAATGCTTTCCGACTCGGAAGAGTAACGCATCCAAACTCCTCGTTGCAGAGGGAGCGACAGCACCCGAGCGGGCTCTGAGCCGCAGCCGGGGTGCAAGGCGGGCACCCCACAGCACCCACCGCCCCGTCAGCCCCGGGGACGGCGGGCAGCTGCCCTGAGCCCTCGCCGGGGTGAGCCCTCGTGCCGGCTCCGCTGCCTGCGGCGGTGAAGGGGTGCAAGGGAGCGTTACCTGCACAGGGATTTGAGGGAGTCCTGGTCCAGGAAGCTGTGGTCCTTCTTCACAGCACTGATGTCGAGAGGGAACGACGAGTCTGGGGAGAAAAGCGAGAGGAAAATCAACAGCTGCTTCCAAGCCAGCCGCTCCATCAGGCACCAGGGCCAGTGGTGAGCATGGGAGGAGAGAGATGCTGCGGGGAGCAAGAGGAGGAGAGACGCCGAGGATGGAGAGCTGGAGAAGCAGGAGAGCAGCAGAGAAGGAAGGTGTGGGAGGCTTCTGGGCCATGAGCACGAGTCAGAAGAAGCCAGGGGAGCTGGGGTATCGCATCGCCACCGGGAGCTGCCGCCCGTGACAGCCATGGCTGCGGGAAGGGAACCTACAGCGAGGGATGATGGTCCCACCAAGCTGGCCGCGAGGCAGCTCTCTGCAGGCAGGACTCGACCCAGGCTCCTGGCAGAGGCTCCTCCCGAGGGACCACTTTTTGCCCTCAGCTCCAGGAGGAGCAAGAGGGCAAAGACAAAGAGCAAAGAGCAAGAGCAAGGCACAGACGGGGGCTGGCGGGGAGGGGCCGGGGATGTCCTGGTGCTGTGGCGGTGAGCGCAAGCCAAGTGTGGAGGTGGGAGGGATGAACCAGGCAGAGGAGAGGGGTCCAAATAAGCCCCAGCGGGCCAGGAGCGGGAGGGCTTGCGGCTGCCCAGGTGCTGAGAGGGGATCAGCGTCATGCAGCAGATACCCCTCGCATCGCCTCCTCCTTGGACCGCTTCCCTCTTACAGGACAAACAACCTGGTCACTGTGCCGGGGACGTGGCATGCCTGGGACAGTTAAAGCCCACGGGGAAAGGCTCCTGCTGGGCTGGGGTGCTAGCCTGGCTTTAGTGCTCAGCGAGATGAGCTGATTCAGAAATAAACACTGGCGCTTTGCAGCGCTTTCACACACCCACACAGGTACCCTGCGCGGCTCCGCTCCCAGCTGAGCGCATCTGGAGCCCAGGCTGCCCCTCCTCGGGGGTGCTGGCTGCACACACTGCAGGGGGGACGAGGAGCCCCTCGGCTTCTCCCCTCAGTGCCTCATGGTGGTTTCTGGAGAGTAGCCACCTCCCTAACACTGCCCAGGAGACGTCACGGTGCCCCATAAAGCAATACATTACACACACATTGATTGCTCATCAGTGACTCCCTTCTCCCCCGGGCAGAGCTAGGAGCTGCTAAGCGGTCTCCCAGGGGCAAGAAAGCTGGACCAGCACAGTGATGCAGTAGATGGAGCATCTCATTCAATCCCACACACCCCTCAAAGGCCATGGGTCAGGTCCCCACAGGCAGATACGCTCGCTGGCCTCCGGGCAGTGGCTGGAAGACCACCAGAGGTGGTACGTGTCCGGGACCCTTGGGCAGTGCTCTTTCCAGGTAAGGTAGGTGAGGGTGGCAAGGTGCCCAAGGGCCTCCATCCAGTTCCCTGCTCATCTCTGTGCACTTGGAGGCTGCTCTGCTGGGACGAGCTACGTAGGACCTGGACCATTAACCACAAGTCTCTAAGCCTGACTGTTAATGAAGCTATTGAGTGCAATTACCGAGGGGACGTTGTGCCCTGCCAGCTGGGGTGAAAAACAGAATGAAACACTCAGAGGATGTGGAAAGTTTTGCTCAGAAAGGCTGAAGAAGGGTCAGTTTATTCATAGACCCCAGCAGCCGCTCCTTGCCGCCCCGGGCTGTAAGCTCTATTTGGGGCCGACACCTGGGGCTGGGTCTCACCTGCAGGAATCCGGCCAGTCCTTGCACAAGGCTGTGCTAGGAGCCTGCCCCCTAAAATAGAAACCAGAGGCAAACAGGCAGCCTGTAAAGCCATCACCCGGCGGGCCAGAGCGCGGCTCCCGCGCACGTGTTGCGCGGGGCGGTGGAAGTGCCCGGCCGAACAATAGCCGTCGCTGCAGCTCGCCGGAGACCAGGCTTCCCGCTATTGTCCCGGCCAGCCGGGGCCGGCTGCAGCCACCGCTCCTCGGCCCCCCCGGCAGGGACCAGCGGTCCCGCCACGGGTTGGAAGTAAACACAGCTGAGCCGGAGGCGAGACCCACCAGCAGAGTCACCCTGCAAACCGCCCTTGGGTGCGTGGCAGAGGAGGTGGGAGCGGGTCTGTCAGCGGGGGTCTGCCCATCCCCTGCGCCCTGGGAGCTGTGCGGCACGGGGACGCGGTCTGCTCTGGGCACGGCTTGCTGCGTGCTCAGAAAGCACAGACCTTGCTGCCAAATAGCATATCGGGGCAGGGCAGGAGCCAGCAAGCCGTGTCAGCGGGGAGGGCGGGAGGAAACACTCAGTCTCCACGTTACCTGCGTTGGCTGCCTCCACGCTCCCACCCACTGCAAACACTCACTGAACTACTAAGGAGCCGATGGCCCTCCAAAGCCTGCCTGCCCTTGGCCCCAGCAGCCGCCCCCGGGGACTCCTCGCAGCCCTGCCTGAAGGCGAAAAGTTCAGGAATGCAGAAAAGTTAACAGCATGGCTGGCTCTCGAGGCCACGGCCAAGTCCGAAGGCTTAAAGTTTTAACACATGATCATATAATTAGTAAACAATCCTCTCCGACCTCTCCTCTCCCCAGCGCTTTGCAAGCTCTCCTTGCAGCCACCCATGGTATTTGGTCGAGATACAGGACATGAGACCAGGTACAGGGCAGGGACTGGGATCGGCAGGAGGCGGCAGCTCTCACCTTCGTAAAGCTGGGCATACTGAGGGAATCCCGCCGCTCGCAGCCAGTCGCAGGCTTTCTTGGCTTCGATTTCTGAAAGAAAGCAAAGAACCAGCCTGAGCATCCCGCCCGGCAGCAGCGACGCTCCCCGCAGCGGCAGCGTGTCCCCCCCCGGCCCCCACTGCGGGAGCGCTCCGAGCCCGTGTTTCATGTGCACAAAGCAGAGGAAACGATCGACTGCAAAAAGGGGAACCGGGGAGCCCGGGGGGGTGTCGGTGGGCAGCGATGGGGGGTCTCTGCCCAAGGGAGCAGAAACCGCTCAGCTTTAGCCTTTCCACTAGCGCAAGGCAAAGACAAGGACGTAACAACAGGAGTGATACGGCCACAAGATACAATTTTAACCTCCCGATGAAACATTTTGCTTCCAAACCCACCAAACCAAATACAATACTTTGCCAGGCAAGAGAGGAAGATCTTTATCTTTAACAATTAGTTCAGAGCTCATCAAAGCTTAGGGCTGGTCTCTTCATGGGTCTTATGCAAACATCCTCCAGAAAAGCCTGCCAAAGTAACCTTCCCTTCTCCCTCCTCCTTCCCACCACCCCGGACCACCCCGCCTCTTCTTTCAAGCTGGCGTTCATCCCGGCAGGCACCAAAACCCTGAGAGTTTTCTACAACCCCACCTGGCCGGTTCCCACCCCTCACAAGTGGTTCAGCTATCGCCTGGATGAGCCCATCCAACGGCCAGCACTATTTTCTGGGAAATTTCTCAAATTTACAGAACTTGAGGGAAAACGGCCCAAAGCTCAGACAGCCCAAGCAAGCTGCCGCCTGGTGTCGGCAGTCCATCGGTCTGCTGAGATTTATACTTCTGACAGTAACAAGCATTTGACCTCAAGTGTAGAAAATGCGACAGCAGTTTCAGGGTCTCGCCCGTCCCTCTCGGAGGCACCACCCAGCACAGACTGGACTGAGGCCGGGTCCACCCAGAGCAGTTTGCAGTGAAACACCCCAATTTCATCACCATCCACCAAAAGCCTCAGCCAAGAGCTCTGGCTGCATTTATGATTACAAAGCTACAGCAAGGGGAAAAAACAAAGTCCCAAACTAGCAGTTCAGTTAGGACGGGACCAAGCCAAAACCCTGGACCCAAATACTTCAGAAGTTTTGGAAAGAAGGCTTGGAATAAGCATCTGCATTTGGGTCCAAACTGTGCAGCTGTCCTTAGCCATGCCGTGAACCCAGCCAAAAATCCGTGGCTGACCCCTCCTGCCCTCGACAAGGCACAAACCCAGTAACCCCAGTGAAGACCTCAACCCCGGAGCCCGACGGGGTCAGCCCGGTCCCGGCAGAGCACCGCATCCCTCCCACGCACCCCGGCCCCTCCGCGGGGAAGGCGCCGTGCGGCTGCGACTGTCCAGCTGGGAGGGCACCAGGCCCATGTGAATGGTCTTTGGCCACGACAGCTCCGGAGAGCGGATCCCTCCTGCATCTGCAGGGTGGGTAGGGTCCAGGGCTGGGTGTTTCCCACAGCCCCCCGGCCAGCGGACCTGCCAGACCCCCTCCCGCTCCGCTCCTCACGACGGAGTCGCCAGCCATGGGGCCGTCATGGCCAGAGGCTGCAGCTCAGGTGCCCCCAGCCCAGAGCAGAAACACCAGCCTCCCAACCCGCTACTGCCCCACGGCGTCCTGACCCCCCCAGTGCCCACTGCCCCCGGAAGGGATGGGGCTGGCATCCCCCCCGGAGAGGACGGCAGACGGACGGGCAGCCAGAAGCAGAGCCGCATGCCGAGCTTACCCCTGACGGCAGAGGGGCTGAACTGGTAGAAGAGCATGGCCGGGGCGTCGATGGGCACTGCTCCGCCGCCCAGGGGACGCGCAGCAGCCGTGTGACACCCGGCGTGGCCGCGGCCGCCCCGCGGGCCTGAGGAGCAGCCGGGGCCAGGGCTGCAGTCCGCAGCAGGATGCTCCCGCGCGGGACTGAGCTCGGCCGCCCATCGCCCCGGTGGAAATGAGGAGTCAGAGCACGACATTTCCTTCCCCTCCGCCGCCTCCTCCCGGCACAGGGGCTGGCGGGGGGGCGAAGGGCACCGTACCTCTTCTCGCCCCGTTTTGGAGCGCGGTCCCAGGCAGCCAGTCCTGCACCCCCCCGCCGAGCCCCACGCAGCGGGAGCAAGCCCCCCCAGGGCAGGGGGCTCTGCCCATCCTGGGCGGGAGCCCTCCCCACATCCAAGTGCTGGCGCAGAAAAGGTTTCCAAGTGTCCCTGTCCTGGACGGAGCCGGCGGCCAGCTTCCTCCTCCCGCCCACCCTTCCCACAGACGTGCTTTCCCAGGGAAGTGCAGGAAAGGACGGGCAGGCGAACACTCCTGCCCAACACGCAGGCGGGTGGTGAACCGCCCGCAGCGGGCACGGCTGTGGCCGCGGCACCAGGGCCACGGCCGGACACTGTGCGTGGGGTCACCCATCGCAAGCCATGTCCCCAGCCCTCCCCGGCACCCCCCCGGGAGCTTCACTGCCAGGACAAGGCGACGGGGACCCAAACCCCGCACCGGGCAGCCAGCAGCGCAAGTGCCGGTCTGCAGCCTCTGCTGGAAATCCAGCCTGAGCCCCGGGGGACGCTGCCTGGAGACCCCCCACTGCCTCAAGCCGGGCAGAATCGCACTGGGCAGAGAAGCCACGAGCAGCAGCGATGGAGATGGGTTTCCGACAGGGCTGCATCTCCAGATGTGTGGATTCTCTTATGTCTAATAAAGGCTCATCACACACTACACCCACCACTCAGCAGGGCTGAGAAGAGGGTCTCGTTGCCTTCTCTGGTCAGCAAATGGTTTTCAGGAGCTTGTAAAAACTTAGTATCTTTGCCATCTGTAGTTTAAATGTGACAGAAATGTTCCCACTCAAATTGTGTTGGGGGGGGGGCGCAGGCATGCCGGCACCGTCAGACAGACACATAAACACGCACAGAGCCCGCTTCCCTAAGAAACAAGAGGATAAATCCCATGGAGCCGCCTCCCAACCGAACCCAAGCTCGGAGGAGCCCAAACACACGCCCCCACTCACGGGGCACCCACTGCCGCGGAGCTGGTCTGCCACGGCGCCAGTCGCGCGTGCCAGCCGCTTTTGCAGGTCCTAACGGAGGGACGAGGAGCAGATGAAGATGGGACACAAAACGATGGCAGTGCTTTCAGCCGGGCTTTCACTGAGGTCTGTGGCAGGGGAAGAGGGGCTGGTGGGTTCCTGGTATTTTCAGCTGGGTTTCCTAAGAAGATTTGCACAAGTCTGTCCGCGTGCCTGCATCACCCCGGCTGTCAGCACCACCACCAACCTGCCAGCCACCTTCACCCACATCTGACAGAGAAGTGAAGACACACACATACAAAGCCGCTAACCAGTTTCATGAAAGCAGCTGGATGGGTAGATGAGAGGCTCCATTACAGCTCCCGCTTCAGAGGAAGCTTTGTCTGTGTGAGATGAGCCCTTGGTAAACACCTGGATGTCCCTATGTGAGGAACGAGCACCAATGCACTCGCTGGAAAAAGCTCCTGATGGTGCACAACCCTTACCAGCCACCAGAGAATCCCCTCCAGGCAAAGCCTCTGCCCTTCTCTGGCAGCTGCTGAGGCTGGATGGCATTTCCCAAGGAAAAGGCATCCACGGCCGCTCTCCCCATCCCTCGTACCCAACAAGGGGCACACGCTCTGGCCCGTGTGCCACCGGGTCCCCCAGAAACGCCCCGAGCGGGTCCGGTGGGGGCGGCTCCACCAGAGGAAGAGAAGAGTCTCTCATTTTGCTACTGAAAGTGGAATAAAAGGACGAAACCCAACATGTCAGTGGAAAAAAGAGGACGAAGTTCCCCTAATCACCTTCCTGCACAGTCTCCGCACCGTGGCATTTCCCTGGACGTCAGCCACCAGCGGGGGAGCACCAAGACCTGCGCCGGGTCCGTGGTGGCTCCGACAGGAACGGCTCCCGGCCGTGGGACGGCTGGAGCTGCCACCTCTCCCGCAAGTGCTTTTGGGGCTACAGCTACCCCAGCCCTGACCTGGCACAGGAGTGGATGGGGAAAAGCCTGCGAGACGCAATAAGAGCTCTAACACGAGCGAGCTGGAACACCGGAGGCTGAAGTAATTACAGGCAGGAAAGCCACTTCCCCGAACCCCAGCTCTGCACTTTCGCTTTAAAAAATCAAAAATAAAAAAACGAGAAGTCGCACCCCAGGCTCCCAGCTTCTCACAGCAAGTTTCCAAATTCCCCATAAAAAGTCCCACACAGCCAATTAGTGTGTGAAAAGAAAACCACATCATAAAATTGCCCGTACGTTACCTAATGGAAAGCCGTGAAGCCAGCTGCCCGGCAGATGCGGGCGGGAGCTCCGAGCCCCCGCTGCCACGCTCCGGCGCTAGCAGGGGGAACGCTCCTTTTTCTTTTCTTTTTGGTGTGTTTTCTTTCCATCTCGCCTTAAAATAAACTGTTGCCTACAACAGTGACTATGCAGAAGTGGAGCTCAGCTTCCCTTCCCAGTCTGTAAATGGAGGTATTTGCCTACTTTTTACAGAAATGACAGAAAATCCTGACACATCTCCCAGACCAGGGGTACGTGTGCCTTCACTGCTTGAAAAAGTGAGGAGCTGAAACAACAGCTTCCCGTCGGAAATGTGTATCCTACTGCTGCCAAAGGTACTGGGGCCACGGCATTGCTGGTGTACGTGAAGTTAGAGAGGAATTAACTCTGGCTGTGATGCCCAGCGCTGTGCTCACAGGAATCAGTGTCGCCTCTCTGAACTGAGCATCACTTGAACACATCCGAGGGGCGATTCCGGACCCCTCCGTGCTGACCAAAGACATCTCTCCCCTTCCAGTGGGCTTGGAAGAGGTGCCAGGAGGAAGCCTCCCACGCTCTGCCGGGGCTCGCTGCCCACGCCGTCCTGGGCCTTCAGAGCAGGAAAGGCACGTCGAGTTTTACGCCGCCACGGGCATCCCCCATCCACGCACAGTTTGGCACTCAGCCCCGATAAATACCAGTTATCTGTTTCCAGCCCGGCCAGCTCCCAGCACCATCCAGCAAATGGCAGAGATTTCAAAGCCACCAGCACGGACAGGGCACCCAGATAGGAACGAGAAACGCAGTTGGACACTCTCCCAGATGCAGCAGGTTTCCATAATTAACCTTCATGCAGTTAAATAGGTCTCACAAGTTTTGGGAGCTGCTCCTTGCTACGTTGCCAACAAGGAATTGTTCAAATGCCTCCTCCACCTCCAGCCCCGAAATGCCCTGCCTGCTCCCAAGGGCGCCGCTCCCCTGGGGACGGCACCATGCAGCGGGGGGGTGGCACGGTGGCACCGCCAGCCCCGGCTGGTACCAGGGCCCACCGCCGCCCCGTCCATGTCCCAGACAGCCGCTGCATGGTGCGGATGAGTGTGAGGGAAATCTGGGGGGAAAAATGTTCCTAGAGGTAGCACAGAAACTGCTGGCCAGTACCTGCGTGGGTGTCAGTACCCGAGCACCACCCGGTACAACCTGGGCAAGAAGCCCCCTGGCCACCCATGGGGCTGGGAGACCGAAGCTGCTGGGTTTCTGGATCACCTCGGGCACCACCCTCACGCGTCACCCCAAGCTCCTCCGCTCCCAGCTGCCCACCAGCCACTGGCCGGGTGCCCTCCCCTCCTTCCCTGTCGCCCCTGGGCAGGACCCGGCTTCAGCAGATGCTCGTGGCCGTCCTGCCCAGCACCCTGTGCCCCGGATGGACGGACGGCAGCAAGGCTGGAAACCCCAGCTGGGCAGCAACTCCTCCGGACAGCAGAGAGAAAGGAAGGGCCCTGGGACTCCGGACAAATTGCTGCTCTATTGTCATAGCAAATTTTCCAGGTAACAAAAGAGGCTCCACTCCAGGGGTGCCTCCCAGCCCAGGGCAGAGGCAGCTCCACGCAGGGTGTGCACAGAGCCTGCCCCAGGCAGCCCCGCAGCAGCCCCCCCGGGGAGCCCCCCCCCCCTTATCTCTGCCCCCCTCGCATCTCGGCTCAGCTCCAGGGCTGCACGTAACCACCCTTATCAACTGGATCCGACAGCTTTGGTTTCCTCTCCTGCAAACGAGCCTAACAGTACTCTCTAGTCTGTTTTCTTCTGTTCTAAAGGAAGTCAAAACGTGGCCCTTTGCACCCAAAGCAAGTATAACCCTGTGCTTTGCACTGCAGAGACACGACTGTAAGACTATGGCCATGAGGAAGACCAGGGCAATGCCAGAGCTCGGCTCTGCACCATGCCCAGCCAAAAAGCAGCTTCTCCCCTTGCCGGCGGGCACCTGAGACGGGAGCTGCATCTGATCCGCACGGGGAAACCACCACTTCCACAAACGTCACTCTGAGCAATTTAAATTCACGTTTGCAGCCTTTGCTGTCTTTAATAAAGATTGCAAGATAGCACTCAAATAGCCACATCAGCACCAAACGAATGAGGCTCCATCATACCTTTGCAAAATGCAAACACACTTGTTACTTTCCTTACTTTAAGAAGGGGAGAAAACCTCTTCTCTCCTTTCAGTATTCACTCCTCTGGGACAACCAAGCCTAACGTTCACCTCCAGAGAAGCCGATGCCCATCTTCTGCAGCAGCAAAGCGTCTCTTCCTCTCTTGGGGTGTTATTTTAGATGCAACGGTTGAACAACCACCATCCACGCTCAGGAGGCATGAGGTGCAGCAGCTGCTGGAGCGAAGCAGCCAGCTGGGCTGCAGGACACGGTGGGGTGGCAGAGACGGACCGAGCCGGGGTCCCCCCGGCACCGCCGTGACGGCTTTCCTTTGCAAGGCAGCGCGGCTCCCTGCCCCTCGGTAAGCAAGCCGGAGGAATGAGGATGCGGCCAGGCCCCTGGAGCTGGTGGCTGCTCCTCTGCGCGGTTTGAGACCATACGTAGCACGGCAGAGCGGGCAACGGCAGAGCTGTGTGCAAGCCAGGTGAGGCGCTCCCAACGGGGGTGTCCCACAGGACATTACAGATGCCTTCTCCCGACAGGCACCTCCACTCCTCCGAGTCTTGCAGCACCTTTGGCCACCTCAGGACACCTCCTCCTGGCCCTCAGCGTCAGACTGCCCCTGGAAGCACGAGCGCTGCGGCAGCTCAGGGGTTAAACGTCCTGCGTTTGAGTGCTGCAGCTGCAGAACAGATGTCTGGTGGGAACAAGGGGATGCAAAGGGCACCGATAGGAACAGAAACAAAGGGCCGGGAAGGTGAAGACCCTGATCCGTCCTCCTGCATTTTTGCAGCTGCTCTGGCCCCAGAGGAACAACAGAGAGGGCAGGAACCCGTCGGCTCCTGCGCCCCGGGGAGCGCAGCGGCAAGGCCCCCTCGCGCGGGAGGAGGGAGCCCAGCAGGAACCTCCGTTTCCATGTCTGAAGAAGGCAACGGCAAAGCAAGTTCAGGGGAGAGAGGGATGGCTGGGTGCTCTCATTTCTGCTATCGGAAACCCAGAAGAGAAGCAAGGTGAAACCAGCTACTCAGATGCTGAAGAAAATTAACCCACCTTGCCCATCCTGCATCCCACCCTTTCTAAAATTGCACTGGTGTTTTCCTGTTGACCATCCCACGGGTCTCACACGCACTTTGTTTGGACTAACGGGCGCCGTCCCTCCGAGGGCAGCCAGCGGTGCCGGAGCTCCCCACCCGACCGCTTTAGTAGCACCGGGGCACGGCATCCGTCGGACGCTGCAGGTAGGGGCCGAGACCACACCTCCCCGACGAGGAGGGATCACATCATGCATTTATTTACATTGCCAACAACAAAAGCCCATTTTTCCACTGCTTGGAAGAACGTGGGACCCAGCACCAACAAAACGATGCCCCCGTAGCCTACTCCCACCTCAGCACGCTCTGAGTCCAGAGCGCAGCATCCTGCTGCTGCTTTCGCCACAGCGCTTACACCGCGTGCAGTGCAAGACCCAACACAAGCCATCACCGAAGGCCAAGGAAGGTCAAGGCAAAGAAAAGCGACAATAATTTTGCTAAAAAGCCAGAAAAGCAGCGGCTCTCGCCTTCGCAGAGCGCTCTCCACTCCATGACGCAGCTGATGCACATTTGCATCTCCAGTCAACGCCACCTCCTGCAGTTTCTCTCCTGCGCTGCCTGCTTAGGAGCTATCCTCAGCTCTTTCTACTTTTAAATCCGGGCATTGAAGAATAATTACTCGCTCAATACATGAAGAAATTTCCCCCTACTTTTATGCATTTATTTAGAAGAAACACCAGTGTGTGTTACCAGAGGAACTCCATGGAGCAGCATTCCCTTGTGGTATTTCTGCAGCTTTTTCCACGTTGTACAGAATTATAAACCCCTCCAGTTCCCAGGTGAGGAATGCAAAGTCTCCTGTGGCCTTCAGTGGGAGTTCTGTGAGCCCCTGGGGCTGGCAAGCCCAGAGCCAGAGCCGTCACACCCGGTCCGGTGGCTGCCCAAGCCCGTGGCCAGGCACTGCCACAGCCCTGGTACAGAAACGCATCCTCGCAGGAAGAAATGGGCACTAATTTCTCAGAAGAGGCACAAAGGATTGCTTTAGGGCTCTTTTCTTCCCTTTTTAAAGGCTGCAGTACAAAAATAAGCCAGAATCAAGTATTTCTCCAGTTCTGTGCAATAACGTACTTCCTTTTTCTGCCCCCCCAATCCCTCACTGCAGGCTCTGAAGCGTGACTCCGAAGTCATCTCCACTCCTGCCTGCTTGCAGCACGGCCTCGACCAGCAGCCCGCTGGTGTTCGCTTTGCTCAGACTGCCTAACAACCGGCCCCTGCATCTGCTGCTGCAGCTGGTCCACGGGGAGCCATGTGAGCGAAGGCGCCCAGCACTGCTGCGCCGACGCCTGCACGTGCCAGACCTGAGACTTGTGAAAATCCCACCCCGCGTCAGAAAGATCTCGGCAGAATTCAGGTTTTTGTAGACGTGCATGTGCAGGTGACCGCACCACCAGTCCTCAGCCTGCAAACGGCACGCGCAAGGTTCATTGGCAGAACGGCCCTCCCGCTCTGCCCGGCAGCCTCGTCCCTGACAGCGGCATCTCCCCGCAGCCCTTCCGGAGAAAACTACAAATCAAAGCGTAAAACCAAAAAACCCAAAACCTAAGTTTCGAAAAGCAACCAAGTGATGTTTCTCATGCGAACGCAGGTCTGGGTACGCTGGGGCAAGACTTTCACCCTGCCCGCGGGATCTCTCCCATCCAGAGCGTCGCGGGCTCGGTACGAAGCCGCAGCCCCTTTTGCGGCGCCCAGCGCCCACCAGCGTGGCTCCGGCACTGCTCACGGCGCGGCTGCCAGCGCCTCCGGGGGCACACGTCGCTCCCCACCCCGCAGCTCGCCCTGAAGCCCTCTCCCCCCACCGCCGTGCCCTCCTTTCCTCTCGCTTAAAACTGCTTTTAAGTAAATCAGTGTCGGCAGGCGATGCCGCGTCCCGCGGCACGGCTGGCACCGGCACGGCC
>WEKW01015168.1:188684-210077 GCA_013389905.1 Sula dactylatra | reverse complement strand
ACAGCCAAAGGTTAGGAGGAGCTGGCGTGCTGCGCGGCCACCGCGCTTTCACCAGCTTGGCTGACTCTGTGAGAAATAAGCCCAGATATTAAAAAGGCTGCGGAGCTATTACGCCTAGTGCATCTTAAGCGGGGAGCAGAGGGGTTGAAAGAAAAGCCGCGCACAACACGACTGAAACCAGCCTAGACTTTGTCGCATCCATTTCCCCTCGCCTTCCTACCACGCACAGCCGCACCCTCGGCACTGGTGCCCTATTTCATCAGGGGTTCAGGGCTCACCTAACCGCAGCCCCTCTCCAAGGGGACACGCTCCCGTCAGGGCAGAACCTACAGATCATTTCAAGGAAAAAAAAAAAAAAAAAAAAAGAATCTGGTCTGGTTTCAATAAAAGAAAAAAAAAAAGAAGCTGAACAACAAAACAAATTACACCTCCTAACCCTTCCCTCACCCTGCGGCATAAAAGCCAAAGCAAACTGACTCACTGCAAAGGAAACACTGTTTTCAAGAAACCTCTGACAAGAAAAAAGGTCATTTTACAGACTTTCCCATCTCCCCCCGAAAGCGCGTTTGCTGGCTGAAACCTCCTAATACAAATACAAAGCTGGGACACGAGCAGACTCACCATGGCAGAAGCTGTTAATCCCGGCTTTGTTCATTGGAAACCGTGGATTAAATGCGGAAAGAAATATCAGCATGACCACCGGCCTCCTTGATCCCCCCCCTCAGCCGCCCCAGCACCGTGCGCTGGAGGCGAGAGGACTCCCAGCCGCAGACCTTCCCGCAGGCAGTCAGCTGGAGAGCTCCAATTTTTCCACGCAGGCCGACTGTCCCGAGCTAATAAAACCTGCCCTCGCCGACCCAGCCATCTAATTTCTCGCTAGAAGCAAACAGGACATCCCCGGCCGCGCGAAGGGCTGAACTGTTCAAACAGCGGGGGTGGGAGCAGGCGGGGAGCGCGCCAAAAAGCCGGCGCGAGAGCGCACATGCACGCAGCCACGCTGCTTAACTGTTTCCAGCTCTCCGTAAGCCCTGCGCGAGCGGCGGGACGGCCTCGCTTCCCCTCGAGCAGCCGTTCCGGCGGCCGGGGGCGTTGCCGTCCCCTGCGGCGAGCGGGAACGAGGCGCCCCGGAGCAGCGACACCGAGGCGGCCTGTCCCGGCCACGGCCGGCCAGGCACGGGATGCCCGTTCCCGCCAGGTTGGCCGCAGCTTCCAGTTGCGACTGGAAAAATGAGGTAGCGAGATGCTCAAGTGTGAAACTTTCCGCAGGGCTGCACTTCGCTGGCGCCAGGCTCTGGGAGTGGGACCGACCCCGCAGCAAGCCGGGAGGGAGCGGAGTGATGGACACCACCAAACCCCCGCTCTCGCCCCAGCAGACGCTGACTAGTCTGACCTTACACCTCAGCTGAGCGGCTGCTCCTGGCCGGCTCTTCGCAAACCGCAGGAGCCGCCAGCCGCTCGCAGCCGGGCAGGGCGGCGCGTGTGAACGCAGCCCTTCCCGCGTGCCGGAGACGGGAGGGCTGGGAAAACCGAAAGCAAAGGCTGATTTCCCCCTCCCTCAAGATACCAAAGAGAACTAAAAGCTTTGGAAAAAAATGGTTCGGGGACGAGACCAAGAGCACCTGCTATCCAAGACACATAGACTCAATGGCCTGATTTTCTACAGGCTCATGGTCTGCGCTCAAGCCACCGGTGCTTCGCCGTGCCCCGGGAGCGCTCCTTCCCTCCACGCAGGCGGGACTCGCCTAACCCTTTCAGGCAGACAGAACCTGGGGGAAACAGCACGGTGGAAGTGAGAAGCTCTGGTTGACATGGGATTAGTCTCCATAACGAAAAGCACATTCTCTGCAACTGCGCTTCCCCGCGTCGGTGCTTTTGGCGTAAATAGTTCACAGAATGAGCCGTGAGATCCCCTCGGCTGAGCAGGACCTGGCAGGGAGATCCTAGGTCCAAAGTGCAGAAGGGGAGAGTTGAGAGGAGCAGGCAGGTAAATACATCTGTGAGCGATCCTTGGAAAGGAACGGGATGAAAAACACCCGCGCACGTGACGGCAAGGGTGGCCAGCCGACAACAGCGATCGCCTGGCGGATGGGGAGGCCTCTCGGTGGCCATCCAAGTTACCAGCGGCCATGTGCAAAATTTCCACCACCACGGGAGGAGTCAAAAGCTGCTTCCAAATGTGATCTCATGTCCCAGCCATGCAGGGAAGCACCGGGCCTCAGAGAGCGCCGTGCCGCTGCCCTTCAGCGTGCGTTAATGGAGGGTGCCTTGGCTGCTGCCCCGTCCAGCTCGCAGCACGCGCTCCACTAGCGCTGCTCAGGGATCCCACAAAGCTCTTTTGACATAGCAGGTTAATGAAATCCCTGAACCAAGAGGTCTTGATCCTCTTGGGGCTGAAAGCAAGCGCTTCCCTTGCAAAGAGAGTATTGCTAAAAGCAAGCCAGCAGTGGACTTAGCCAACAGATAACAAATAATAACCACATTTTAGCATGGAAAAGGCCTTTCTGTGCACACACGACAGCAAAGACACCAAAGCCAGCTGGGGCTGCAGGTGCATGCTGGAGCTGCAGCACGGTGCTGGCCGAGGCTGGCTCTCCGCAGGGACACACGCCACCCACGCTCACGCCAGCAGCGGGACCGGGTCCCAGCTGGGGCGAGGGGTGCAGGGAGGCACCTGCGGGTGCCACGCACACTGCCGCCGCGACGCCCTCCCCCTCGACAAGGGGATCTTGGTCCCGTTCTCCTCAGGAAAAGCCTCTTCCACCACTACCCCTGGACGGACCTTCCTGTCATTAATGCTGCCGTGGCGCCACAGAAGGAAACCAGACCATAATTCCAGCTGTAACAAAAGAGCAGCAGCTGCCTCGCAGGTCTCCCGTCAGCCAACATCTGTAGGTGGGAGAGAAGGGAGGAGAGAGCCCTTGCTGGCTCCAGAGAGGTGGGAGAGGCAGCCAGGCGTCCCCTCGGCCAGAACAAACTGAACTGCTGCCCAGGGGAGGGAGCTGAGAGGGTCCCTGAACCAACAGCTCCTCTGGGGCACAGAGAAGGTCCCGGTGCCACCGTCCCCGTCACCTGTGGGAGAAAGGGAGAGCCGGCACGGCCCATCCAAGGGGCTCCCTGCGTGTCCTGGGGAGCTAATGCCTGGAGAAGCGAGGGAAGGGGGCCCAAGCCCCGGGAGAATACCTGGCACAGGGACCTGCGGGTTGGCTTGTTGGTTCACGCTTCTCCTTCTCCAGTTGGTCTTCTCCTGGTCTCCCTGCAGTCGGGCTGTAGGGTGGCTGAAGGAGGGCTGGCGTGTTTACCAGACATGCCCTGATGCAGCTGATAACAAGCTGTATTGATTCAAGTCAAACTCTCTGTTAGGTCACACCATGTGCTTCAACACCAGGTTATTTCTCTCTTGCCTTGTTTCCAGTTCCCAGTGGGAAACGCAATAGGGGTCTCATCACCTATCGAGGGATACAGCATTGCAAAACATCCCACCCACCCCACAGCTTGCTTCCTTACACCCTGGTAGGTAAGACAGAAGAGGCCAGCACCAGAGGCAGGACACCAACCCAAGGACCGCTCTGGTGGCTTCTGCCTTCTCCAAAGTTCTCCTCCAAACTCAGGACCCTCCAGACCGCACTGTCCAGCGGCGATGAAAGCAGAGCTATGGAGGTCACCTGAGCCCCACAGGAGTCCGCGACTCTCTTTCCCCCCGTCTCCCCACTGGAAGGGGACGGTGTTGGGGCTCAAGGTTTTCTTTATGAAGTTAGCAGGAGCTGCTGGAGAGAGCAGTCCAACAGACTTTTTGAGAAGTAGCTTTAAAGGATGTCACAGTTTTGCAAAGAGACAAAGGAACATTTCAAAAAAAATACAGAAGTCTCCCTGCCAGGAATGTGGAGAATGTCAGGGAATATTACAAAACAGGATGCAAAAGCTGGCCTCGGGCGATGTTACAGACTCATATGCTGGCCTGACAGTCAAGATGCTGAATCCCAGTGGAAGCCGAACCATGGGAATGGCAGACTCGGCTTACCTGGCTTGGTCCCATCTGTCTCCCTCCCACCAGCGCAGCCGGCACAGCCACCTCGGCCAGCCAGCCCTGTGCCCCTTTCCTCAGTCACGGCCACCCACAACACAGACACAGGCTAAAACGTGGCCCTTTATGTATAACCTGGCATGTGCTGAGGAGCTGAAGCAAGCAAAGCCCGATGGGACACGACCAAAGAGCATTCACGTGACGGCAGAGCAAGAACCCGAGGAGGCGCGGAGGGAACTGGACTGGTCCGTAGCCGGAGGATAGTCCTGAACCCCAGACCTTTGCTGTAAGCAACAGGAAACACTTCTCAGATGTGGTTAAAATTACTCTCTTCTTCAGTTCTGTTAATTAACCAAGTACTTCCTCGCCTTCCAGGGGATTTACAGGCACATGAGCTCACACCTCCTTGCACAGCTATTCCGGCTCAAGGAAAGTTATGACGCCGAACGCCTCGGAGTCGGTGCTGTGGCTGCAGACAGCAAGGTCAGAAGCAGAGGAAGATCCCCCCAGGGTCAGGCCGAGGAGAAGCCCGTGGGTTAGAAGACAGCAGGAAGCCCTAATTCAACACACCAACCATTTGCAGAAAACACAGAGGCCAGTTACTGGCAAAGCAGTGCCTTTTGGCAGGAATGGGCATGTTTTCTCCAGCTTCCCTTCCATGTGAAAGCCCGTGTGTAAGTAAAACAAGATTTGTCACAGCAAGACCTACTCAGGGTTTTCTTGCCTGGCTGAGTATTGCCCCGACAGCACAATGGTCTCGCTTGTGCTCGCAGCTGGACACAGCGAGGAGGAGTCTGCTGCTAACGGGAGACAAATTCCCCTCCCGATGACGGGCTTAGGCACAGGGCTGATGAAGGCTCCAGCCTGCGCCCGATGCTTTCTAGGGGTTATACTAGGAAAACCTGGCCCTAAAGACAGTCACGCTGGAATACCCACCTGCGATCACACGCGGAGGAAACTCTCCAACAAAACCTCTGCCGCAGTGGCCACTCGTGCCGTGGAAGCGCTGCTCCCCCCATCGTTTTGGGGCAGGGGGACCAAAGCAAAGGCCGTCAGGGTGCTCCCTCAGGTCTCCGTGGCTCGCGGGAAACCAGCCAGGAAGAGCCCTCGCAGGGCTCGAAGCCCGTACGACCACCACGTGCTGCAGGGTGAGGGACCTCGGCAGCATCGTCCCCGCTCCCCGCACCCCAGAGGGGCTGCCCACCCTCGGAGCCCCCCGGGGCCGCCTCAGTCCCATACTTCAGTGCTTTGCACGGCAGTATTTTACACAAGTAAACTTCCCCAGCAGTCGCCTTTGCATCTTGCCGAACAGTACTTTAAAATGTTTACATCTTCTCAAGCAAGCGCTCCTTTTCAGTCTCACTAGCGTGCGGCGATTCTCCTGTTGCAGCTTCTGAGGAAACCTTTGCCTCAGAAAACTCCTACCTTAGAGCTGCAGGCTAACGTCATTTGTGGTAAATCAGCCAGCTCACATCCTTCTAAAACTCATCTGCGTCTATTTTTATGAGTTGCTAATTTCTGACTCTCACACGCGTGCTTTCTGAGGGGACTCAAAGCCCTTAATTAACGCTTGGTGTTCACAAGTGGTTAGAAGATCAAGCGCTGAGCTGCTTTGAAACGGCAGGCTGTGACAGCCTCTGTTCTCGTCCCCCTGCAAAGGGCTGGCCCAGCACGCCTGCAGTCCTGGTCAGCCTCAGCACCTTCAGGAGGTGAGCAGCACCGGCCGCCGCAGCCGCTCGCTGTCCAGCCCCACCTGAGGCAGCTTGTGCCTTGCTTTTGTCCGAAAAAACGCAGGCTGCAGCGCCTGGGTGCACGGCTGCTTGCCTGAAGCTCGGTGGAGCAAGCTACAGCCGCGCGCCCACGGCCGGGCACGCTCCCGCACCCTGCCCGGCACGCAGGCTCGCACGCGCAGATGCGCACGTGCGCGTGGTGACAGCGACCCGTGACCGCCGCGCTGAAGGACCTGCTGCTCACCGCGCGTTTCGCTCCTACCTGCCAACAACCCGCCCGCAGAACTGCAGAGGGTCACGAGGTGCCTCCCGGCTAAGACCACCAAGCTGGCCCGGACGAGCTGATCTTTGCTCTCCCCAGCTTTCCAGAGCGTCCCCAGAGAGAGGTGTGGGACACGGCATCTCATCCCACTTCCACTGCAAAACTCTCCTGCGTCCATCCCCACGCCAGGACCTGCGGGCTGGCACTGGAGAGGGATGCGCAGGAGCGCCCGGCGCGGGCGGACGGGGCTTCCTCGGCAGTCCCTGCCCGCGCACGCCATCCCTCCCTCCGGCGCCTGCCGAGGTGGAGGGGCCTGGAGCTGAGCAGAACCCCTTTCTGACCTTTCACTTTCCTCCACACAGCTTACAACTTTTCCCCTCTCCCTTTTTTTGCCCTGAGGAAGGTCTGATGCATACCAAATACTGGTTCGGGCTGCCCATCAAAACAGCCCTGCTGGAAGGTGGGGTTGCACAGGTCCCAGTGGAGCCACCGGCCCTGCCAGAGGACGCCATCCCAAAGCAGGAGGGTAGGACCAGCGCATGGTGTCCTGCCCTCTGCCACAACCTTGACTGCTGATCTACTCCACCAGCACCATCAGACAGGTTGAGCTGAAATTACCTGTGCTCATTTTCCCTTATGTGCTCTCCTTCTTTCCAAGCTGTGCCTGCCGTTACTGCTTTCCCCTCTGGACAGAGTCATTACTGGGTAAATGACATGTGCCAAACAGCCTGGCCAGAGAGACAACAAGGCTGTAACCAGGAGGCGTTCGCGGCCGCCCTGCAGCACCCCTGGCATCCCCCGGCGGGTCCGTGGCACCGACCCGGCGCCCCGGCCCTGCAGGCAGGAGCTCGCTGGCAGCCCGGGGTTCCTCCTGCCCGTGGCCGCACAGCCCTGCCCGCCGCTGCCCCAGGCAGAGCTGGAGGTGGGCGAAGGGGAGCAGCTCGCGTCAGAAAACTGGGAAAGCACTGTCAAAGCTAGTGCATCATTCGATAGCGCCCGATGGGCTTAGGAGCCTGGCCAAGAAAGGAGGGTGCCTCAATAATCCGCAAAACACCGACTTAAGCAACATCGAATTATATTTATCCGTGCTGCCTCCTTGCTGCCAGGAGCCATTTCCAAGCACAGCTCCCGTTCAAGGAGTGGCACGTACCACCAGAGAGCAGGTAACTTCCCCAGGTGAAGCAGTTGGGCAGCTGACCCGGCTCTGCCAGCGCAGCCAGAGAGAAGCCCGAGGACACCCGAGATCTCTGTGTTCATTTGCAATAAGGAGGTTGGGATCTCGGAAGCTCCAGGTCCCAGGAGGCAGGATCCCATCCTGACCCCGAGCCGGGCAGTCGGGGAGGGCTGGCCCTGCCAAGACAGATATTCTTAATTCACCATGTCTTCCTCCTCGCTATGGAGACAAAAGATAAAATGTCAGTGAACCTTATCAAATACTAATCACTGAGACTTCTGACCTCATTATCCTCTGCCTTCTCTGGCGGCTCTGGCCAAAGAAACGAGGCGCGAGGCACGGACTCGTTCCGCAGCAGCCTGCCTGGGGGATCTCAGCCCACCAGCTCAAAACGAGAGGTGCCAGCCCAAAGCACAGCTCGGACAGAGAGGGGAAGAAGGGGCAGAGGTAGGGGCTGCCATCGCAGAGCGAAGGGCTCGCTCAGGGTCTGCTTAGCAGAGAAGTGGGCAGGAAGGAAAAACGTCAAACCGCGGAGCTCTGCCAAGTGCTTGGCGCTGCTTCCGGCAGCAGTTTTGCAGAACTTCATTAATGAGCAAACATCTGCGGCTTCAAATCCCATAAAGAACATTCACAAAAACACGCTCCATTCATGCAAAAAAAAAAAATAATTAATTTTTTAAAAAATCACTGCTTCTCAAGCAGGTGGGAAAGCTGTGGAGAACAAGAGCAGGAGAGGCAGGCATCGCTGGCACCGGCTGAAGCAGCAGGAGGACGGCTGTGCCCCAGCCCTGGGGACGGTGTGACCCCCGCCGCGGCTTCCTGCACTGGAGGAAGAGGTCTGGGGCACACCCAGCTCCTCTCAGAGCAGGCTCTACCGACAGAGAAAGGCAATCCACCAAAAATTTGCCTTCGGCCAAGTCCCAGCCTACCTCCCGGCTGCCCAGAACCCTTCAGCCACTCGCAGCTCGCTCCAGTTGCCAGTTACGCACCGCTTCCCTGCAAGTCCAAGGTCACGGCTGGCAGCACCCGTGTGCCCAGGGAATGGAGCGAGACACAAAAGCTTTGGCTTTACCAGCAAGCTCTGACTTTCCTCTTTCTTAACCACTTCTTCAGTCCCGCGCTACGTGTCCTGCCACCACCACAGGAATCTCTCCCAGTGTCTGGGGACAACCAGGAGGACAGGACTGGGAATGATGCAGGCATCTCACCCACCTTTTTCAGCCTGCATGCCAGAGCAGGAGCGCGCTTTCCCCCAGGCATGAACGCATCCTCACCCAACCCCTTCAGCTGCAAGAGGACCCCCCCAGTACCTACCCAGCTTCACCTGCGCGTCACTCGTGGTGGTGAGGCGCCCAGAGGAGAGCAGCAGAAGAGCAGAGGACCATGCAGACCAGGGTTCCCTCCCACCTGTGGCCAAGAGCAGACAGCCAGGGAGGAGCACCAGACCAGGACCTGCAGCTCTTCTTCCCCGAAAGCTCTCCCGGGGCTCCGCAGCGCCCAGCTCCCAGGGCCCCGGCAGCCCACGGAGAAACCAGCAGGTCTGGGGAGACACCTCGGCCGCCCGGCACGCACGCCGCCGAGCCACCATGCAACCAGGGAGTCTCAAACGGGAAGAACGAAAAGGCACGCGCCCCTCATGGCAGGTGTCCGCGCTCTGGGGACCACGTCTCACATTTCTCTGAAAAGCAGAACTAAAAGCTTTAGAGAATTAATAAACCCAACAGGGCAGGTTTGTTGTCACGATGGGGGTCTTGGAGGACAGCAAACATCGTGGCCATACCAGCAGGGAGGAGGGGGTGAGGCTGCTCCCCCTTCCCCAGCACCCACATCTGTGCTGCAAAGCGGAATTTCCAGCTTTTCACCAGCAGAACACAGATTCCACCCACCACCCGTCTTAGCGGGCAGCAAAGAGAAGTAAGACCAGCCTCCTGTTTCACCAACAAACACATCTGTCACATGCGTAGCCGCTGTTCGAGAAGCGGCTCACTGTTTTATCCAGTCACATTTCC
Organism: Sula dactylatra; assembly: GCA_013389905.1. Classification (NCBI taxonomy): domain Eukaryota; kingdom Metazoa; phylum Chordata; class Aves; order Suliformes; family Sulidae; genus Sula; species Sula dactylatra. The sequence continues at coordinate 200,881 of WEKW01015168.1, read as the reverse complement.
TATTTAACCATCCTACGGGAAATTTAGTTCACGCTTTTTTACTTTCTGGATCAAACGTTTAAAACCAGAGCTAACAGTCAGCTGGGGTTTTCCCAGTTACCGAAGAGAGACAGTTTTGGTGTCTCTCTGTAGCTTGCACGGCTACAAGTCTGACCAAGAGCCATCTGCAGGATTTTTAGCCAGAGAAACCTCTCAGATGCAAAACCCAAGGGGAATGGAGGCGAGGGCACAAACACAGCCAAAGCCAAATGCCTTTGACGCTGAAGCAGGGAAGGTTTTGGCATTACTCCTGCCGCCCCAGGTGAAGCGGTTCTGCTGGATGACCGGGACATGCTGAGCACACCTGGTGCAGCACGTACTTCTGAAGGCTTTTCTTCCTCCTGCTCCTTTATGGCAGGTGAGTCGGACAGAGGGCTCGGTGGCTTTCCAGCAAACACAACCTCAGGTCTCTGATTCCCAGTGATAACAAAACATCTTTAAACAAGATCAGTTCAATTCTTTCCAACGCTTTCCATGTCGCGTTTGGCAGAAGCATCCTGCACCGGTGCAAGGAACACCCGTGGCTGCCGTCACCAGCCCCAGCCAGGCTCTCCGCCCAGCACGCAGCAGCCCCAGCCTGAGGACTGTCCCTCGGCAGCACGTGCCGGCAGGTGGTGTTTTATTTACCCTCTCTTCCCCTGGTTCCTTCCTCTTTTGCAATCTGGATGCCAACCATTAGAGCAGCGGCTCCGTTTGCAACCAAAACTTGAAAGCGTGGTGCTAATCGCAGTGCCGTATTTTGGAACTGCTCTCTGTCCTGTGCCTTGTCTCCGTTCCAACAGCGGGCGTCTGGGGAAGGGCCCCACAGTCTGAATCCCGTTCTAACATACGGGATCCCACAAGCAAAAATCAGCAAGGTGGATATCTGGAGCGTTTTGGCCCGGGGTGTGTTCAAGCAGAAGTGGCACGAACCGTCCCCTCCAGACAGAGTCTGGCTGGAAGAGCGGACACGTACTGGAAAATGTGAGCATTCCTTGCTGGAGCAGCCGCCAACCAAGCAGCGCCCCAAGACACGCTGCCGTGCTCACCGCTGCAAAAAGGCAGCCTCCAGTGAGCCTCCCAAACGCTTCTGGAGGATATCTACGGAACGCCAGTGTTCCCAGCTCAGCCTTTTCATGTCATCTCACGGCCAGCAGCATTTCGTGGCTGGGACCACCGCTCCTCGGGTTGCCAGAGCTGAGCGACGCTACCAGCGGCCCCGGCAGAGACGGGGCCAGGAGCCAACGCGAAACAATGAAAACCATTTACCGAGCAGGAAGCTGCATCTGCTGGATGAAACGCTATCTTCAAACAAGACGTGTTTGGATAACTCCAGTTTCATAACTCGCCTCTTCCGATGTTAGGAAATCACAGTAATAAAAAGAAAACAAAATGGGGGAGAAGAAACTTGGCATGGGGAACAATGGGAGAATTGCTTGAACCACGGCGCTGCCTCAGAGGTGAGCCCAGCCTGCCGCGTCTCACCCGGGGGCAGCGGGGTCCGGCTGCAGGCTCCAAGGACCTCGCACAAGAATAAAGGTCTGATCAAATATCAATGGGAAAAGAGTTAACTCTGCGCTACAGACATCAAGAGCACAGTAAATTTGATGATCTTATATATTACAGTGCTTGCTTGATCGATTTTTTTGTTTTTAATGGAAACCAAAGCCATCTTGGGGGAGGGAACAGAATCAGAGGTGGTCAACAACGAGCCTCAGAATCTGGGGACCGGCAGGACTTATCTTCATCATCTTAAAGGTGGTAGAAGGGATGGTCTTAAAGGGCAGAAGGGGATGACAGGCAACCTTTTCTTGGCATTGACTACTTCTTGGGCACAGACAGACAGCTATTTTCTGGTGTTAGTGCCGAATTACGGTGCAGACAAGCCTGCCTGCTCCGTAAATTCCTAATGCTAACCTAAAAACCCTACAGATATTAAAGGAGGACTTAAGCAGGTCACGACTTAGCAGGGAGAAGCAATGAGAGGGAAGACAACCACAGCCTCGAATCGAGGCTGACTTGAATCATTACCCCAAATCATGCTCCCTGGGTAGGGACAGCTTCGTTTGCCAGAGCACACAGTTCCTCTCTGACGGTTTTTGCAGGTGAAGGAATAATCAGCCCTCACCCTCCGTCACCCCACGAGGTGCAGGGGAGCAGCCAGCCCGTGCCGGGTAGGTCACCCCGCGGTTCCGCCACGCCACAGGGGCCGGCGTGGCACGGCACGGCACAGCACGGCACCCACGAGGACAGCCCGGAGCAGACAATCCCCCTGCACGGTAACTCCGATTTGAAGAGGAACACAGTGCACCCGCTCGGCCACCTGCTCTGCACGGCCCCCCCGTGCCGGGCGCTGGCCCCCGGCTCCAAAACCTGCCGAGGGAGCAAACCAGCCACAAGAACAAGGAGGGGGGGATTGCACAGGCAGGGCTTGGCAACAGGATTTTGTTCCTATTTTTAAACACTGAGGCTTTAATGTAAATCAGGGCTGGCTGCTCCACCAACAGCTTCACGCCGCCCTGCTTGCTCTGACCCGTCTGTGCAAACGGGTGTTCGGGGTCCCTGACGCCCCGTGCACGCCGGCTCAGCCCCACCGCGGGCGCAGCGGTCCCGGGGGCCGGGACGCGCGGGACCCCACTCCGACAGCCAGCCGGTCCCGCCGCCACCGCTCCTGCGGCTGCCACCTCGAACAATTTGGGACAAGGAGCCAAAAGCTGAGGTCACTCGGCTTGGGCCACCGGACCCCTCCCCAGCACCCACCTCCTCTCCCCACCCTCCCCAGTCCAAATATAAACTTGCTTACAGGAAATGCCTTAAAGAAAAGGCACCTCCCTGAGTCCTGAAGAATGCCCAGAAAATAAACTGTCTCTGGACGTGAAGGAAATGGCCTTTTTTTTTTTTTTTAATAAAATCACACTGCAAAGCAGCTTTAACCCTTTCAGTCCCTGCTGCAAACTCAGTCACCCACATGCCTCAGGCCCTCAGGGCATTTCGAGGTGTCTGTGCTCCAGATCAGCGACGCGAGAGAAGCCTCCTGCCAGAGGTCCCTGCCTCCTTGCACCATCACTGGGTCCAAAATGGTCCAAAATCCATAATCCAAATGCAAACTCTCTTTCTGATAAGGAAAGCACTGGACCCTCAAAACAGTCTCACAGGCTGGGACCCACTCTTAATTGTCGGTAAACGCCGACTCCGTTCCCAAAGCCGCCGGGCAGAGGAGGAGCTCGCCCACTTGTCCGCGTTACTCGAGGTCCTGCATCACCCCGCGCAGCTGGGGAGGCCGGGGCCGGGGGCTGCGCCTCCCCCTCCCCACCCCGAGCCCTTCTCCAGGAGCCCTCCCGTGGGGCGCGTTGGTCCCAGGTCACCTACGAGGCTCCCGCAGGAGGTGTGCTGTGCCCTGCTGCAGCTAGAAACGCGGCTCCCGAGCTTCCCACAGAGGGCAGGGACGGGGTTCCTGCGTGGAAACTGCCATTAGAAAGCAGCAATGAGAGAGGCAAAGCGGCGCGTCCCGGGCCAGCAAACAAACCCCCGGCAATACCGACCCCCAAACCCAGCAGCTCCCGCCTGGTGCAGGCAGAGCCCTTGCTCCAGCCAGGCTGGGGAGCAAAGCGACAGGCGGAGGCTTAGGAAGTACAAACGCTGTTTTCATACCAACGTCCGTCCCTGCACAAAATACAGGAAAGAAAAAAGAGAAGAAATCCAGGAAATCCAGGACACAGAGAGGCAGCTCTCTCAAAACAGTCGGTCGAGGAGGCTCCAAAGCAAACAGCCCAGCACGGGGAGAGGAGAGCTCACCCTCCCCGGTCCCTCCTGGGGATCCGAGGCAGCGCCATGGCAGACAGAGCATCTGGTGTCCCGGTAGAGCCCCCCGACCGCGGTGGCACAGGCACTGCCACGGGCACTGCCACGGGCACGGGCACTGCCATGGACACTGCCATGGGCACGGGCACTGCCACGGGCACTGCCATGGACACTGCCACGGGCACAGGCACTGCCACGGGCACTGCCACGGGCATGGGCACTGCAATGGACACGGGCACTGCCACGGGCACTGCCATGGACACGGGCACTGCCATGGGCACTGCCACGGACATGGGCATGGACACAGGCACTGCCACGGGCACTGCCATGGACACTGCCACGGGCACAGGCACTGCCACGGGCACTGCCACGGGCATGGGCACTGCAATGGACACGGGCACTGCCACGGGCACTGTCACGGACACGGGCACTGCCACGGACACTGCCATGGACACGGGCGCTGCCACGGACACTGCCACGGACACTGCCATGGGCTGCTGGAGAGGAACGGTGGTGGGGTGGGACCAATAAATGAAACCTGGTGGCAGGGTTTGGTAGTGGCCCCGTGCATTCATAGGTCACAATTACAGAGAAGGCAATTCTGTTCTCTCTCTGCCACAGAGGCGAAAGCTGAGGCAAAGCCTCCCCTGGAGCAGAGTCAGGAGCAAAGCCAAGAGCACAGCCCAGCTCCCTGCATTCGCAAAAGCGCTTCCCTTGTCACCGGACCACAACGCCTCCCTAAACGTGCCCCTTAAAAAACGTATACTCGGGGCTTTAAGTCTCAGATGCACAAAGTGGTTTGATACAATTCAGCTGCTGCTGCAAAATGCCTAAAATACTTGTTGCTTTTTTTTTTTTTCTTTTTTTCTGAACAGCAGCAGCACTGGAAAAGTTGTGCTGCAGAGGTGTGTGCAGGCCCTGGGCGTGGGAAAGGAAAGCAGCGGGGTCAGCTTCCACTTGGCTGGAAAGCAAGTGTCCGTCTGGAGCACAAGTAAAGGTTCAGCAGGAGATCGCGCCTCCCTCCTGAGAACAGAGAAAACTTCTGCTCAGTCCGTGATTTTTTGCCTCATGTATTGAGGTATTCAGGGCGAGCAGCCCTGATCGCTGCAGGAGGAGAGCCTGCAAGAGCTGGCAGTTATCCTAGAGAATGGTAATAAGTGCTTTGGGAGAGCTCTGTAGGAGAAGGATGCTTCTGCAATGGCCAAGCAGGGTCCCAGAGAGCAGGGTTGTTCCTCTGGCTCTGCTGAGACAAGCTCTGCATGGAAATCCAGTGATCAAGTAAGCGTTTTGGTATCTAAAGCCTCTGGAGATGCCCGCATGGAAGGTGTTAAGGAAGAGGAAACATGCAGCAGACCCAGCAGATGTCCCATCAGCTGACGTTGGCATTTTGAGGATGGACGTCTCCAGCAGCTGAAGTCTGCAGCAATGTGAAGCACACAGGGACAAGTGCTGGGAGCACAGCCCGGCCGGACAAACCAGGGGAGCCCCGAGCGCTCCCACCCCTGCGCTGTGCCTGATATGCATTTTACCGGGACAATAAAAGCACCTCTAAACCGAAACAGTCTTCACAGCAAACACACTGCACGCTGGCAGCAACACGGCAGCTGGGGCTTCACCTCCCTTAGCCTTTGGGCGTGGGGAGCTGCAGTGTCAGCCGAGAGCCCTGACCGCTGCCCGAGCAGGCGGCCGAGGGGATTTGGGATGCCGGCGCCGCTGCCCCATCCCTACCTGCTTGGCCCCACGTCCCTGGCGTCCCAGCACCCTCGGTGCCGGGCTGGCAGGGCATAGCCGGCACCTCGGCTGAGCAGCTCCGGCATCTCCACAGCAGGCACCCTCGCCGGCCGCGGACTCCGTGCCACGCTCGGGTGCCTCTGCCACGGGACAGGAGCTCCCGCCAGACGGCGCGAGCAGCTGGGGAGGAAACGCTGCAACGTCCCACAGCAGCACTTGCAAATCATTTATTTGGGCTTCAGCTTAATTTCTGCAGCCCGCTTGTCACAGTACCAGCCACGTTACAGGATGGCCACAACACAGCACTCACCCATCCTCCTGACAGGATGAGGCCCTGGGAAGACAAACAGCAGGCGCACAAGTACCTTCCTCTGCGACGACCAGGCAGCCGCTGCCGAGCTGGCCTGTAGGCAGAGATCTGTGCACCCCAGAGGCTAATGAGGCCATACAACCGTCCAGCAAGATGCCTTCCCTGCTCCGAACTAGCAACAAAAGATCAGAATCGGAAACATTTATAATGGAAGATAAAAAGATTTGGAGATGGGCACAAGGATGCTGAATGAAACAAAAAGGAGGAGATAAACCGCTGCTAGGGACACGCTGGCTTTGCCATGGCCCATCACGCCAGCGCTCAGTCGCCCGTCGGCAGGGGAAGGCTCCCTGGGCCGGAGGGGAATGGGGTGGGGACGAGGGCACCCGTGCAGGGCAATGGGGCAGCCCAGCACACAGCAGGTACTGACGACCTGTCTTCTCATGTCCAATCTCAGGCATGCTGAAGTCCCTCAAACCTTTTTTTTTTTTGTTTGTTTTTCAGAAGCCCATTATTTTTAACTGGGGGAAAACCACTGCTTCCTAAATTCTTACTGCTCCTGAAACACCACCGTAGTTCCCAGGACTTCATCCAGGAGAACTCGTACATACGGTTCGTGTCCAGCCCCCGCCATTAAGGCCGGTGCATGCCCGTGCCCGGGAGGCTGATGCTGGTGGCTCTCACCGGGGGACAGCCTCCCCGGGAGGTTTGCTCAGGAAGGCACACAGCAGCCATGGGCAATTCTCTGCCTGGGAAAACAGGAAAAAAGGCTGAAATGCCATCCCTGACTGCCCAGACGTCCAGCTCTTGCCCAATGACACTGATGAAACAAGGTCAAGTGCGCTCTGAGTCACCGCTGGGCGTCACCGTCCTGCAGCCCCGTGACACCTCTGCCTGCCACTGCCCACGGCCACTTCCAGTTTTGCCAGCAGTGGCAGAGGGAACTGACCCCCAGCTGCCCCTCGCCAGCCCCCCAAGCAAACCTCCACCTGCAGCCCCAGGCACCGCTCCGCCTCCCTCCCCAGCCTGACCCACTGCCCCCAAGCCCAGCCTTTAGCCCAGCACTTGCAGCAAAGCCTCATCCTCTTCTTCTGGGTTTTTAATTCCGTTTTTTTATTTAATGCTCTTTCTCGTCCGCTCTCCCTGCGCTTCCTCCCGCAGCCCCAGGCTGAGCTGCCACCCCACCCTGCAGACACGGGTCCCTGGTGGGAAGGCAGGAGGGGCAGGAGGAAGGGGGACAAGCCCCCCGGCCCCTCTGCCTCACCCCTGCACAGCCCGCAGCACACGGGAGGCTCGCGGCTCAGGGACGGATCCCTCCACTCCCGCAGATTTACTGCCCTGGCTCCACAAATGCCCGGTTTCCAGCCGGCAGCCGGCCGTGGGGCCGTCGGTTTGACCTCGTCCCCCCAAAATACGCAGCGGCACAGCGGCGGGAGCACCCGGCGAGGGGTGCGGCGGAAGCGTTTTGTTGCCATTCCTAGAAGGAATGGGGAGAGAGTGTGACTCCTCTGTGCTGCACCAGACAAAAGGGCATTCAGAAACCGAACTTGTGCCCTTGACGGCAGCTAAAATATTCTTGTAAAATTAATGGTGGGGGGAAGAGGGAGAATAGAAACCCCATCATGTACCTTTGCAAATCAGTTGTGCTTGAGCAGCGACACACTCGCGGGTCCGAAGCGCCCCGTCCCGCTGCCACCCGCGCTCCCCTGCGCAGGCAGCGCTGCCGGCGTGGAGCCCAGCGCCCGCTCCCACGAGCGCAGCCACCTTCTTCAAAGAGTGCCATTAATCACTCGTGCCCCAGCGAGCTTTGAACGCAGGCATCAAAGCCTGCTCCCGAGGGGCGCAGCGAGCCTGCGACCGGCCCAGAAGGCGCAGGCTCGCTGCAGGCCCTGCGTGCACATGCTGCAGTCAGATGCTTTTCGCTCCCAGATAAAGGGCAGGAAATCCCCCGGCACACCCGGGCTCCACCGCGCTGGGCCCCTTGGGTTCAGCGGCGTGCCGTCCCGGGAGGAGCCGCCGAGCTCCTGCTCCCAATTAAGCAACGGGAGGCTCAAGCCTTGGCTGTGGGGTCCGTGGAAATCCAGATGATCACGCCGGGACCGCGCTGCCTTCCCGGGAATAATCCTGACCGCCCTGTCAGCCTCGGCACTCTCGTCACATCGGATAGACGCGGGGCAAAGAAACGTCGGAGCGCGAGCGCTGAAGGCTCGTCCCCTCCTGCAGCACCCCGGGCTGTGACACTGCACCCCTCCGCCTGGGTCCCCCCAGGGCAGGCAGCCCGGTGGGGGCAGAGCCGGCGCCGGACCGGGCAGAGCGGGACCCCCACACGCAGGTCGGCGGACCCGAGGCTGACATTACATCCATCCTGGTGACCGCCCCGAGCTCCCGCTGCCTTCCCTGCGCCGAGCACAGCAGTTGCAGTCGCAGCAGCGAGCGTTTTCCTGCTGGCTTAGCCCCTGCACCCCACACGACTGCCAGACCCAGCTCAGAGACGCTGCTGGGGACCAGCTTAGCGCCTGCATCTCACACACATGAGGTGAGACACCAAACCACAGCCCGGCCCCCCCTGGCCAGCAGGTTTTGGTAGCCCCAAGCTCCCCCTGGCCGGCGGCAGCAAGCCGTGACACAGACCAGGACATCTCAGTGGGACCTGTGGGATGGACACTGGGAAAGCCACAGAAGGGGATCACTGAGCTCGGCCACGGAGCAGCACAAGGAACCCAAGCTGGCAACGTGCCTCGGTGCAGTGGGATACAAAACGCTGAGCCCCTGGGGAAGGTCCCTCAAGCTGCCACGCTTGCTCCCGGCACCAGCTGTTAACGTTTACTCTGCCTGTAACTGGCACTGGGTGACAAGTGCCGTTTTCTGATAAGGGATCCTTCAACTGGCTCGACAAACAGCTCCGATGCTGTGCGCTGGGCGAGCGTGCCCACGTGGCGCGGGGACCCTGTCGATGATTAACTGAGCCGCGGAGGGAAGAGCAGCAGGCTGGCGAGACACCCACCCACGGGCGTCATAGCTGAGCAACGCGAGACAGGGGCTGGACACCCCAGGGCCCAGCGGGAGCCGCATCCCACGGGCTCGGAACCAGGGTCACCCCTGGGGCAGCACCGGGCAGAGGAGGGACGGCCACGGCGTGGGACGGCGCAGGGCCGGCACGGCTCTGCACCTCCGGCAGTCCCTACTGCAGAACCGTGCAAATAACGTGCCAAATTGATCAGAAAGCAAACCGAGACAATGGAAACCAGCAAGCCGTCGCTTCCTGCATGTAAAAACTTATTTCTTGCTGGAAATGTAGGAAAAGACCTTGTCTCTTTAAATTTCTGCACCCAGCCCCAGCATCCTGGAAAAGTTAATTATCCGGAGGTGACTTTCAGAAAGGCTCCCACAAGAAGGGTTATTGTGGCTCAATCATTAACCCGGAGGGAGACCCCCGGCCTTGCTGGAATGTGGCCGTGCGCTGCCACCACCGCTGCCGGTCCTCTCTGGAGGGTGCAGGAGCTCGGCACAAAGGTTAACGAACGGCTCCTCCGTGCCAGCCCTGGCCACCGGCCCCAGGGAGGCTCCGGCCACTTTCCAGCAGGGCCTTTCATCCAGCTCCAAATCCAGCCGAACACCTCCTTCGTGCTTCCCGGTGGGCCTGGAAGAGCGTGTGGATGAAGGGAAGCTGAGAAACGAGGAGACCTGAATTCCATGCAGACGTCCCTGCCGCCACACGTGCCTCAGCTCCCCCCGGGGCAATGCCGACAGCACCCACGGTTTGGGAGCTGCTACCCCAGGTGGCTCCTCTCGCCTCCGAGCGCTGCTGCTGCCGCAGGACCAGCACGGGCACGGCGTGGGACAGGAATCCTGGCAAGAGCAACGGCATCCCAGCCGTGGCAGCCCCCGTGCTGCCCGTGAAAGCCTTTTACACCCACAAAACCAGCTCAACTTTCATCCCTGGTCTCTGGCAATATGTTTTACCAAATCTGGTGGGCAAAGGGATGGAGCAACGTCTCTCTTATCAGGCTGGCGGAGATGGAAGGAGATACCCGCGTTATCCGATGCGCTGCTGGGCCGGGGAGATGAGCCCTGGAGCAGGGCAGAGGTCCCGCTGTCCCGCAGGACCCTCCCCAGCTCCCCAGGCAGCCGGGGCCGCAGCGACCGCGCCGGGAGGCATTTCCTGCCTCCGCAGCCTCGCTGCCGGCACACTGCCTATATTTGGAGGATTAAACTCCCACATACATCTGAACACAAAAGCCCTTCCAAAACCATGCAAAGTGCAAATTCAAGTCTGCAAACCCCTGCAATGGGCAAACTGCCTTGGGCTCTTCAAGGAACAAACAGTGTAAGGAAGGAGGCTCGGTTCTCCTCTCTGCTGGGGGGTGATTTACCCTGGTCCCCCGGAGAGCGAAGCTGGGGCAGCACCTGGCTTTCAGCAGCTCCCCTCCTGCCTCCCTGCCGCTGCTGCCAGGCTCCGCTGCGGCACAGAGGGGCCAGCACCGCCGCAGCGCCTGCAGCGCTCGGCGCCAGCCGCCTTTGCAGCGGAGGAACCAGCCAACAAGTCACGCAGCAAGCTCTGCTGCGCCCTCGGGGAAAGGGCAACCTCTCTTCCCCCTACTCTACTTCGATTGACTTGGAGAACCTTCAGATCTTTTTGAAATTAGTACAGAAACCAAGGGGAAGTACTGAAGTGCCCTAAGGCATAACCATATTTTGTTCTGTTACAAAACTAAATTGCTGGCAGCCTGTCCCACGTGTACGCTCAGGTTTGGACATTTGAGGCAATGCAGGCAAGGAATGCTTAACAGCAGCACGATTGGATTTAATCAGTCGGTCTTTTATTAGAAAAGTATTTTGCAGAGGAAGCGCAAGTACATGAAGTGAATGCGAGCACCCCCTCAGGAGCCAGGTTTGATACCTGCTCTGCACTGGGACTTGATGTTTTGTCACGTAAGGAGATTACTGGTGAGCTTTTGGCATAAGGGTCAGAGCTAATTTTTTCCCTACAAGAAGGGAGAGAGGCTGACGGGGCTTGAGCTGAGCCGTGCTCCCTGTCCAGCTCACTGCGAGGAGCAGACCCCGCTGGCACACATGTGCCAAGAGACGCGAGGGGCTGCTGCGCCTGCTCTGGCGGCGCTGCTACCGCGCTTAACCGTGCTTCAGTTACAGTGTAAACAAAAAAAAGCACATTCATTGATAAGAATCGAAGTATGCACATGCAATGCAAGAGAACGCAGGCTTCTGCCAACAACATCACGCCATGTGCTCTGACATCCTGGGACTGCACAAGGGTCTTTAAGAGGCTCCTCTGCCCTCTGCGCCAAGGACCCACTCCAAAACACAAACCACAAAACCAAACGCACAAAGAGCTGGTGGTTGAGCTAGCCACGATCAAACAACCCCCGAAAAAACAGCCGCTCACCGTGGCAGCGTGCTCTGACAGATCACTGCTAGTTCACAATATGAGAAACTACGTACGCACAGCAAACCCATCCATTTCTACCAAAGACAAAGGTCTCCAAAAGAGACGATGGACTGGAAACACTTGCCCACAGCACCAAAAGCCAGAACGCGGAGTCCAGCCTCCCCCCACTGTAGTGCAAGGGCCTGATCTGAAGCCTCGTGACGTCAATGCAGTTTTTCCATGAACTCACTGGCTCTATAGATCAGACAGGAAATCTGTGCTTTTCCAGCCACCAATTTAATCGTCCATAACACCAGCTAGGGGAGAGGTGAAGAGGAGCCCTGGGAGAATCTGAGCACTCCAAAACCTGCAGCCAGCCCACTTGCACCCCTCTGTTAATCTAGCATTGAGTCTGCTGGCAGCAAACAGCTTGGCCACAGAAGGAGCTGGGCAGCCTCACGCTGAACCCGCCAACTCTGATGGGAACGAACCCGCCAACTCCGATGGGAACGAACCCGCCTGCGGCCTCTCACCCCACACCTGCCGTGACTCAGCCCGGGAGTGATGGGGATCCAGTAACAGCTCGAGTATGTCAGGAAACGTGTACCAGCTCCGGGCTTCTCCTCCTCCTCCTCCCCAGCTACAGCAACAGCCACCCCGTACCGGCACCGCGTCTGCCTGCACACAGACACCCGGTGCCGAACAACCGATATCCCACCCGGCAGCGTTTTGCTGGGGCTGCTGGAAGCAGCTCCCCCCGGCAGCGCGGCCTGAGCGGCATCCTCCGGAGTCACGCGTAGCAGGCTGCCGGACGCTAGTCTCCAAAATCCGCCCCCTCTTCTCCTCTCACCCCCGACCCCAGCACCCACATCACCCACCCACCCACCCACTGGAACCGCAGGTTTGTGATTTACCTTCGGGCTGTGCTGCGCCTCCCCCAAAACCGCGCTC
>WEKW01015168.1:163754-188162 GCA_013389905.1 Sula dactylatra | reverse complement strand
ACTGCGGGGCCCGTCCTGGCTCCGCTTCCAGGGCAAAGCGCGCCGGCCCGCGGGCGGGCGGCCCCCGGACAGGGACACCCAAAGCTGCGGCCCCCCCGCCGGGCGGAGCACCCGGGAGGGTCCCTCGGGCTGCTCCTCCCAAAGGCGAGCCCCAGGACGGTTTCCGGGCGGACACCCGCCGTCCCCAGCTCTCCCTGCCCACCGAACCGAGCAGGTGGCAGAAGGGATGCGAGCCGCAGCAGGGCACCGAGAGGAGCGGAGGGGCTGCTCCTGCGGGACTGGTTTCCTGAAATCCCCCTCACACCGCAGGGGATTTTCTTGCTCCATAGTTACTCCTCTGACAGCACACGGTGAGGAAGATCCTCCCCACAGCACACCCACGTTTCACGACCTGGCTCCTGGATGCCAGACCCCCGGCACATGCGATGGGACCCACCGCAGACTATTTGCAAGAGGGTGAAGAAGAAAATGCGGGATAGGGTGTGGAATAGAGGGGCTAAGAGGAAAAAATAGTGTTTAAGGTGGACTTGAAGGAGGAATTTGTGCGAAAGGGAAGGCAATAGGGCTGGAAGTCAGGCAGCACCAACGTGAGCGTGGAAGGAGAAGCAGAGAGGAGGCAGAGTGTGAGACGGAGGCAACGAGCGCTGGGCAAGAGGCCTGACGGTGAACACAGAGCTCAGGTGCAACCCAAGGAGAGGCAGGCAGTGATGCGATTTGGAGTGGGGTTGGCCGGAAAAGCAGGAGAGACCAGGTACATTGTAGGGATGCCACAAACCCGCTTTTCTCTTGAAATTACTGGTGGGGGTTGGAGGGTTGACCGAGCACCCTAACGTGAGGATCAAGGGAAAAACTCCAGGTTTTCCCATTGTTTTCACAGTCTGAGAGGCTTTTGATGCACATCTCCTTTCCTCCCCCAGCCCCAAGCTCCTGACCCTCCTCCCACCAACCTCCTGACTGCCCCTGCGCCCCGCTGCAGCCCCTCGCCCCTGGAGGGAAGGGGCTCTCTGCAACAGGCCTCTCAAAGAGGCTGTTGTTGACTTGAAAGTCTTCGCCCAGCTAGTGCAAGGGAGCCTCTGGCCAGCCAGGGGCCGGGGGCGGGCAGGGGGGCCCAGGGCTCCTGCTGCTGGAGCAGCCGGTGCCACCCCCGCGGTCAGCCACGGCGAAGGGAGCGGCTTTTCATCTGCGCTGGTGGAGATCAGCGGAAGGTGACTAAAACAAGGAGCAATGGAGGCTGCGAGCACCCCGCTAGAGAGCCGCTGGTGGACAAGGGGTCCGAAGGGGGTCTGAAGGGGGTCAGGGTATCAGGTACCCAGCCCAGCCTTGACCCCCAGAAGTACCAAAAAGGCACTGCTCCCCAGCTCCTGGGGAGGGTGACAGAAAGGGATGGAGGGGGAGCAAAACCTCAGGAAACAGACCATGGCTCAAAGCCTCGGGGTGCTGACCGCCAAGCCAGCACCCCAGGGGGCGGCTGGGATGGGTATTTCACTCTGGCCACATAAGTGGGAAAGGGGCAAAGGCAGAAAGACATGGCACCGTTGCCAGCACCGGGGGCACGGCCGGGTAAGGGCAGAGCTCACAACGCTTTATGCTGCCACGGGCTCGCCTCTCGCCTGGCGTCACGGCGGGTGAGAGCCAGGCACCGGCGCCCAGCTGGCCCCAGCGGCACAGTGACGGCCAGTGGAAAAAGCGCTCGGCTCAGAGGGGGATTTCAAGCATTTTCCACTCATTTCCTCATGCAAAGCGGGAACGGGGAGGGTGTGGAGTCAGAGAGGCAGGAAATCTCCCGGAGCCGCTGAGCTATAAACAGGCGGCAAAGCGGGCAAGACCGCAGCGGCCGGTCCCACGTGGACCCCGTGGGCGCGCGCTTGCCCCGTTCGCACCGGGAGAGCTGAGGCCACGCTGCCGGGGCGGATGCTGGGAGGAGCAGAAATGGCGCGTAGCACACTCTCCCCCCAGCCGCGCCGCCCCATGAATGGGCCGCATTCACGCCCCGCGATATTAATAGTTGCCAGCGTATTGCCGAGGAATGGCGGGGCACCCGTGGGCTCGCCTCCGGGCCGCCCCGCCGCCTGCACAAGGCGCCCAGTGTGCGCGTCCGCACACGCGTGTGCTCACACCGCGCGCCCAGCAAAGGGGTCAGCGCTGCCTGCGGCCGGCACGTGTGCGGAGCAGCTGCCGAGCAGAGGGATGAGAGATGGAGCAGCCCGGAGCACGCTGCCCTCCCAGGCAGGGCAGGGAGGAACAGGGCTGCCGGCCAGAGCACGCCCCGGGGGACTGGGGGTGCCCTGCCAGCCCCCCAATAACCGCTGCCAGCAAGGGGAGAGAGGCTGCTTCGGGTGGTCCAAAGGGCGTCGCTGAGAAGAGATAGGGAAAAAATGCAACAAAGGCCCTTTGGGGCTGGCTGAATACTAGGAAAAACCATCAGGAAGGGTGAGCAGGCTGGGGAGCTGCCTCCTCCTCCTCCTCCTCCCAGCGGGGAGGGTGGGTGCCACCCGGCTGCTCAGCACACCCAGACCTAAACCCGGGAGAGCTCCAGCAATGGGCTCAAAGGAATGCCCTTAGCCTGGCCCTTACAGGGGGCTGTAAACAGGGCTTCCGAAGAGCTGCGTGCACCCCGAGCTCAGCCCCAAGCCAGACTGAATCCTGACCCTACCTGTAAAGATCAGCATGCACATACAGCCCAGCCCAAGCCACAGACCCGAGGTCAAGGCATTTTCGGGTGAGCCGTTCCCGCTGCCTGCGCTGCAGCCTGGCTTCTGCCCCCCCCCGTCGCTGCCTCCTCACCTGCCAGAGCTCAGAACCTTTCCCTGCTCCGGGCAAGGTCCAGTGGGACAACTGGCCAGGCCACAACGTGGCTACAGACGAATCTGCCTCGTTCTGCGGGGCAGACGACACTGCCGTGCACGCTGAACACCGCTGCCGGGGCTGGGGAGCTCAGACAATACTGATGCTGAAAAGGCCGGTTATTTGGGCTGGATCTGTGTACCCCCGGACCAAGCACTGCCCAGCACCCGAGGACAGAGCACCTCCAGGTGTGAGGGGTGGGGGGCAAGGGGGTGCTTCCACCCCCGGGGGGCTCCCCAGGCTGCAGCAGGAAACCCAGGCTCAGCTGCCTCGGGCTTGCAAAGGCACTCGGAGACCCTCTGCTCCGCTCCGGCACCCGCTCAGGTCACAGCAGACCTGCAGACCCCACGAGGGATTAGCCCCCGGGTGGGGGGGGCACCAGGCAGGCCCGGTACTGCTAAACAGCAATTTTCACTAAAGCATTCCAAGCGTCCGCCCGGCCGCCGGCAGCGCATCCTCCATGCACGACCCCCCCACGCGTGACACCCCCACGGCAGCGGAGCGGGAAAGGGCTCCATCTGCCGGCCACGGCACGCTACACCCCACGCCAAGTGAAACCACCCGGGCAAAGTCACACCAGGCAAACGACTTAACGAAAGGAAAAAAAAATAATATGAATCCATGGGAAAAGAGCCTTTGCTCCAGCTGACCACCCACCGTGGAAAACCCACGCACCCACAGTGAACACATCCTGAGCAGCCCCGAGATGGTCATTATCTGTTTCTCTTTTTCCAACAACCAAAATAAACAGGGGAAGAAAAAAAAAAAAAAAACCACCAAAACAAAAAAGTTAACTTTTTCTTTCAGGTGTATAAATAAAAGCAGACCACAGAAATGAACACACCAGAAGTGGGTGTCCTGGGGTAAATTCATTCACAGGCATATGCTCGGGGGACTCTTGCTCTGCTAATGCAAGTATTATTCACATTTCATTATTTTCCGCTGCTGCAGATGGAGAACAGGGGAATTTTCACGTCTGACCCCGAGTCAGAGCTGGGCCCAGCCTGCACACCTCTCCCACCTTGGGGTGCCTGATTTAATTCTCTGTCCGCCCACCCATCGCAGAATGCTCGTTGGCTTTTCTCAATCCCCAGCGACAACCAGCCACCCACGCCGGTGCCACCGCAGCCCATCACACCTCCGGGTCCCCGGTGAAACCCCCCCAAGGAGCCCCTGGCCCAGCAGAGCATCCCCCACACGCCTGCGAGCGGCAAACCCGCCCGCGGGTCCTGCTGGGGGTCTCGTCACGGCAGCGCAGGCACGTCTGTGCCCGTGCAGAGCGCACGGACCCGCGCAGGTCTGCGCCGGGTACCAAGGCGTTACTCATAAATGGCCACAAACCTGATCTGGCATCGGGCATCCCGCACAAGGCCCTAATGACGGCAAGCGGGAAAGGAGCTGCCTCCCCTCCTGCCCCCATCAGGACCGCTCTGCAGCACAGATAACCCAGAAACCGCCTCTGCCCTGTCCACCTTGGCCCCAGCTCACCCCCACTGCATCCCTCATCCCGTGCCATGAGGCCACGCTCAACCACGGGAGACCAAGAAGGAGGAAGGGGAGGCACGTCCCAAGAGCCAGCCCTGGCCGCTCGCAGGGCAGCTTCTGGGGCCGCGGGGATGCTCTAGTGCTGGTCTCGGCATGGGGTCAGCACCAGCGTGAAGTGAGCAAGCTGGCTCCGGCCGAGAGGAGGATGGCTTCAGCATCCTTGTTTACGAGAGGAAAATCAGGGGAAAGAAGTTAACTGGCACACACGAAATGGCAGACGGAGCTGGTGTCACCAGCTGCACGAGTACAGCAGGCAGGATTTCACCAATACTGAATTCCCCAGCTTCCAAGGGAGGAGGGCAAGAGGGAAGAAGAGAGAAGCTCAGAGACATATGCACAACAGCATCATTCATGGGAGTTGATTTTGTGCAACAAGGGTCCTGTGTCTGGCCCGGAGCTCTAGGCAATTAAAACAGCAGCCACAGATCTCAGAGAAAGAGCAGGAATTTATCCGAGGAATCCGGATTATCTGGCCACTGCTGAACCAGAGCAAAAAGCCTCCAGCTCCAGGAAGGTAAACACGTTGGCGAGCGATGAGAAGCAGCAACCTGCTCAATTACCCCAACTGTTTCTGCTTCACCCACCCACGCCAGAGCCTCCTCCCGTTACATCGAGGAGGGATTACTGCTGCTGGTCCTCGCTCCGTGCAAACGGTACCGCCGAGGGGACGGTGAAGAACCGGGTCCCCCAATCCACACGTGGACTTTGCCATAGCAGGCAGATAGAAGAGCAGCCTGGCAGAGGAGACGACCTCGTGTTTGCGGTCGCGGGGTCACAAGCGATGCTAACTACCACAGGTCTGCTACAGGTGCAACGAACCAGAAAGGTCTGTTGTTCCAGAGATAACGGTGGTGGTTTCCAAGTCTAAGGAAGTGGTTTTCCATTCTGGTCCAGCCTCAGGAAGCACAAGCAGGGTTTACCAAGACAAGTGAAGAGAGACAAGATGCTGATTAATCTCCTGGAAATCTTACTGGCACGGCTGGCTCCTGGGAGACCCTGGGAGAGGATTTGCGGCTGTGCTCCCAGCTCTTGTGCAGATCATCCCAAAACAACCTCCTGCCCGCTCAGTCCCCTGCCCCGTCGGGCCAACAGCCCCTGGCTACAGCTCACCCCAGCGTGCCGGCACCGAGGTGGGCAATGTCAGCAGCACAGGGTCCGGCAGCAGGAGCCCTTCGGAAAGGTCCGTTTTCCCCTCAGCTACGACAAACAACGCTGACCTCCCCACCCCGAGGAACAGCCCATGTCCACCCGCCGCGTTTTGGGCCATTCCCGAAGGGGCTGCTTAACAGCAGGAGTGATGAGTCTCCAACACAGGTCCCGGGGCAGGTATGAGAAGTAATTCTTCACTGAGCATTGCAGCTGACTGAGAAACCGAGCCACAGCGGTTCCTCTTTCACACAACCCAAAATAAATCGCTTTCAAGATCATTATCCACACACCGTTATCACAGTCATCTTTAAAAGCCACATCAAACCAGTTTTAGCACTGGAGTTCCAAACGAAGAAAAATTCCTTAAGCATGTTATAAGCATCATTAAGATACTATCAAATACAAAATAATGCCTTTTTTTGATGAAAAGCGTGGGATTCTTTTCTTCTGACAGCCCCTCGGGCGGGTGATGTGCTTTGCCAGTCGGCTCCGGACAGACACGCTTGGCTTTGGGACCCCGGCTCTGCACCCACCAGGAGATGGACTCGGAGTGAAGCCCCCCGCCCTCCGCCGCTCCCAGCGCCTTCGTTCTCCCCCCGTGTTTACAGCAGCAGAGAGAGACCGAGGGCTGCAGGAGCACCGAGACATCCCTGCTCCATCACACCCTGAGCACACAGAAAACCAGTCCCTCGGACGGAGCTGGCAAACAGAGCAGGGTTAAAGCCACGAGGCTCTACCTTACACAGACATCCTCACCAGCCTTTATAAACACGTCGAACGCCACCAGCACTGCAGTTTTCCCCGGGGACATCAGCGGACACGACCCGTCCCTCCTGCCATACCAGGAACACCCGTATGAGCCCACTCAGACACAGCGGGCCGCAGAGACACCGGGCCAGAACGTCACCAAATTCGCCCAATGTTACGTCAAAAGGAAAGCAAAACCCCAGGCCCCCCTCAGCACACGTTTCCAGGCCAGACTCTGCCCTTTGCATCCCACCCGTGCTGGCTCTCACGGAGCCCACCTTCCGCCGGCAGCCCCCTCTGTGTCCCCTGCCCTTCCCTACGCTTTGCTGTGGTAGGATGCTGGCTGCATCCACCGCGCCCCCCGGACCGGGCTGACCCCCCCCAGGGACCACCCAGCGCCCCGGCCCCACGGCTGTGCTCCGCAGCCGGTATGCAAAGCACCGCGGACATTTCAGGCAGGATTGAGAGTCTCTTCATTAAGAAGAGAAGGAATTAACAGGATCAGACTGGGCTGCAAACACCTCACACCTTTTTTTTCCCATCTGACCTCTCACACTTTGAAAATAAAACCACATGAGTATTACAAAGCACCCACAAAGGCCATGTGGTGCGCAGAGCCTCCTCCATTTACGGCCAAGTTCTCTCCAGAAGTACAGGCGGGTTATTTTAGACACAGGAAACATTACCTTTCTTTGCATCCTTAATGCAGCTTACATGTCAAAGCTCTTACCAAAGAAAAAGCACTGCAGAGCCAAACCTGTCAGTTTTCAATGAATTTTCTCATTTTCATTTCAGGGAAGTAACCACACTCAAAACTGCCCTCTTGCTCCTTTTGGTCTCATGGAAACTACCCAGAGGATGCAGACACTAGTGCACTTTCTTGCCTGCAGTTTCCTTCCAGTCCGTCTCAGTGGCTCCTTTCTGCCCTGGGAAAACCTTGGCGTCAAACCGGGTTGAAGGGGCCTTTTCCCAGCCCAGTCTCCGCACTTCCCAAGCGCCCCGCAGCCCAGCCAACACGGGGGGAAACCCTCTCTCGAACCAAGGCTCTTCCTTTCTGGCCTTGAAGGAAAATCACCCAGTTTGTGATAGGATCCTGCTGTTCAGAGGGGGGAAATCTGCATTTTGTTAGCTACAGGAAACAGAAAAACCTTCCGGACCCTGAAATTAAAGCCCCAGAAGGGCAGAGGAGATGAGCTGGGGGATGGGGACCAGTTACTGCAGCAGTCGCTGGGTTTCAGAGTTGCAGAAATTTTTATAGGCAGAAGGGGAACAAGGACAAGAAATGGCTTCATTTTGTGGGCTGGGGGGGCCTCTGGCCTCTGACAAACAGCTTCCCCATGGTCATTTATTGGAAAAACTGAAGTGTGGCCAAGTTGGTTTCAATTTTCTTTTAAAGTATTTTTTCTCATTTCAGGCTTTCGGCTCGTTTCTCAGGAGCTGGTCAGGGCAGCACGAGCACGCAGCGGCCGGCCGGCCTTCTGGGAAGGAAGAGGGGGTGGAAGAGCGGGGGGGCGGATCCGGCAGCCTTTGCGTTTTTGCTGAAAGAGCAAAAGGGTGACAAAAGAACAAACCAAAAGTGTTGAAAATTGCTGTAGGCCAAGACATTAACAGGAGCCCTTTGCATGGCCGTATCACTGCCGTGGCGGTTCCTGGTAATTAACAAAGGATGGAACTATATGCTCGGCTCCCCGGATTTATGTGGGCCTTTCCTGCAACCAGCTCTCCACGGGGCCGCAGGGGCTGCAGAGAAGCAGCAGCACGAAGCAGCGGCTCCCGGAAAGCAGCTGGGTGTTAGGGAGGCTCCGACGGGGACGGGCAGTGCCTGGCACGGCGCTGACAAAGGCGTTTTATTGAAAGAGCGCAGAAGGCACCTGCCCCTACGTATCCCCAGCCGGTGACCCGCGGGGGACAGGCAGGAGACGTCAGGGCGTGCAACCTTGGCTCTGCCCAGAGGCTTTAGCGCCAGCCTACCTTCTAGGGGAGATTAAACCAATACGGATAAATACGTATCAAAGAGCTCAGCGGTTCAAAAAAAACCTCGACAGTTCACTGAGGAGGCTGAAAAGGAAATGCTGGAGAGTGTGTCTCAAGCTTGAGGAGATGCTGTCCCCAGCTCCCGAGAAAACATCTGACAGAAAGAAGCATAAACTGTTTGCTCTGAAGCTGCCCTGGCAGGGTGATTTTTACTGTGTAAATTCTTGTTTTGGGATTATCTTTCTACTTTTTTTTAAACTCTTTTACCACTTAGAGCTAATCACACAAAGCATTTTATACAAGCCAGATGGGGAATCCATTGCCAGTGATAGGAGAGTGCCCAGGGTTAAGGCCACAGAGGCTGTAACCAAAGGAAAATGAGAGTATTTGAGAAACAACTCTCTCCCGTCATGAAAAATAACCAAAAGAGCGGCAGAGCCCATCCGAGCACGGGTCGGAGCTGCTGCTCCCAGGCCAGCACCGGGGGCTGCGTGGCTCCGGGTAGGGACCTGGAGATCCTTTGGGACAGAGGTCGGCGTTTCTGCGTGATTCACCAGCCGAGCCTGAGACCGACCCCGTGGCGGGCGGGGAGGAGGAAGGAGCAACGCAGACTCCCCTTCATCACATGTCACGGCAAAACCACTAATAATCACATTCAGTTCAGCTTTTCTACTTCCTACCCCTTCGCTCGGGATCCAGACCCTTGGCCACATTTTCCACCACGTTACAGGGAGCGATTTCTCAGGGAGCTTCAGAAGTCCCCAAAAACGGTTCCCTGCAGCGACGTCCAGCATCCCACCCCACGCCTTCAAGCCACGGGTCTCCTCCGGTCTCCTCCCTTGCATGGATGCTGCAGCCAGAGCGTGGCCCCGGCGCCGAGGGCAGCGGTGCTGGCCTCTGCACGCCCGCGTGTCCCAGCACGGCCGCACACCCTCGCAGCAGCCACCCTGCCGCCCCCCGGCTCTCCCTCCCTTTCAACCCGTTCAGGCAACGACAGAAAAACAGATCCCAATCCCCCTCTTCTCCCCCAAAAACCAGAGCACCAAACGTGTGGGCACACGCCAGGCAAGGAACGAAGGGCTCGTGCTCAGGCTGCAAACCGACAGAACCAGCGCAGGGGATTTTCATGTAAAGAGAGAGAAGAAGAACTCAGTTGTGACAACATATCAACAACAGCTAAATTTAGCAGGTTATTTTTGGAGATCCAGATGCTGGGTAAATACAACCCTATTATTTCATGCAGGGGCAAAAGTTCAGCAGAGTCCCTCGTGCTTCTTTTCTCTATTATTCCACCACATCCAGCCGCAGAAGCCCGCTTTTGAAATACTGTAACACCGTCATTGCCTGGCTGCACTGAAAGGAGCCGTGAGCTCAGTCCCCGTCCCTCAGCAGCTAGAGGAGGCCACTGCTTAATGACATTTGCAGAGCATGCTCCCGATCCTGCTTTTGGAGAGGTCTGATGCTGCTATTGGCAGGAATTTATTCGGAGGATGCAATTTTTGCATGCATGGCTGGTGTGCGAGCCTTTCCTTTCTGCTTTGTCTAGAACAATGCATGGGAAGTGAATGTCAGAGAGGAAGCAGAGGGTTAGGAAATCCATGGAAACCCGGCCCCGGCTGGGACTGCTCCAGCAGGATGCCTCGGGTCCGGGCACTGCGTCCCNGGTGGGACGGCGGCGACGCGGGGCCACCCGCTCACACCGCAGGAAGGGAGGGCTCTCCCGCCGGGTAGCACGCTGCACAGCTTTCGCTCGTTTGTCTCAAAAATCAAAGTTCTGGGGTTTCTTCTTTCAATTAAATTGTCTAAGAACAGGCCGTGACCCTGCCCGTGGAGGCGGGTCACCACCGATGACTGTTCACTGGCTTGCTCGCTGCCGGCACAGGCGTCGGGGATGCCCCGCTGGGCTGGCAGCTGCTGCCGGGAGGAGACCGAGTCCCCGTGTGCTCCTGCTGAAACGTTACCTCCAAGCAAGCAGATGAAATCCAAGTTGATTTTTCCACCGTTACTGCTGAGGGAGCTGAGCACGGCATACCCAGCTACTTTAATGACGGTGGGAAGCAGCAGCGACTGCGTACAGCTGGCGTTCAGGGAAGGGGCTGCGCAGCACAGCCCCAGCTCCAGCTGCTCACAGGCAGGGACGGGGCCTGGGAGCTGGGAACGGGTCCGGCTGCCCCTCGGGAAGCAGCTCAGGGAGTTTGCCGGGTGCGGTGGGAGAGGAGCACTGCTGCGGGGCGGAATCGGAGGCAGGCTCCGGGAAGCGATGGAAGCACCAGGACAGGCACGCTCCCAACAGTAGCCAGGATAAACGCAGAACCAACTCAACCCTGCCTCACGTCGTTGTCTCGAGAGCTGAGGTTCTCTTGGCACCCACCCCAGAGAGATTAAAAATCATCAGGGAAGGGAATGGCGTCTCCCGAGACCACTGTCTGAATGACCCCTATTTGTCAGAGCACCTTCTGCGGACGACCACCCAGGAGGACAGCAAGCAACTGCACCGGCCTCTTCTCAGAGCTCTAAAAACCCCAGCGGAGGGTATGAACTGACCGTGGGCTTGCTCCAAGTCCAGCATCATCCACGCGAAAGGGAGAGCTTCACCACGCTCCACTGGGCACCACGCTGCTGCAGACCAGTGATGCTGAGTAGCCGGCCACGGCCCCAGTCAATGCATCGAGTCACAGGTGTAAAGCCGCACGGCTGCTCGCGTCCGCGAGGGCTCCGGCTCCTCCTGCCCTCAGACCCCTGTGCAAGCGTGAGGCTGCGGCGGCCGAGCGTCCCGCCAGCAGCGCGGAGCTCGTCAGGCTGGGGCACGGACATGTGGCCAGGAAGGTGCGGGCTGGGATTGTGGTGAACGAGGCTGAGCCCTTACCAGGAGAGACTTGGATTTCACAGGCAGTTTTAACCAAGAGGAAAAAACCTATAAGCATACTTCCCCCCAAAATCCTAGCCATGGATGCCATCCGTAGGAGTCTTTCCTGCCCCTTCCCTTGCACAGGGCTCTTTAACCCTTTTTAACAAGCTCTTGACATTCATGTTGTTAATCTCTCCCGTGAAAGGGCAAGAGAGACCACCCAGGATTACCTCTGGAGCTCCGTTCACAAAGCACCTTTTGTTGCCCAGAGCTTTCCTGTGCTCCTGGGCTCTTGCGCCAGCTGGGCTCGGAGCTCACCTAACCCTTACGTGGATGAAAAACAAGAGGCCGGGTCGTTGCCCTGCAGTTACAGGAACTGCTGGGAGATCCCGGGCACATCCCACGGGCTCCCTGCAAGGCAGCGCTTCCCGTTTCACAGCGCCGGAGGCTCCGGCCGGCAGCACGGGCAGCACCGCTCCTCCTCGCCTTCGCTGCTGTTCGAGGGCCATCGTCTGCGGGACCTGTTCTGACCTCTGTGCCGAAAGCAGAGGGGCCGAGGCAGGGCAGAGGATTGCTCCAGGGTCCCTCCGCTTCCAGAGCTGCTGAGAGCTAGTGACCATAAGCTGGCCGTAGGACCGGGCCACGGTTACTTCTGGAGGCATCGCTGAGCAAAGAGCCTCCATTAGACCGACTGGTGAGATTATAAAGCGCAGGAGCTCTGCCCATCTTGCCCACGAGCAGGGCCGTGCTTGCCCACGGGGCTGTTTGTCCGGGGTTGAACAGGAGGACAAAGCAAGATGCAGAACATTTCTTCACGCCCAGCGGAGCAGCGGCCGAGACCATCAACACCATTTCAGACAAGTTTGGCAGCAGGTGCCCCGTCCGGGAGCCCGCAAGCCCTGTCCCCATGCCTCGTCCCCAGCCCTGCAGGCACACGCCTCCTCTTCCTCCCACAGACCACCACCAGCCTGAGGCCTCCCCCGCACCCACGAGCCCCCTGCGGCAGGGTGGCCCCGGCCCCCAGCCTCTCCCCACCTTTGCAGAGGGACCGTTAGAGCAGAAGCAGCCCATGGACATGCAGACAACAACCATGGATCAGCCAGGAGCTGCAATGCGACTCCCTCCTGCCCAGCTGTCGCTGGCGAGACGTCTCAATCACACAAAGCGGAGGGGGCTCCAAGCCGGGGGAGACCCTCCTTCCGACGGCACGACAGTGTCAAGGCTCTGGAGCTCCTAATGAGCTTCTCTGCAGAGCATGATGTTCACCACAAAGAAGAGAGGGATTGAAAAGGAACTAGGAAGGAGCAGGGCCGCTGCCGGGCTGGGATGCCCTGGTTGAACAGCTCACGGTGTCGGCACAGCTACGGCAGCGCACACACGCCGGCGAGGGGGCCCGCTCCTCTCTGCAGGACTGCTCCGCGCTCACAGCGGCCGGGGTTTCACACCGCTGACGGGCGATTAGTGCAACGTACGGCCAAGCTGCGTTTGCAGCCAGCGTGGGGAAAGGATGGGGCGAAGGAGGGGCTGGGCACGTCTTGAGGGGGTCCCTCCCGCACCGCCGGGGCTCGGCGGGCGCCCTGGCTGGCACTGCCTCCTGCTGGCTGCCTTTGCTGCCCCTTTGAAAAATGACAGTTTGGTGCAAAAAGCATACTGCTGGCAGAAGAAACCAGAAGCCCAGCAAGAGGACTGTCCTCTTCTTGTAACACCCGCCCACCCCGCAGCGAGGGCATTCCTGCCCCAAAAAAGATAGTTGCAGCTTACCTGCATCTTTTTTATCTTCCAGCAATGTGAAACACTGTGAAAAGAAAGAAAAAAGAACAGAAATCATTTTGTTAGCTTTTTGATTTTCACATTCACTGTCTCCTACACTCACATTCGGGCTCGGTCCCTGCTCCAGCCCCTTCAGCCACTGGAGTTTGGGAAGTTGCAGGGGGCAGGTGACTGCAGGGTCCCCCAGGAGGTGCTGTAGGGGTCCCTTGTCTGGCTTTTGCTCCAGAGGGCAACAAACACGCACACAATGTGAGCGCAGCCAGGACGCGGCAGCGGGCAGGCGGAGAGGGGGAGCAGGGCAGAGCAGCGGGCGCAGGGCAGAGGCAGCCCCAGGAGAGATGCGGGGCCGAGGGCTGGGGACCACCTCCCTCCCTGCTCCCTGGAGAGGAGCTGGAACCAGCAGTGCCTGTGCTGGCTCCGAGGACAAGCAGAGCTCAGCAAAGGATGTGCCCAGCACACATCCACCACGGTGGCTCCTTGCATCCTGGAAGCCATCGGAGAAGGAGCAGGAGTCAGGCCCAGGGGCTCTGGGGCAGGCGAGGGAGCTGGGGAGAGAGAGAGGGCTGGAGAATCATAGAATAGAATCATAGAATCATTTAGGTTGGAAAAGACCTTTAGGATCATCAAGTCCAACCATCAACCCAACACTACCGCGTCCCCTAAACCATGTCCCCAGGTGCCACATCTACGTGTTGTTTGAGCACCCCCAGGGACGGTGACTCCACCACTGCTCTGGGCAGCCTGTTCCAGGGCCTGACCGCTCATGCAGGAAGGACATTTTCCCTCATATCCAACCCAAACCTCCCCTGGTGCAGCTTAAGGCCATTTCCTCTCGTCCTATCACTTGTTACTTGGGAGAAGAGCCCGACCCCCCTCACCACAACCCCCCCTCAGGCAGTTGCACAGAGCGATAAGGTCTCCCCTCAGCCTCCTCTTCTCCAGACCAAACCCCCCCAGCTCCCTCAGCCGCTCCCCATCACACTTGTTCTCCAGACCCTTCCCCAGCTCCGTTGCCCTTCTCTGGACACGCTCCAGCACCTCAATGTCCTTCTTGTCCCGAGGGGCCCAAAACTGAACCCAGCATTCGAGGGGCGGCCTCCCCAGTGCCGAGCACAGGGGCACCATCCCTGCCCCGCTCCTGCTGCCCACACTAGTGCTGGTACAAGCCAGGAGGCCGTTGGCCCCCTTGGCCACCTGGGCACGCTGCTGAGAGGAGCACCTTTCTGCCCAACAGCTTGAAAAGAACCCTGCAAAACTGCCAGAGAGGGAACAGGTAGGCAGGCAAGTGCCACCAGATCTGCAGCAAGGAACCAAAACGGAGGTCGGGAGGACGCCGTGTGTTCCTCCGAGTGTGCAGACCGCGGTGCTCTGCTCTGCGCCACCGTGGTGCCGGTGATGCCGCTGAGCCGCCTGCACACGCACGCACTGTGCATCGCACCCGGGTCCGCTCCCGCAGCCCCTGCACAGCCCTCGTCGGCCCTCTGGAAACAGGGCTCTGCCACAGGAAAGCCGTGGGTCACCTCCCGCTCCTCCTCCTCCTCCTCCTCCCTGGGTTTGACACGCAGGGGCTGGAGCGGGCAGAGCCGAAGGGCGTGCTCCCTGCAGGCCAGTCCCCTTGGCTCTCCTTAGCTGTGTCCCACTGTCCTCTCTCCAGCTCAGGTCCCTCACCCGAGCATCTCTCAGCTCCTCACAGCTGCTGCTCCACCTGCAACAGACCCAGCGGCTCTGGTGCCTTTCCACTGGAGAAACCCCTGGGAAGAGCACCCACGGTGGGACAGCAGCCGGAGAACCCGCTCCAGGCCTTTGCAGCCAGCCCCCACCGCTGCCTTCCCCTCCCACCTCACAGGACACGCCAGGACCCGGGTTCCACAATATCCCGAGGGCTTTGGGTGAAGAGCATCATCATGGTGCATGAAGCACAACTGTTTATCCAAGACGAATTTCAGAATAATCCAGCCTCATCCCCAGGGCTCGGGGAGCTTTAGGGATGGCAGCTTTGGGCACTTTCTCCAGCAGCAGGACGAGGGGGGAAGGGACCATCGGGGGGGGGGGGAACTGCAGCAGCTCCGCTGAAGAAGGGCTCTGCTAACAGCGTGAGAAACAGCTGGAGCAGAAGGCAGAGATCCCAGGACACTCGGACCCTGCCTCAGAGTGAATTACTGAAGGAGCCCTTTTCCCTTTGAGCTTCCACAAGGGAAATTCAGCAGAGCGACTTGCAGCCCAGCAAAGCCCTGACCAAGAGCTCACGGCGTTTCTCCTCCCTGCTGCATCAACGCTCACTGGCTTTGCACCCTGTCTCCACTTGCCCTCCAGTTCTCACAAGGAAAGAAAAGGGTGTTGTGCGCTGATAGGTCACCGAGACGGACAAGGTACAGGGTCGACCCCAAACCAGCACAGCTCTGCCCTCTGACCGGTGCCACGCCAGCCCGCGCTGGAGCTGGGGGAGCCTTGGTGAGGCAGACCCTCGCTCCAGAGGAGGAAGCACGGGGCTGGGGTTCCCCCAAACACGTCCCTTGGTACCTGCGTGGCTGCAGAGATGGCAGTGGAGATGTTAGCGGGTCTGGGAGCAGAGCATACAATGGCGCAGGCACAGAAAGCCAACAATGAAGAAAGGAAATAAAAAAAAAAAGAAAAGCTGAAAGCAGGCTGGGCTCTCGCTCCCCAAGCCTCTCCACGGGCACAGCACCCGGGCTGGGGAAGGGGCCACCAGCACCACACACAGGGCCTGCCTCACGCCTGAGGCTCAACTTCTGCAGGGACAAAGCCAAGGGAAATGGGATTTACAGATGGCAGAGCCCTGCCAGCACATGGGAGATGATGGCGATTTGCACGGAGCTGGAGGAGCAGGAGTGTCCCAGCGCTGCCCGGGTCCCGAGGTGAGCGCAGAGCCCAGGACCCTGCCCAGGCCCCTCTCCAGGCACAGGCGAGCCCCCTCCAGCGCAGGCACAGCCCTGCCGAGCGGGGCCGGAGGTGCTGGCAGGGTGGCGGGGATCACTGCAGGAATGCGGCGCGCTGCTGAGCCGGCCTTTCCCACGGGCCACCCGGGACCGCTCTTCCTGCCGGGGCAGCGGGGCTGGGGACGACCCGGGGGGAGATGGGCTTAACCATCTCCCCGCTGCCGGGCTTCTCGCGGCAGCGCCTGCCTGAGAGCTGCGTGTTCGGCTCTGTGCTCCCCCGGGAGAGCCTGCGCAGACCCCGAGCCCCGCTCTGGCAGCGTGCGGGCAACTGGAGAGCATCAGAGCCGAAACTGTTTGGACAGGGAGATGATCACCCTATCGTGTCTGTTATCACAAGCTCTGCAAACAGCAGCCTTGCAGCTGGCACATGCAGTTGATACCCACGGAGTGGGGCAAGGTCTGGTGGGTATGAGGTAGGGCTGCTCTCCCAGGCCGTAGCGAGGGCAGGGAAAGCCGGTCCCTGTGCTAAGGCAGCTTTGGGGACCCTCCTGTCCCCTGCCGTCATGTCCTGGCCCTAACACTTTCTTTTTCCCATGGAATCTTCCATCAGCCACAGCTCCACCTCATTTAACCTGGAAAGCGTTAACCCCACAGGCAGAGCCCTGCACGTTTCTCCCCCTTCAAGAAATTCCTCCACTGTTCATGGCGAGTGGCTGAGCAACACCGGCACAGGGAGGAAAATGGGAAACCAGGCTGAAGCAGAAGCCTCAGCCCCACGCAAGGCCATCGGTGCTCGCCGAGGGAAATCAGGAGGGTGGTGCCCTCCGTCCCTTCAGCTTCCCAGGCGCCAGCCAGCCCGGAGCCCACCCAGCTGCTCAGCCCTTGGCTCCTGCCAGGCAGAGCTGCTCCCCAGCTGCCCCTCTCCCAAAGCCTCACACTCCATGGGGACCTGACCAGCGCTGCGGGACCCCGGTGGGGATCACCCAGGTCTTGTTTGCTGGTGGGGGGTGGCTGCTGTGGAACTCAAGTGGAAATATGGGAACAGCAGTACGTCGAGGGAAGAAGAAGAGAGAAATAAAGCGTCCACTAGAATACCTTGTGTTGCTGCAAACAGCGCGACGGGAAGCTTAATACCAGCAAAGGAAACTATGCAAAGAGCACAACGACTCCTGAACCAGGGAACAAGGCACCTGTAGCACCGAGCAGGGAGACCCTTATCACCGTTCTGGGGTTTTGCGATGCCAGACTCAACGGGAGCCTCATGGGCTGAGCTAACGAGGAAGCACAAAATGCAGAAACATCATTTTGTCCCTCGCCTCTGAGCACCAGGGAAGCTCCCACCCAGGCAGAGTCCCCCGTCCTTCACTGCTGGGCCCCTGCTCCGAGGGAAGCGACACTTTCCTTACACCTGAAGAAACAGATTTTCTTTTTCGCCGTGGCAGGTAGCTGCAGGTGGTGAGCCAAGGGACTCTCACCCCTGTTCTCCAGGGCTTGTTCTCCTTGGGCAGAGCCCATCGTTTCTGCAGGTAAAGCCCAGCTATCTCATGGCAAATATCTTCTAGAGCCTCCAATTACCTGGAGCTTCCCTCACCACAGGCTCCTGCACGGGTCCCTGGCCCGGGGGTGACGGCAGGGAGGAAGAGCCCCAGAACCAAAGGCCAAATTTACTCCCAGACCCATGAATGACTTTTGCCACGCTCAGCCCCGACACCGCTGCAGGCATACTGCAAGAGCGTTTGCTAAGCAAGAGGCAGATACAAATATCAGCCTAATTAGTAAACTGGATGGTTCGGATGGGGAAGTATCCTTAGATGGGGCGGCTGTGAACATGTCCAGGGTGGGGAGAAGACCCGTGTGCTGCCCAGGGCCACGGCCAGACGAGCAGCTACAGCCGGGGCGGCCCGGGGGCAGCGAGGGCAGGAGCCATCCCACGGCTTCCAGCAGCTCGCCGCCTCTTCCCCGCCACCCACACCAGCTGGGCAACCGGAGCCTTCCTCAGGCATGAGGTTACCGGCGGTCTGCTGGATGCTTACGACTTTCCTGAAGTCCACGGGGAGCCCGGCTCCTCTGGGAGCTGCAGCTCTGCAAGGGGGGATGCAGGACCCGGGCCCTGCCTCCCTGTCGCCATGAGTGCGATGGCAACGACAACATGCAGCTCACAGGGCCGAGGAGGGTTAACAAGGACTTGCTAAGCTCTCTGGAGACAGCAGGGACAAGACAGCTACTAATATTATTAATGAATTTCACAAATGTCATTTTTAGACTCAACTATTTTAAGCTTTGCTTTCAAACCCCAGGGGAACCGCGTGCATTCCACATTCATTTCACCGCGGTGGATCCACTCGCTTGACACAGCCCGGTGTATAGCACTGGTTGGAAAGGGGTTTTAGTGCTTTTCCCAGTCTGAAGCTCCTGAAATCCGTGCTCGCAATACCTCCAAAATCTACCCAGCACACCTACCGCCGCACTGCACAGGCTGTGATACAAAAAATCCAACACAACAAACGGGGGCAGCCAGAGAGTTGCACATTATTAAGGCGGCAGATGAGGAATTAAACCCGAATGAAAAATTCCAGATGCCATGAGAACCACTGCTGCAGGAAATTAAAAACTCGGGGCCTCCAGCCTCACTGTTCCTTTGTCATCCCGCTCGCAGCCGCTCCGTCCCTCCAGGTCAGCAAAGCCAGACGTGGCCCCGCGGCCGTGCCGGGAGTGACCCGAGCCTCCAGGCGAGCCCCGGATTGCAGGGGTGCCCCCAGCCCAGCCCAGCGCAGCCCAGCCCAGCCGGCCGCACCACCCGAGCCGCACACGGCAGGACCCAGCTTGGCGTGTGCAGACCACCTCGGGGGCTGGCAGCACACACACACGGAGCCCACCAACAGCTGCGTTATAACCACCGCCGCTGCACCCATACACACACGCCGGCCGCGTCCGGCCGGGCACAGCACCCTGCCTGCCCTCGGGGCCGCTGGCTCCCAGACGCGGGTACCATCGCCGACGGGTAGCGGGTGAGCACAGGGCGCGCTGACCGACGCATCCGCACGCGGCCCGTCCAAAATTAACCTTGCACGTGCACGTGGGGCACGGGCACAACATCCCTCCGGAGCAGGCGTCAGGCGCCGTGCACAAAGCCCAGCCCCGCTAGAGACGCGTCCCCCACCACCCTTTCTGGCAGCTTCTCCTGAAATTAGGAGGGTGTCGAAAGATGGACACCATTAAATTGACGGTTCCTTACCTTGGCTCTTTTGAAGCAAGCCCAGAAAAAATCCAGCAATGGCATGATGGGCCGGGCAGGGGGCAGGCACGGAGCCCCCCTAGACCGCGGCGCTGCCCCCGGCCGCGGGGAGAGCCCAGCCCGGCACCCCCATGGCAGCTGCCTGCGGCGCTCGGAGCTGGGCAGAGCCCCAGTGCGGGCAGGGGCTCGGCGCAGGCAGGGAGGCAGGAGGGAGGAGGCAGCGCTGCCTGCGGAGGCGGGCCAGCGATTCAAACCCTGCACCGTTATTCAGTTGGTCGCGAACAGGCTTGGACGGCGATTGAAATTCCCTGAAGACTGCGAGTTTTAAACAGCTCCAGGCTTTCCTTCCTGCCTCAAATGCACCGAGCAGCGCTCCCCTTCCCAGGCAGCGGGAAGGAGCCAGGGAAAAGAAACACCCCCAGAGCAAAAGCAAGGGGAGTTTGGCTGTCAAAGGCACATGTAGGACGTTGGAAACCCAAACCCCAGATGGTTTAGGTTTTCACTCCAGCCCCTGCCCAGCTCACCAGCAGCAGTCACAGACGCACTCGAGAGGGCTCCCGACGCTCTCCACTCCGAGGGACAAGCTGTACCCACACGGTCACATCATTGTCCCCAGATGCCCCCGCCGCAACTGGCAGCCTCCTGCACGCTCCGGTGCAGCCAGGTTGGCCGCAGGCACCGCGGGCAGCCAGTCTCTCCATGGGGCAGTGGGCACGGCTGGGCAAGCCTGCAGGTGCGACTCCAGCAGGGAGAGAAACAGGAAAAAATACTCCTCAGCCATCAGATGTGGCCCAGCCATTCACTCCAACTCTATTCACAGCTCCTTATCTTCCTTCCACAAGCGTTGGTGCAAGCTTAGCATTTGTTCACAAGAAGTACCATAATAAAAGGCAATGCCACAATCCGGTGCACAGGCCCCCAGGCAAGAAGCTTTCTTGCAGGCACATAAGAAAACCCCACCAAGATTATCTCGGAATAAGCAACTAAGCAATAGCAAGTTAATCAGCAGCAATGCCTGGCCTGAGCCACAGGTCAGTGTCACTGAGAAAAGTGCCCTGATCCCGCAGGACACTTGGTGGCTGCCCAGCGAGCCGGTGGCACCGCTCCTACCCACTGCCCGCCCCAGGCTGGTGCCTGGTTCCATGTGCCGAGGGGACGATCCTGCCCATGCACAGCCGGGGGCCGTGCACGCTGGCGGCGGGCGGGTGGCTTGTGCTGGCGTGCAGGAGCACCGTGGCTCTCCCCCAGGACAAGGCGCCGTTTGTAGCACGATACCCCAGCAGTTGGTGCATGTGGCAGCTGAGCCCTCTGCCAAATGTCAGCGAGGGCAGACCAGGACGTGGTGCTGGGGCCCCCCCAAAGCAGGACCAGCGCCTCAGCAGACCGCTCCTGCCTGTCCTGGGGCCACCTTCACCGCTTTTCCCTGCCTGTCGCCAGTGCCCTCCAGACTGCCTGGCCTTGTGCATGCAGGGGGACTGAGACAGCCTCGAGATGCTGGCGGAGGGGAAGACCATCAGGGAGAGGAACAGAGGAGCAAGCAAAGCGCTGGCGGGCCTTGGTTGGCAGGACCCGGGTTGGTGCCAGTGCAAGCACAGGACATCCCATGGTGTGCGGCAGCTCCTCCCAGCCACAGCCAAGATCCCAAATCTCCATTACAGTGGGAACAGTGCCAGCCTCGCTAGTGCTCTCTGCGGTGAAGCGGAGACAGCGGTCACAGCTCCTGGGACGTAGGAGCGGGGAGACAAGGCAAGGACAGGAGCATGGAAGACCATGATACAGCAGAGCTGGAGAAGCTGCATCCTCCTGGAGAAGACGGCCACCCCTGTAGCATCCCGCAGATCTGACCCACACCCAGGCCCCTCGGATCCGCAGCGCTGCCCCGGCGGCACCGGCACGGCCCCGGCGGCAGCATGCGGGTGGCGTCAGTCCCAGCGCCGGCTCCAGCTGCCTCTTTCCATCTCCCCCTCGCTCATTCCTCAGCGGTGTTTTGGCACCGCTCCCAGGCTTGGCACTGGCCGTGGCTCCTCTGCCATGTCCCCTGCGTTACTGGGCCAGCACAGCAGGGCTGGGGGCACCGAGGCACAGCGTAAGCTTTGTGTGTCGGCCTCTTTTCTCCTCCTTTAAACGCCTGGGGCTGGGAAGACAGTCTCACCTCTATGGGACACTTGCCCGGCGTCACCTTTCCTAGCAAGCATTTTACCCCTAGGAGTATGCACGTAGGAGTTAAAGCCAGACGCTGCTGCCTGACAGTCAGCCACCCTCTGTAACTCACTCACCGCTGCCCCAAGGGCCACAGTTTTTATTCCAAGGAGTTGCAAATACTTCCCCGTGGTGGATGAAGGCAGCTGGGATGAGCACCCGTTCCCAGACGTCCCCATCCAGCTCACTGGGTACCGCTGCCATAGTGTGGAAAGCTGCCAGGGGACCCGCCACTGCGGCAGAGCCACTGAACGGCATTGCCACCGCGGCATCCTGCGGACGGTGGTCCCGGCCATCCTGCGGACGGTGGTCCCGGCCATTGTCATTGCAGGCAGCCTGGGGAAACGTCTCAACACGTCTTAGAGGCTTTCCCCTCGGAGTGGGGCAGAGCCGGGGTGCACGGGCAGAGCTGCCCTGCAGAACACCCTGCCGGACCGGGAAACGGGCAGGGGCAGGTTTGTGCGCACGGGCCAGCGGGTACGCAGAGCTCCTGCCCTCGGTAAGGTGTTGGTACAACAGACACACTCCTTCCTTTCCATCTCTGCCAGGGGCTCCTGTTCCCATCACGGCTCGCCCCTCGGTGCCGTGTTCTGCTTCAAGGGGATGACGGGAAGCTGCCCATTCCAGTTAGCACAGGCAGCCCATCAGGTGGCAAACAGGTATCCGCAAGGTAATCACGACAGACCGATGGAGATGGCTCTGTCCTGCCACAACCAGGAAAGTCCTTGCGGAAAGGAGGGCAGCCATGCGGTGGCACACCTACAACTATACCAGCCCACCAGAAAGGCGCTGCCAGAGAAATGACCCCCCCAGCACCTCGCTTCACGGCTTGCTCTGGCGGTGTGAAGTCCTTCTCCCACTTCCTCCAAAAGCAAAAAAAAAACCAAAACCCAAGTTAGTGCAAACAGAAGAAAGCTGTCTCCTTCCCAGGGCCTGGGAGACAAACCACAGAGGCTTCTGCATACTTGTGTAGCTTCTTCCTATCCAGTCATCCCAAAAGCATTCAAGTAATTTGAAATCTAGGATCCTTCTTCAGCGTACCAGGGTATCATCCTCGGTAAGAATAGGTCCTGGGGACTGGACCCCCTGCAAAGTGGCTGAAGCCTGTACACACCAAAGCGGGTATATCTGCCAAGTGATGCCAGGACACAGGCTCCACGGCTGCATTTGTCTCCTCCCAACATTTCTAATGTACCTGCTCCACGGACATCTACAGGAAAAACAAAAGCAATTTCTATTAATTCTCTGTCTACATATATGTGTATCACTATCACCTTCAGACTTACGTGAGAGCCCATTTTAAGCTCAAGTTAATTTTAAAAGGCTAATTCTAAGGAAAACTCCACACTGTACAGGCTCACTAAGAGTTTTCCACATGGTGAATGCCAGCCTTGCCCCGTCTGCTGCCCGCAGTGCCCAGAGCTGGGACGGACACGGGGATGCTCACCAACCAAACCCAGCACTGCAACAAACATCTTGCTTTCTCCGTAAAGTCATGGGACAGGGCTGGTATTTTGGAGGACAGGTACAGCCTCTTCTCACAACAGATCATGCCCCAGAGGATCCCATGTCACCTCCAAACAGGCCTGCGGCCAGGAGCTATTCCTGTCCCATTGATGAGCTATTGCTGCCACGCTGTTGCTAGCAGCACCCAGGCACAGTATTAATAACAGCTAAAGGCGGGCAGCCTGCCAGGCAACATCCTTGCCGGCAAAGAGAAGCCACCTGGTCCCACTCCCGAGGGCCGACCCCACTTCTGTGGGAAAACGCGGGGTGTCTGAAGAGGCGCGAGTGGGGGACGAGCTGCGCGAGCGGGGGACGAGCTGCGTGAGCAGCCCCAGCGAGCCATTAGCATGCAGTGATTTTCCACTTGCTGCTGTGTGCAGGCATTTCCCCGAGGTCAGGAAGGGAGCAGCTACTCACAGAGCAGGCGTTTGCCCCATTAGCATAGCGGGAACAGTAACCCTTTTCTTTTAATAAGGCTGAATTGCTGGGCGGGTGCTGACGGGGCAGGGCTGGCAGCGCCGGGCAGGGGCTGCGACACCGCTGGGGTGGCGAGAGAAGAAGGGGTGGAGAAGGCGTAAAACCTGCTGCCCATGGGAAGCATCGCCCAGGAGGCTGCGGAGACCTGCGTTTCCAAGGACAGGGCTGAACCCCTCCTGTGCCGGAGCAGCCCTCCTGTGCCCCAGACGAGGAGCCGCAGGGGCTCTGCCCGGGAAGGTCGGGCACACGGCACCCCACGGCGGGGGCTCGGGCTGCGACGCCATCCCCAGCACGGATCTCGGCGCTGGGCTCCAGCCGAGGCTGGAGCCAGTCTCTGCTGGGCTCGGGGCCCCGCTACTGAAGAGGCACCAGGCACCACAACGGCTGGACCACGAGAAGCCTGCTGAGATTTGTGAACATCGAAGAGCAGCAGAAGACATATCCCAGCTTCTCACTGCCCCCACGGCTGCCCCATGCCACCGGTGAGGCAGCGAGCTCCCTGCCTGCCTGCCACCACTGCTTCTCCCTTAAAAAGTTTCTCATTAAAAATAATCCCAACATGCATGCTCCAGTCTCCAATGGTGCATTCGGGAACATGAGAAAACTGTTGAGATCTGCTTTTTTTTTTTAACAGATGAGAGTCTGAACTGTTTGGTTTTGCTTCTGAAAACAAACCATTCAAACAGAAGTCATGTCGTCTCTTGGAACAGGTACCTAATTTTGTCACTTGTAACGGGGCCCCTGGCCTTTGCTGCTCAACCGGACGTTGCCGGACGTCCCGCCGGCGGAGGCCCCAGCCCAGGCAGGCAGGGAACCAGGGCTCTGCCACCCGTCCGCCCCGGGGAGCAGGCCAGCGAGCACCGCCCTGGAGGGGGGCCTGCAGCACCAGGAGGGGTGCCGTGGGGTGGTGATCAGTGAGGGAACAGTTCCGACAAATGCATGCTTGGTTACAAAAGATCACTCTCCAAGTGATCAGCCTTGACACACGCACGCATGCAAACAAAGAGCCCATTTAGCGATAAAGGAGAGTTATTTCCAGCAGGGCAGTTGCTGCTTCTACTTTGAGGAGGGACAGACAAGCTATGAATATACCGACTGGGCTGGTGCTGTGACCAGGACAAGGGGAAATGCCCCGGCTTTTGTCTGTTGGGGACGTGCCCCTCACCCGGCAAACCAGCCCGTTCCTTGTGCTAGAGCTGCTGTGCGCACCGCGTGCC
>WEKW01015168.1:152116-163714 GCA_013389905.1 Sula dactylatra | reverse complement strand
CGCGCACACCGCGCCAGCGCCTCCGGGCAGGTTTTCCTGCCAGCATCGACGGCAGGCTCGGCCGTGGCTCCTGCCAGGAGGCGTAAGCGGGGTCCCGGGGCACGGGCAGGACGTGCCGGGGATGGGCACTGCCTGCGAGGGCGGACACGGGCAGGCGCTCGGCTGCCGGGATATTGCGGGATGCTGCAGGCTGCACCGGAGACCCAGCACCGCGAGGGAAGCCTCCCTCTCTGACGGGCAATTAGGCAATTACTTAAACCCCACACGCCATCTCCTGCGGCAAAAGGAAACACTCCCATGAGCAGGGCAGCACCCCTGTAACCCATCTGGGGCCAAAGGCGTAAATCCCCCATCCCACAGCAATAAAGCAGCCAGCTGGAGCCACAGGCATCCCCTCGGCGAGTCCCTTCTCGAAGGCTGAGACAGAGGAGCAGGACATCACCCTCTCCCAGCACTTGTGGCACTCGCATCCTGCTGATGCTTCACCCTCCAACACCAATTACATTTTTCCTTAACTCAGATGCACCCTGGACTCCCTCAGATGACCTGAGGGCCCCTTGCCTTATCCACGGCTGCAGGAAGCCCCCCACCCTCCCCAGTCCTCTCAAAGGTCCTGGCAAAGGCCAGATCTGTGCATTTCCCTGCAAAGGACGGTCTGGCTTGTAAATACCAGTGAACGTATTTACAAACATTGATTTATTTAGCATACACACAAAAGCCAAATCAACTTTTCAGATGACTAGTCTCACAGATTCGCAGAACTCCCTAATTTCC
The DNA here is from genome assembly GCA_013389905.1 of Sula dactylatra. Taxonomy (NCBI): domain Eukaryota; kingdom Metazoa; phylum Chordata; class Aves; order Suliformes; family Sulidae; genus Sula; species Sula dactylatra. The sequence goes on along the minus strand of WEKW01015168.1, from coordinate 162,940 downwards.
CTAAACAAGACATGACATCACTGAAAAAAATTACATCCCTGATGTTTTTGTTGAATTTCTGCTGCACAAGCTGAGGTGTGCTCCTGTCCTGACTCACTGAGATTTCTATGGATGTATAAGCCCACAGCTGTCAGCCAGAAAGCTTGGAGACTCCAACAACAGGGAGTCTGCACCATTAAATTCTATTAACATAAAAACGTTAGCCTTGTCAACGAGTGTCCTGGCTCTCCCCAGAAGCGGGGTGCCCTGGCTCTCCCCAGAAGCAGGGTGCCCTCCCTCCCCAAGGCCAGCTGCTGCACACCCAGGGCTCACCAGGACACCCCACCTCCGCGCTCCCGGGGCTGTGGGCAAGGACAGTGACGCCACCGGTGAAAAATAACCTTCCCGAGCCCGGCGGGCGAAGCAGAAATAACCAGCAGGCAGCACAGGCGCTCAGCTCTGGCAGGGGATGCAGCCAAGGTGGGTGACCACCAGGAACACGCCGAGCTGGGGCATTGTGGAGGATCCGGGCGCCTGGCTCCATCCCTCTGCCCACTCCTCCCTCTTTCCTCCTCCTCCATCCACCCCTAGTAGTTACTATCCATAGGGGACACTTGGTTCCAGCCTTTACGTTATCATTTCAAATCCACTGGCCGGGCACACGAGCTCAGGTCGCTCCTCACCGCACACCCCTCGCTTTGCCTGCATTTGAGGCCAACTGGTTTAAGCGCGTGATGCTGCAGTGCCCAGGGCTTGTGATCAGCGTGGGGGAATCACGCTGTTTAAATGCATTTAAAAAAGCATGACTGATATGGTAATGTTTTTGAGACAAGTTACACGAATTACAAATAGACCCAAGTGATACAGAAGGAAAATGGCTTTTTTCGAGACCTGTATACCTAACTGATTTTAACTCTATTTATGTTCAAGCACCTAAGAGTAAGTGTCTGGGAAGAGTCTACAAAGATTCCTGCGCAAGGCAGAACTCCAGCAAAAACCTGCTGCTAAGCCACAGTTTTCATATAGGCATCCTGAAGATAAAAAGAAATAGGCTGCATTCTTCCATATAAAAGATTGGCATAAGCAGAATGCTCACAAGGCAGCTTCCCCTTCCCCATGGGAACATTATTTAGCTGCTACAGCCTGGCTGCGCACTAATCCTCTGTCCCCGAAGGCCGGCGCCAGACCAGCACAAGGAATTGCGAGCATCTCTTATTATTAGCAAGAGCAGGGAGGCTCCTATGGCAAATGTATAGGAAATGCAAAGGGCTGCGCTATTAACAGCCAGGGGACAGCCCGAGTCCCGGGGCACGGCCTGGCTCTGTCCTGGGGGCTGAACGGAGAGGGACAGTCCCAAGCGCCTGTGCTCCCCGCACGAGCTCGGGCCCAGAAATGCAGCTGATTTAGCAGGGGGCTGCCTGGGAGCCCTTTGCCTCCGCAGCCAGCCTCTCCTGCCCGAGAGCAGCACGGGGAGGGCTGGCATCACGCGGGGGGCACCAGCACACGCAGGCACGCACAGACACACACGGCCAGCAGCTGGCTGGGCGCGAGGGACACGCTCCTGCCGGTGCCCGGCTACCTGCCTCTGACAGCCAACACGCTCAGCTGCTAAAAAAAAAGAATAATCACAGGCAACAGACACACATCTGTCTTTCGGGCTTGCACAATTAATAAACTAGATTTGACCTAGTCGTATATTTTCGCACACAGTTCTAGCGACAGCTGTTGTCTGGGGAAGATCCCAGCCCTATTTCTGGCTGAGGTTTGGGATTAATTAACAAGACAGAGGAATCTCTGTCAGGTGCAGTGCTCTGCTCCCTGCGAGCAAGGGCTGGTCTTTGCAAGTTTAACCCTGCGTGACAAATTCACGCCCAGCCTCCTCTCACTTGCGCAGCGTTGGACCATCCATGTACCGAGTTTTCCACAGCCCGAATTCAGAGGCAAACCCTGTCCAGCACAGCTTCTCATGCAGAGCGTAGTGCCAGGGACACAGCAGCTCCGCTTGCAGGATGCCGGTCCCAGATGCAGCGCCGTTGCTTCCACCCAGCGCGGAGCCAGGAGTGAAATTCCCTGATGGATCCAAGACTCAGTGTGTGCATGCCCAAAGCACGCGGGAGCACAAAGGCAACGGGATCCAAAGGTTTTTGCAAACCAGCCTGTGCCGTTCGGCTCACTGGGCTCTGCTATCATGCTCCAGCACTCTGGCGTCTCTGGAGGATCGCCACCACGAGCAAAGGGCTGCCTGGCCAAGCAAGCCTCCTTGCAAAAGTACCAAGGACCACGGCGCAGAGCCCGGAGGCCAGGAAAGCTCCTGAGTCATCCTCAAGAGTCCAGGTTTGCTGTGGCGGCTGCAGTCAAACCCCACCAGAGCTGGGCTGACCTTGCAGGCACCCCGACAGCAAAACACACCAAAGCTGAGACGGGCCCCGCGGCAGAGGCAGCCGGGTCCAGCACGGAGCAGGCAGCAGCGGCGGGGGCACGCCGAACGCACGTGCCCTTCCCGTTCAGGAGAGCCACAGAACAAACCAGCATCAGGCACGGCTTCTCTTAGCACCCTTTCAGTCAAAATCGCTACCACAACAATGCCCTTTCTTTAGGCCATCAACTGCATGAATAAGGAGGGACGCTTCTTGCTTGGGGACAGCAAGTGCCCGTACTGATGGGTACAGCGGCCCCGGAGAGCTTCCAGGGCTGGCCGGGAGCCACGCGCGCTGCTGCTAACCTTTGGGGATGCCAGGAAAACTCAGAGGCAGTTTCAGAAAACACTTTATGCAAACCCTCGTGCACACAAAAGCATTATTATTTACCAGCAAATCCTTTCTTCCCCCGGCCCCCCGCGGCCGTGGGGGCTGCCAGGCTCGTCCTGGCGAGAGCGTCCTGCCCTCGGCTCCGCGCCGAAGGGCTGACCTGGAGCGATGTGCTCTGCTTCCCCGCTCCAAAGCGAATCAAGAGCTAGGAGAGGAAAAGCGAAGGAAGGGATTAAGCGCGCAGGATCTCTGTCCCGAGTGCTCAGGGACTGAGCCAGCTGCACTGCTCCGGGCGAAAAGCACCGAGCCCCGCAGCCGCAGGGCCACCTGCCCTTCTGCCGGCCAGGGAGAGCGCTCCAGGGGCTGCAGCAACATGGGCTTGTTCCTCAGGTTCAAACACCAGCTTGGAAACATCCACGCCCAAACTTTCACAGTCAGGTTACAAGTCCCTTAACAAAATACATCAGAACAAAAGCACCTTTCCTTTCCAAATTACAAAGATGCCCTGAGGCTACTGAGCTTGAGCCACCTCCTAGGAGCCAGCAGCCTCTGCCCCGTCTCTGCACTGGCCCTGGTCCCCAGGACACATCCTGGCTGCAGGCTGGGTGCCAGACCACGCTCTCCCCATGCCCAATGCAAGGCTGCGCTGTCTCGGGCTTCTCTTGCTGCTGCTGCAAAGAATTCAGAAGCCCTGAGAAAGAAAGAGGCAGCAACCCCATCCATCCCAGCTCTCAGCCACGTTTGTTTTGCTAAAGGAGGACTGAATTATGGGGAGAGGCAGGTTTTAAATAAGTGCATGGTATAAATAATTTCACCATCTGTTTATGATCCTGAGACAGCAACACAAAACACCAGAATAAGACTTGAAGAGAACCAGGAAACACAATCCAAGTGAAATCCAGCAGCTCTTACCGAGCTCCAAAATTTACCCTCTGCCTTTTTCTTGTATAAACCGATGAGCTCACTGCAGACTCCTGCCTTGCATTGGGCAGCATCGGCAACAGCAGAAGACAGAGGAGCCCAGCAGCAGCACCTCTCCTTCCTTTGCAGAGAGCAAAGTGCAGCGGGCAGAGCCACCTCCAGGCAGGAGCAGCACCTGCCAGGAAGTCAAATATGGGGCATGGTCCAAGGGAGGGATTTCCTATCTCTTGGGGTGCACGGGAAAAAACCAAGCCAGCATCCCGGTCCTATCAGGGAGGAAGCATGGATTGGTCCTCCAGACAGGCTTCATCGGGGGGTGATGGCTCGTCTCCCAGCGGGGAGCCATGCTGTAAGCCCTCGCTCACAGAGCCCTGTGAGCATGGCAAGTCAACATCTGCCTCAGGATAACAAGAAAACACTTGTTTAGCAAGACCCAGCCATCTCGTTCCCCACTCCCTCCTCAGAGGTTGGGGGAGCTTCAAAGAGCCGCCCGCCTGCGCGGGGGCTGGACACATTGCAGGTGGACCAGATCAAGAGCATCCCGGATCCCTATCAGCCCCTTGCAGCCACTTCAACAGCAGCCCACTGCCCCCCGGCTCCCTCCGGCGAGCTGGCCGCCCTCGGCGTGAGCAGGCGGGGGGACTCCCCGCACGCCCCCCCAGCCTGGGAAGGCAGCTGTGCTGCGCTGCCCATCCTGCGCCCAGCCCACCTTCCTCCCCAAACGCAGCCGTCAACTGCTGCGTGGTGCCAGCACCCGGTGGGGCATGACTACCAACTCCAAAACACCTTTGAGGGGAGACAGGACACGTGCTCTTGGCTTCTTAGATCGACCCTGGTGTTTGGGGTTCGTGGGGAGCGGATGGGCGGTTCTGTGCAACCAGAGCTCGCGAGAGCGAGCATGATCCAGGCAGAGCACTGGTGACACCCCAGGTATCTTCCTGAGCACAGCCTGGATGCTTTGAGCACAAGGTACAAGCCTTGAGCCAGGAAATGCTGGCAGGAAGGCAACAGTGGTTGGTTTATTGTAAGCTTCAGCCTGTGTGTGGGTTTAAATGGCTTGTAGGGACCCCTGGGACCACGCAAGGGACCACAGCCTGGCACCCATCAGCAGGTGGAGAAGCAGCAGCTCTAGGTGGGGAGCTGTAATTTTAAATGTCATTACCCTGTAGATTTTCCTTTGCAGCACCTGTCTTGCTTAAGCAAAGAATGAAGCAGGGCATATACACACACACTCTCACTTATTTCAATGGCAGGAAAAAGGGCCAGTTGCTAGAGAGGCTCAGCTTGGTTCTGGAAATTACTTTTCTGGTGATGGTTTAGTCAGTCTAAGGGCGGCTCATCCAAAGGCCACTGTATCTGTGCAAACAAAGCGACGGGGTGCCACGCTGATCCTGGTGCCCGGTACAGCAGACCCAACACAGGGCAGAAGCAGACGCGCAGTCCCTTTTGGAAAACCAGGGAAAGCTGACCCTTGGCCATATGCAAGGGAGGGGCAAGGCAGGACGTGCAGCAGCAGCACAGCCCTAGTCTAACTGCCTGGCCGTGGCTATAACTGCTTGACTCAGCACAGGAGCAGACACCTCTTCCCAAAACCACATCACAGGAAGACGTGCTCCTGCCCGACAATGAACCTGCGCAGGAGCAAAGGTGAAACAAGGCTGAGGCTGGGCAGGAAAACTGCACAGCACCGCAGCAGCCGCCTCGGCAATGGCAGCGCAGTCCGAACGTCAGCACCCAGTCCAGCAGCTTCACTGTAGCTTCAGTTACAAGAGGAACAAAACAGGGTTGTTTTGCGTGGGAAAGCAAACCAGAAGGCCCAGCCCGGCGTGCGGCAGGACCCGGAGTGGCGGCGCCGGAGCTGCCTGGGGCCCCGCTGCCTGCTGCTCGCTTTGCACTTGGGGAACAGCCGCAGGGACAAGGCTCGTGCGATGGCTCCGTGCGTGCCTGTGTACGGCCATGGCTGTTCTGCTTTAAGGGCTCCACACGCCGTCAGCCATTTGTAACCAAATTTAACAGGGAGCCAGAGGCCTCGATGGTAATTACGTTTGTATGAGATTCTTGTAAACAGAGGGACTTAAAAGGGGGGACAGAGATATTACTGGGACCCCAACAGACAGACACGTTGCACAAGGAGCACAAATACAACAAGCCCACCCAGGAGCCTCCTGGTCCACAGCCACAGGAGAAGCCTTGAGCAGTGCCGGCGATCGACCAGACCCAAACGTGGAGGAAACAGCCGGCACGGATTCCCCAGGCCAGAGCTGTTTGTCCCAACAGCCTTTCCTGCAAGCCCTCGCAAAACACGTTTTGCCCTCAGTCCCCTGATGCTCTCCCTGCTCCCCTCGACCACAACCTCAGGGTGAGCGGGCATTTGGTTCCTAATTGTGTAGAAACCCTGCAGGGCACAAGACTGACCATTGAAAGGTTCCAAGTCAGCTTCATGCACAGGATTTGAACTGCACTTCACCTGCCTGAAGCAGGAGTTAAGGGTATAGAGACGACAAAGACACCCGACATCTGCCAGAGCAACCCAACCTCAGGACCAGCCGGGAGCCTCAGGGGTGCGGGTTATGGGGTGCAGGTAACAGGCACCCACAGCCACCGCCGCTGTGAAGTGCCTCAGCTCTGGTTGTGAATATGCCTGAAAGACAGATACACTTACCAGCTGGCCAGACCGTGTCTTCATTTCCCCAGGAGACAGAGAGAAGACATTATCCTCATCTTCCTCCCAGTCTGGGATATCGTGGTTTCGCCCCAGGTCTGCCCAGAGCAGCTCGAGCAGCCGTGCTGGCTCTGTTTCACCACACTCAAGCACATGCCTGTGCTTTGCCTGAGAAAGTTCATCGAAGGCCAACACTTCACCACTGCTGAAAAATTTATTCTTGCTTGTACCATCATCTCTGTGCTCTGCACGATCCTCTGTGAGGCTGATAAATCTTGGACAGTGCCTCCAGGTTCTCCTGGAGAAAGATCCACCCAGGGAGGGTGAGCAGCTGTCGTCTATCGATGCATAGTCAGTCTCATCCTCAGGACTGTGCTCGCCGCTCCTCTGACAGAAGCGGCAATAGACACCTTCCACATCTTCCTCGTCAGCTGAAGAGCACCGGGTCAGAAGCTCACCCTGCTGGCCTTGAGACACAGGTGGCTTTGCTCGGCGCTCAGCACTCCTCGCCTCCATTGTCCATGGACAGAAACCACCGCGCAAGGAAGGGAAAACTGGAAACGCAAAAACATAACTTCTTAGCAAGAACCACCCAGAAGAGGACATTTATTTTGCTTTTCCTCCTTTTCCTTTCCATCCCATTCGACTAGAAAGGCATGTAATGGTCCCTACTCCAGGTACGTCCATGCTTTACTCACTGAGTACCCAGACACTGCACCACTTGTTTCCGAGGTCGCAGCACACTGCACAGCTCGGCTAGCCTAGCTTTCAGTCAGGTCAACAGGTGCTTTAAAATACCTTGTATGCATCGGAACAACAGTAGTTAGCAACCGCTGTCCGTTCTGTTGCAGCTCCCTGTACGTCATCCACTAACACCTCCTGCAAAAGATGCTATCTACGCAGTCGCACCGGGACTGCTGCTCAGCCTTTCCCCACCTTTGTTTTGTATTCTGCCTTTCTCTCTCAAAATAGAGAACTCCTTTTACCCTTTCAGAGGGAGCTTGTGTTTCATGTTATGCTCTTCCCACTGCCAGCAACGCAGCACTGGGGGAAGAGATGGGGTTTGCAGCGGTCTCGTTGAGACGTTTCACCTGGAAGCCGTCTGAAGGTTGGTTTGTGCAGTGCAGGAGATGCTGTCTCAGGCCTCCCGGGAGGAGCTGGGGCCATGCCTTCCGCACGTGCAGGAGTTCAGCCGAGACAGACGGCGATCGCTCCCTCTCCTCCCGCCCAGGCACAGCGGCAGTGCTGGGAGAGCTCGTCCCCCAGCGCCGCCGCCGCCGCGGCAGAACGGAGCACCAGGGTGGCAGGAGCCTGCCCGGCTGCTGCCCACCCGCATCTGCCTCGCCGTCCCCAAGGCTCCTGTTGACTTTCAGCTCCCTCGCTTCAGCCCACAGCACAAACAGCAGCTCATCAGACACAGAAGGCTTAGAGAGCCAGATGTGCCGAGGTGCCAGGCACAGGGAGGCTGTAACACGCTGAACAGAACCGTCCCTGTTTGCTTTCCTGTACGAGTGAATGGCTTTGAACTCTGAAACACGGGCAGAGGGTGACAAGGTTCAAGGAAGATAACCAAGGTGGGAATAACGAAGCTATCCTTCCCACATTGGCAAGTGCATTTTTAATAGCTTTTTATTCTCACTAGGATTGAGAACAAAATCTGGAGCAAACCCTGGAAACAAGGGTTTCCTTACTCCTGTCTCTCAGGACCCGTCCCCTGCCACACACGCCGAGCCTGCGCGCAGTATGGGCACTGAGCCCCGGACAAGGCGACAGCAGAGCAAGGCAGCGACCCTTACGTCTGTCGGTGCCAGCAGCCCCACCTGTATGAGCTCTCTGCCACACCGTTCCCGTTAGCGATGTTATCCTCCAGCATCTCTGCCGAGGTACCTGCTTTGCTCAGCGCAGCGTGCCCCGTCCAGCTCCCCTCGCTGCCTGCAGAAAGGCTCACCCCGCCACGCTCCGGGGGAAGTGAGCACCCCAAAGAGCAAAACCTCTGCACACGCACTCCGGGCACACGAACTTGCCTCCGGGCAGAATAAGAACGACGCGAAGATTTAGCAGTCTCCAGCTTGACTTCCAGCTCCTGCAGCCATTTTGTCAGTCACCTGTCAGGACAGGCAAAGGTCAGGAATCACGGGCTCGCCGTACCAGCAGTCCGTGTGTTCACTGGGTGAGTTACTCCCCGATTTTACTGGGAAAGCCATTCCCTCAGCTGCTACCTGCAGCATTCATTTGCCCTAACGTACAATCCAACACACAGAATGTTAGCCTTAAAAGTTTAGCTTTAGGGGGAAAGATGCTAAATTTGAGCTTTATCCAAATAATGTGTAATTCCTAACCTCTGAGCTGCATCCAGGAACACCTGCTTTTGAGCAGAAGAGCTGCATTTTTAGGGCTGGTTCCCCACAGAGCGCAGTGGCACCAGGGGCCAGACCCATCTCTTGGAGAGCAGCCCCACCGTGGCTCGGAGATGTCTGCACGACCAGCTGCCACGGGCAAACCCATGCTCCTGCCTGCCTGCAAGCAGGCTGCAGCTCCCCTTCACCACCGCGAACCTGCCCCCGGCACAGGGGAAGCACCGACTCCCCAGCACCAGCCGCTGCCTCTCTGAGACAGGATTTCAGCTGTGCCCGCCCCGGCCAGCCCGGAGAGCCCAGGGATTCACGCCCTGCTGCGTTCCCAGGGAGGGTTCAGAGTATGGGCTTTCAACTTTCCCTAGGTCATGAGCTGGCTCTGAGAGCAAAGGCTTGGCTCTGTGGGGAGAAAAACAACACAAAAACCACCACCCTTCATTTCTGTGCTGTGAAGGTGCATTTCAGAACACTTGGACGTGTAAGTTGGAGGGGGAAAAAAACCCACCACAAAACAAAGAAACAAAATCCTAAACGAGGTGTTGGTAAAACTGCAGCCTCCAGCTTCTGGGGGTGCGGGAGGTACCCCAGAGCCGCTGCCAAGGGACTTCACCTGCCACCCTGGGCCCCACCACCCGATCACGGCTGCCGAGCTGAGGGAGGTGGGATGTTCCCAGCCCTGCTCAGCCCGGCCGCATCAAGTGCCTTTTGGTGGTGGAGGGTCCCCCCTTCCCTGCAGCACAGCTGGCGTCTCCTCCTCCTCCTCCCCAGGCAGCCCGGCCCTGCAGCACCCTGCGGGTGGGCTCACGCCTCCCTGGCCAAGCGGGGCGGTCCAGGGGCAAGGGGCTTGGCCTGCCTCAGTTTCCCCCTCTGCTGCAGTTTGCGTGCGAGGAGGGAGGCGCACAGTGCACCCCCAACCCCGCAGCGCGGGAGGGCAGGTCCCTCTTACGCCGGGACCTTTGGGTGTGCGAAAGGGAAGGTGGCTCCCGCCCAGCTGGAGGGCTGGAAAAGGAATGAAGGTGATGGAGGGCAACATTTCGGATCAGCTGATTGACTGAAAATGTGTATTCAGAAGAGTTTGATTAACAAATGGGTATATGCCCGTTACTTGTGTTTTAGCTATTAAACACATGCAGAAAACTCTCACTCAATTCTGCAACACAGCACCTCCAACACAAAGTGGCCCACAGCCATATGTTGCCAAACCTGTTTTATAGCCAAGCCTCAAATGCTCCTGTGCAGCAGCTTCCACTCTGCCCCTTGGTTCTTCTGTCACCTGGACTTCCCAACACTCGATTTTCTGACTTTAAACTACTTACAGTTCTTAAAAATTAAGGTTTTAAAAAAAGGGTGAAGTCATTTTGTCTAAAGTAACCTTGCAAAAAAAAGTTTATATTGACCAACGTTAATGATACCCGTTTTCAGAAAACAAGCCCAAACCCCACAGAAAACACATCATTGGAGCCACTGGCAAAATTTAATATTTTTAAGTCCTTGTTACTAGTCGGTCTGCACTTGTGTTCGAGTTACACTCTTTTTGCTAAGCATCCTCCTCCCCCTTGCACCAATGACAGGCAAGTTCATGCAGAGCAGCAAGGAGGAGGAAGCAACAACCCGTCTGCTCAGTGAGCGGCAGCGGTGGACCACGTGCAAGCTGCTGACAAGCCAGGCTTGGTCTCAGACCGGTTCTTTCAGATGCAACAATTTTGCTTCCCAGAACAGAGCTAAATAGATTGCAAACGCTGTTTCTGCAAAAAGGTCAAGTTTTTTGACACTTTTGATAACATCTCTTCTACTAATATGCAAGGCAAACTACTCCGGTTACTCTAGCACAGCTCCAAAAGCAAGACTATCTTAAAATTTGCTGTGCGTTTATTAAGACCAGTTTTAAAATGTCAAACATCTAATAAGCCCTGACTCTGACTGTACAAAATAATCTTAAAATTTGCTCAGGTTTCCACCCACCAGTGGCTTAGGCAAGGGTAAAAGAAATTGTATTGAGCAATTGCTCTGTGTATGCAGAAGTGTAAAAGGATGTAATGGTATGCTTCAGTGCATAAACACATTAATTGACTAACAGATGGAAATAATCCAGGTCTTAATGATTTCCTACACACAATTCTAAGTGAAGTTACTTTAATGCATTTCTTGATTGTTATTGGGG
>WEKW01015168.1:119412-142215 GCA_013389905.1 Sula dactylatra | reverse complement strand
CGGGGCGGGCCGGGGCGCCGTCCGGAGGTGCGGAGCAGCGGGGCAGCCTCTCCGCCCCCGGCCGAACGGGATTTCTCCTCCTCGAACGCGACCCTGCAGACGCGTTCCTTCTGGAAGCCCAACCTTGGGCTTGGCTCCCCAAGCCCCGCTCCCGGCGGCGCCCTCGTCGCCGTAGCCCAGCTCACGGCAGCCGCCTCCGTCCCAGCATCGCCTGGCTGTCCGTGGAGATGGCCCTGCGTGGGGACGGGTCGGACTCCATCCGCTGTGAGCTGGGCTGACGCCGCCGGCTTCGCAGGGCACCGCCGCCCGCGGAGCTCCTTCAGCTCTGCCAGCCGCCGCCTTCCTTCAAGGAGAATAATCTCGCGGTTAGGGAAGGCGCACCATTATTTTCCTTCACCGAAGAAAAGGTGGAGCGCAGCCAGGGCAGCACGGGCCACCTCGTCACCCAGCCCTGCTTCCCTGGGGTGGCGCGCTGCGGCATGAGGGGGCTCCGTCCAGAAATAGTCCTTAGTCCTTCTTTTGTTGTGAGTGTTTTATCCATTTTTCTTAACAACGATGTGATTTTTTTGCAATTAAATGTCAATTTCAGTGTTGACTTTAAAAGAAGTCACTTTTTCGGAAGCGCTGACCCAGACCATCAGCGGTACCTGGACCAGGTTGTGTCCTCTGAAAGCGCACGGTCCCGCGTGTTTAGTGCTTCTCTGTCCTGCCCTTCTGCTTAGAATTTCTTTTTCCCCCCACGAGCCATAGGTATACTTTTCCTGGGTCATCCCTCACGTCTTCTCCGCTTTTATAAATGTGCATAAAAATATGGCCAAAAGCATAGGACAGGACAGCGGCTATGAATGCTGCGCTTGCATCAGGCCAAGGGAAGACAAATAAAAAAATCAGCGGGGCAGACTCTGATCATATGCTGTTTTTCTTGCCAGCTGGTTGGTTTATAGTTGGTATTAATGGGTTTAGCTGCTGCCCTTTTGTTAAGAATAATTCAGAGCTTCCTTGTTATCAGGGCCATGACTGGAATAGCCTGTGTTTGCCCATCTGGAAAACAGTGAAGACAAAAGCTAGTATGACTGAAACAGCAGACGTCACAGGGCTGTAAGATGCTTAAATGTACTAAAAAAACCCCAAAAATCTCTGCTCAGTCTGCATGGGGCGGGGGACGGGAAGAAAATCAGAGGGATTTTAGGAAGCCTGCTTTGCTTTTTTTCTCCATCGCTTTGGTCAAAACCGTTTCCGTTTGTCATGTTTGTAAGCCCTAATGCTGCGCTCAGAATAGGGATGTGAGGGGATTTTGCCGGATCAGCAGACCTGTCCCAGTGAGACTGGCGAAGGAGGAAGGGGAAAAGTAGAACGAAACTGAGTACACCCAGACAGCTCAGATAACCCCCCCAGGGCTGAGGAAACCCCAAATTTCTTGCCTGAAGTGCTGTGGGGGTGTTTTTGTGCTGTTTTCTTTTAAGAGTGCAGCTGAGCCAGCAGGCAGGGGGTAGCCTGGCAGAGCGGGCTGCTGGGCACAGCTGGGGAGGGTGCCAGGGCCAACACTCGCCTGGGCTTCCATCAGCTCCCCGGGGGTTCACCCCCTCCCGTTTGGTTAACAGATAACTTTAAAAAAATTCTTCCTCTCTGGATCCTCTCCATGTGGGACCATGGGTGGGAATTTGGGGCTACTCGCTGCCCGTTGCCTAAACACCTTGGGCTGATGGCTGGGTAAGTCCTGCTTCCCAGTCGGTGATGGTGATGGCTGGTGATGCGATTCTGCCCCGTGGCAGTGCTGTGGGATGGACGTGTCCCTCAGCTGGGAAGCAAAGGTGATGATAGTCTCACCGGGAGAGAGAGGGAGATTTCTTCATCAAGGGTAGAGGGTTAATTATAATGATTGTCCTGACTGGACCTGCCTGTTACCTGTCCAGAGGTCCCATCCTCCAGCTTACCCTTTTAATGGGTGAGGCACCCTCCTGGTTAAACCTTTGGCCAAACTGTTCCGAGGTACTGACTCACTGCATCGAGCACAGACCTCTGGTGACGTTACCGATGTATGTATTGTCTGTGTGTTTGCCGATTAATTAATGAATAAACTCCAACATAAGATTTAAAGCAAAGCAGTCCCCCATTTTGCTCAGACTGGTGGAAATGTCAGGCACCTGCTGTTTCCAGCTGGCAGGCTCTTCAGCCTGACACGGTGGTGGAAACTGCCGAACAAAAGGCTCGGGTGCAGCGCGGTCTGGATACAAACACATGCATCTGCGTGAATTGTGCAAGCGCAGCAATGCTCGTGCAGACAACCAAGAAAAGAAATGCAGTTCCCCATTGCGGGAAACACAGGGTCTGCTGGGCTCTGCGTGATCAGCCGTAAACACAGTCCACGCTTAGACTCAAAAGCCTGCGACTGCCCAGAATTGTCTTTTGTTTTCCGCTTGCCAAGTAATAGGGGGGAAAAAAGTGAGCGTGACTTTCTCAGCAGGACCTTCAGTTCATGCGCGGGATGAAGCCGGGCGGGTTTGAGCTGCCTGCGATACGAGGAGTGCGTGTGTTGTTCTTGGTTGCTGGCAGTGCTCTTGTTGGAAGTGTCCACACAGTTAAGGTAGTCTCAGCCTATCTGCTGGGTAGTAAAATATTAGGAGTGTTCTAGCAGAGAAGCTAAAAAAGAAAAACCTACTTGGTATCGCTTTATTACGTCAGCAGCACAAGCTAGGCATCCAACGTGTAATAAGTGCTACTTCAGTGACTTCTGTTTGAGAGTTTTGGGCGTCTTTTGACTTTTTTGTAGCCCTTTTACTGGTAGATTAATTCAATTGTATTTGTAGCAAATTAATACGTGTACTGGAGTGCAAATTTTTTAAACAAGTCGTTCAAGTACTGTGGAATTGTAAGTGCGTAATATTAAATGCTTCCAGTGGTTTACGTCTAGCTGGTAGGTGCGCTGCTTTAATTAAATGGATTGCTTGTTTTACAAATGCACGTACTCCCTTCCATTTCCCGGTTTTAAGCCCGTCCGCTCCGTCCCATCCGCGGCGACGGTCGGTGATGGCGAGCGGTGAATCACTGCGAGAGTGACCTGGCTGTGATGTGCTGCGGGGAGCGGTTTTAAGGCAGCCACGTCTTTACTCAGGACTTGTTTACTGGTGTTTATACCCAGTGGTGTTTAGGCTCACTGCAACCTGGGCCCTTCCTCAGAGGAGAATTCCTGTTAATCTGGATGAAAGTCATTTAATCCCCTTCCCCAAGTGATTCCCACGTGTGGCACGTACGGGCGGTGCAGGTGCCTGGCGCTTTCTCGAGGAGACGAGTGAAGTCTCGGGGGGACCCTGCTTGTGGGCGCCCACCTGCTGTCCTGGAGAGGAGGAGAGGCAAGTCCCCCCTTCCCGTGGGAGATGCCATGGCATGGAGGTCTGCTGGGGGCTGTCCCTGCCGGGGAATCCATCTCTCAACACAGCTCGGCAGCGTTGCTCCTGCCAGCCACAGAGCCGGAACTGCCGCCCCTGAGCTCCCAGATGCGGAGGCAAGGGCAGCAGGGACCCATGGCAGCGGGACGTGGGCCCTGGTGAAGGAATCAATCTGCATCCGAGCTGCCGCTCCTCTGCAGGAGTCTGCCGGCTTCAGCTTCCCTTCGCATTTCTAATGAAAAGCTGAGCTTCCCTCTCCATTCCCTTCCCATCCCCAAGCTGGGGAGAGGCTGGAAGCGCAGCCAGGGCCGCAGGGTAAGTGCCTTCCCAGGCAGCGGGGCTTCCCCGCCTCTTACTCCTCTGCAGGGAGAAGCAGGAGGGAGTACTCTGCCTGGCGCAGTTGTTCAGGGGCCAGCGCTGGAAGCTGTCCCTGGAAAGCCCTGCCTCTGTTGGGTTTGTGGTGGGGCAGAGCCAGGAGCAGCTCCCGCGCTCGTTAGCTCGGGTGGGGAGTGGGCTGAAGGAGGGCTTCCAGCTGCAGCCATGGCTCGTGCTGCTCCAGAGCACATCGCGCTTTGGGGGAGGCTTGTCCGGGGGCTGCAGAAAGCGCCTCCCCAGCTGCCCCAGCTCACGCGAAGGGGAAGGCGTGCGCTCCTGATGGCAGTCGTGCTGTCCTGCTCCGCGGAGCAGGGAGGCAGTAAAGGGGAACTTCAGCTCCCCTTGGTATGCTACATGCCTCGGTTTCCCCTTCGGCAGAGCAGATAGTGCTTCAGGGCTTTGTCTGAAGCAGGGGGCTGTTACCCCAATGAGGGGTGCACTTCAGCGCCTTAAACTCCTCTTGCCTTTCAAGGGCTTGAGAGAAACTGGTTCCACCCCACCCACCCGACTCTGACATGTTACCAGCTGAAATAACTAGAATACTGCGGGTAAAGCCCTCCTAAGTGCTGTGCAGCTCCCCACGGCCTGATGCGGGTCCTCGTGCAATTACAGCCATGTTGCTGCCTCTGTATGTGGCTGAAACTGCCTGAAAAGCCCCCGACAGTTGACTATACACGGGACACTGTAAGGTGACTGAGTATAAGGTTGTGCCAAATGAGAAATTAAACTGACTGAGGCAGAGAAAAATATTGTTCATTTGTAATAATCTTGGGCGTGAAAGTCAGTGATAGCAAGTAAGTTACTTTGAGACAGAAATATGAGTTATTTTTGTTGCAAAGTTGGCTGCATCCCTTCTTTTTCGTGCCAGGAGTATGTGGAGTCGCTGGCAGTTCCAAGTGTCGGTGCTGGTCCCATACGTTACGCTGGCAGTGCTGAAGCGTGCCCGTGGCCTGGCCCTGGCCAGGGAGGGAGAGGGGCTGGGAGGTTAGCCTTCCTCCCCGCGGCTCGGGTGGCCGGCCGGCGTCTTCGCCTGTGGCGCGGTTCCTCGGCGCTCTGTACGCCAGGGCTGCTCGGGGGCTGCTTTGCTCACCCCCAAAAACCGAGCTCAGCACTCCTCGCTGGCCCGGGTGGAAACTGCAACGTCCGCCTTGCTCAGAGCGTGCCAGGCTGGCGTCCGTCCGTCCCCTTGGGCTGGCGTCCGTCCCCTCGGGCTGGCCAGGGCTCGGCGTGGCACCGGGGATCTGTCCCCGGCAGCATCTTGTTGTGTCCCGGAGCTTGCAGCCCCGTGCCGTGGTGGCCAGCACTGGTGTTGCGGGCAAGGCTCGCTGCAGGCTGCGTGCTTGAGGCCACGAGCAAGGGTGTTGGGAGTGAGTGACTGCGTAGCATCATAGTGGTTGTAAGAATGGCTTCTTTACATTATTTTCTTTCTGTGGCTCAATAAGTTGGTTTTTTTGGAATCTCTCCTGCTCGCTGCGCTCTGCTGTGTGTGTGGCAATGCAAAACCATCTATTTCCCCCTGCTTTTTGATCTTCTCTCGCAATTATATATCAAATGGACTTTGAGAAATGTCAAGCTGAGGCTCTTTTTATTAATGTACGAGCGCTGCAATGGTGTGAACCGTCCTTTGAAGCTGGAAGAGCTTTGAGTTCTCATGCAAATGTTGCGTATGTGGTTTTGAACTTGATTTCTGCACTGCATAAAGCTTTGCAGATTGCATCTGACTTTGCATGTCAGTTAACCAGCCTCCCCAGGCAGTGCAAGTGTTTTATCCTGGAAGGATAGCTTTATAAAGGAATGCTCAGAGGCATCTATGCCTGTGAAGCACGCGACAGCCTGTAACAAAAGGGACTGGGTGGGCTCTTCCCCTAGAAGGAGGTCCCACCGTCATCCTCTTCCCCGCAGGTCTGGCACCGTGGCACTGTGCGTGGGAGCGTGTGTGTCGGCCTGGGGGACGCTGCGGTCCTCGGCGCAGCAGTCCTGTTCTCGAGAAGTTTCTGTGCTGTTGCTAGAGGTGGTGCTTGAGGGTTTAATGCTTTGGAGTGTAGAAAGCTGAGTGTCAACAGAATGCGGTATTTTAATGCGATTAAAGCAGCCCTGGAGTGGCCTGTCTGCCCGGTTCCTGTAGAGACCCTGTGTGCTGGTTCATGCAAAGGCTGTAAAGGCTTGAATCTGTTACTACAGTGTGTAAGAGCCTGATTACTGGGTTTTTTGCCTATGTCCGAACAAACCTGAAGCTCCTCTGGAAAAGGGGGAAGAGGAACGAGTCTGTCCCACATGTGCCCTTCTGCTGGCACAGGAAAAGCTGCAGCTCTCCAGGCAAACATTAGCTCTGCACTCCTGGCAGGGCTTGGCGTCGAGGCGCCTGCATTAAAAGTATCCTGTCTCACAAAGACAGCCTAGTTGTGAGCCAGCATATGGCACATTAATGAAGATGTGCACAGAAATCCTCCGTGTGGGTACACAGAGGCCTTCTGTCTCGTGGAAAGCCACTCGTTACACTGCCCAGTATACCCCGGGGAATCTAGAGTCCAAACAAGACTCGTATAAGCAGTTTCTGTGATGGCACTGGCTAGGCAAATGTGAAGGAGCTGCTCATGAGCCCCGGGTCAGTAATGCAGCTGCTGCTGAGCGGATCTGACTTCTTGCAAATTGGTCTGTCCTCTTCTTTCTCCTCCGGTTTTATCCTTGCACTCTCTTGATGCTGTGCCCCAGCAACAGTCAGTACCCGAGCCCTGACTTGAATGGATGCAGGATCGGACCCTGTACCAGTAGGCACCGCACTCAGAACAAAGAGTTGGCCCTGGTCGGGTTTAATCAGCTGAATAAGGTCTCGGTGCTCTCATTAGCCTGGCTGCTCTGCTGTCCCTGCATTTGGATATGACATTTGTTGATACACCAGCTTAGGGGTGTGTTAAGAGGAAAAAATAAAAGTGGCTTCTTGGCTGTTTTCTCAGTATCTTGCTTGGCTGCAGAGCACTACGGGGAAGCTGAGCCCGGAGCTGCAGACAGAGCAAGCGACTGAACGCTCCTGCCGGAGCGGGGCTGAAGTCAGCCAGGTACCAGCTCTGCTGCCTCCTCGCTCACCTTCCAAATGAAGGCGGTTGGGGAAGGCATTGCAGAGGAGGAACACGGGCACAGATCTGTTGCTTGTTCCCTGACGCTTTCCCACTGAAGCATCGCTGAAGTCTTTTGTTTCACTGTGGAGCTGGTTTTCCACCCGTGCTGGTGGTGCTGGGAGGAGCTGCCTTGGGCTGACTCTCCAGAAGGGGATGGCTCACTGCGGCAGGGATGACTTCCCCCTTTCTTCTGGAGCACATTACACCATAGCAGCTAGCGTTAAGCTGTTTCTGGACTTTAGCAGGGGAAAAATGACTTGCTGGAAAATACATCATTCCCCTCTAGCAATAATGTATTCTCCTTGTACTTGTCTGCTTCTTGCTGGTCTTCTCCGTTCTCACTGGGGGTTTCATCCAGTAAGGGCTCCAGTTACTGCTGATAACTCTCAAAACTTTCTCTTCTCAGCTCTAGTTGTCTGAAGAGATGTCAGACCTAGATCCAGCTTAAAAACAATCAATTGCTTTAGGGTGATGTTGTGTGGACCTAGACACCGCTTGGACCTAAACCAATTGCACTCAGTAAGTTAAAGACATTGAGGACATGCTAATTTAGCCAGGAACCAGGATCCTCTGCAAAAGAGGAGCATGCATGAATAGAATGAAAATGTCTTCGTGAGGATTTGGAGATCTATGTGCTCCTGAGTATCCCTGTGCTGCAGCGCTGCAGGCTGTGGCTTGCACCATCTTATGGCAAAGTCGGTAGTAGGAACACCTGGAAGCTGTTCAACAGAGAGACCTTGTGAGGCCTTGAGTAGATAAACTGTATGTGTGTGTATTTCTGTATGTGGGAGAGACCACAGTATTCTGCAGTACTGGTAACACACAATACCATTTACAGAAGTGATACTGGAAGGACTCCAGCGTCATTGACCTAGTAGGATGTGCATAATGATATCCACCAGATGAGATTCCCACCACTGAAAAAAATCACATCACCTTTTTTCCCTCTATGGACCTGTGTGTCTGCCTTTGAGTGGAGTGGGAGTTCAAATTCCCTGTCCCTTGCAGCAGCTCCAAAGTGATGCTCAACTAGCAAAAAAAGTTTCTGTGTCTGTACGTCAGCACAGTGGACTTCAGCTCGCGTGCTGCCGGTGCCGCTCTCCCTGGCGAGCATCCGTGCTCTGCAGGGCGTCCTCAGGTCAGGTAGGGAGAGAGGACTCTCTTTGCAGCCGGCAGACGATGAAGCAGTTCGTTTTCCTGGGCTGTAGGCACTGTGCACAGAATCTAGGGCCCCAAGTTGGTGCAAATCTAAACCAGACATGCTTTAACCAGAAACTAAAATACAATAGCAAAAAAAAGAATGAAAAACCCTTCCAGAAATTCATCCCTCCGCCCAACCGCCAAAGCCGTATCTTCAGATGCAGTCAGGAAAGACGAGGAGCGTGCACAGAATCTGCCTACTCCAGTTGCGAGATGTACCTTAACCTTTGTTTCAGGGCTCGTTGATGTGTGTTTGTCAGATTTTGCTCCAGGCCAGAGCAATTTGCTCGCCCTGTGTGTTGGTGCCATCACGTTTGCTCTGCGGTGTGGCTGACGCGCCGGGCCCCGCGGCTGCGCAGCGGTGGCTCCCACGTGAGCTGCGTGGTGCCGGGCTCTGCCAGGAGCACCGAGGTGGCCTTGCTCCCCTCCCAGTGTGAGCCAGGGCTGCCCCCTGAGCTGGGTCGGTGGGCTCCCCAGCCTCCTCCCCGGGAACTGCTGCCTTCTCCCGACTACTGCTGCCCCATCCAGGTCCCTGTCGCCGGCACAAGGGGTGACCAGGGCTTGGTTTGCTGATAGGAAACGCCACCCCTCCCCAGCCCCTGCTGTGGCAGCGCCCCGCACCAGCCCTCCTCTCCCTGCCAGTGCTGGGGCTGCTGAACGGGCTATGGACCAGCCCCTGGTCCAGCTTAAACCAACGCGCAATATTTTGTGATGGCTTTTTCCAGCCTGATCAGCGTCCCGATATGCTTCCCGAGAACTCACAAGATTACCTGTGCTTTAAGGTGCTTGCAGTTAGGGCTTTTAATTTTTTTCTTCTGGGATGTGTTCTATGGGCCTGGAGCACAAGTGTGATGGGGAGCGGCTGAGGGAGCCGGGGGGGTTTGGTCTGGAGAAGAGGAGGCTGAGGGGAGACCTTGTCACTCTCTACAACTGCCTGAAAGGAGGCTGTGGTGAGGGGGGGGTCGGTCTCTACTCCCAAGTTACAAGCAATAGGATGAGAGGAAATGGCTTAAAGCTGCGCCAGGGGAGGTTTAGATTGGAGATTAGGGAAAATGTCTTCACTGCATGAGCGGTCAGGCACTGGGACAAGTGCCCAGAGCGGTGGTGGAGTCACCGTCCCTGGGGATGCTCAAACACCGTGCAGCCGTGGCCCCTGGGGACATGGTTCAGGAGCCATGGTGGTGTTGGGCTGGTGGTTGGACTTGATGGTCCTAAAGATCTTTTCCAACCTTAATGGTTGTATGATTCTATGCATACATTGGCACAAAGGGCCAGGGCAAGAGGTTGTTGTTTTCATGTGTTTAAGTATATTTTTGTCTTCTGCCGTGCATGAGACATGCAGAGAGCTTTTCATCCCTCCTCTGTTGCCTCTCCTGGCTCCTTCCCTGGGAGGATGTGGGTGTTATCCATGTTTTGTAATGTGTCTGAGAGCCCATGGGCTCGCAGCAGCGCTGCTGCTGACCAAAGAGTTTCCTCTTGAGTCACCGTGAGAAGACTCAGCTTTTCTGGCTTTTTCCTTGAGGAATTTTTGGAATATTTTATTTATTAATTCTGTTGGTAGCACACTGGTAACTACCAATGTGGCATCCTGCGTTTGCCCACAAGCTTTTCACGGGTGGCTTCTGTCCTGCTGTGTGCCAGCCTGCCTTCGTGGAGCAGCAACGGCAGCCGCAGTCGTTCCGCAGCCGGAAACCTCCCGCAGCACGGTGCCGTGTTGTACCTGCCTGGAGAACACGGCTCCAGCACCGATCTCTGGCTGCCTGGCCGTGGATCCGGTCTGCAGGGAGGAAGGAGCTGAGGTGCCAGGACGGCCCGTTCCCCGAGGGGGAAAGGGGCGAGAGCGTGCTGTGGATATCGGGCTGCAGCACCGTGAGCTGCCGAAGTGGCACCTTCGCTGCCAGGAGCGCTGCCCCCCAGCACTGGCTTTCAGAGGTTTCTGTGCAGTTTGAAGAACTGTGAGGTTTACAGAAAAAAGGACAAACTTCTCTCCTGCGAGCAAGCAGTGATGTTTTACAGACGTTGAGCGTGCCAAAATGAAAGCTCCTTTGAAACTGCTGGTGAAATTCAGCAGGCAGCAGCAATTCTTACTAAGCATTAAACAAATGTTTCAGACTGCGTAAACCTTCTGTTTGAGTTTCTGCTACGTATGAAGAAAAAAGCTTTTGGAAACTTCTCATTTTTGTTTTGGTGGTGTTGGACTTTCCCACATTGGCTTTTGTTTTGCCTTGCAGACTCCTCACCGCTGTCGGCTGAGCTTCTCCTTCGGGAGCAGCAATCCCCAGGTCGTGCTGGCTTTTCCTTCCTGGAGCATGTTCAGACACTGCCTTTGTGGATGGTGTCCCTTTTTTGTCAGCAAATTCCCCATGCAGGTGAATGTGCAGTCACCAGTTGTTCAAATGACGATAGGAGCAGCTGAATAGCCTGAGATAAAGTTTATAAATGTAAGTGAAGCCCAGAATTCAGGTTGCTCTCTGTGGTCTGTTCTCTCTCCTTTTTTTTATCCTGTTCCTCCAGCCAAGACTGATTATGAAGTACTGAGGCTGGATACTTTTAAACGAGTGATTTTATTAATCTTACTAAACCTTGTAGCTGTGAAAATGGAGAAGAAGGGACATGACCTGTTCCTGTGCCATCAAATGGCGAACGGGGGAGCTGCAGGGCGTCGGGGGACCCTCTGTGGCGGAGGCGCGGAGCCAGACCCCCGAGTCCTCGTGGGACGTGGGCCTTGCAGAGGTGCCCAGAGGAGGGGTAGCTCGGGGCGAAGCCCACCCAACGGTGGTCCGCAGGGCGGGTGGGTCCGGGCCGTCCCGCTGCTGGGCGGGTGAGGGTGCTCGGGAATGCTCCCAGGTGGTGCCGGCAGGCGCGGGACAGGCCGTGTCCACGCTGGCAGTGGCTCCCGGCCCTGGAGCAGGAGGGATGCGCGTTCCTCCTCGTGCTGAACTGCTTCAGATCGCTCGCAAGCGGCTCGCGAGTCTTCCCCTTGTGCCGTGTGTGACTCATCTGGCCTCCTGCCTGGCCTTCGCTGTGCCCTTATCGAAGGAAACTCTGAAATCATCGCGTGCCGGGGGAGCGAGCCGCTGGCTCCGTTTGCTCGCTGAAGCTGCCTGCAAAAGCGCTTGGTTTTCACTGGCCTTGCCCCTGCCTGGGAAGGGTGGCTGCTGGAAAGCTGAAATGGGATGCATCTGATGGCTCTGCAGATCATAAGATATCTCTGTGGGGATTGCTAATGCTCTGCCCCGGATAAGAGTCTGTTGTTTTCGTGTTTGTTTTCCCTGTGTTCGTACTGCTTGTACAGCAGGGAGCCGCGGCTCTTGGAGCACACCCTCTCCTGCCGCTTACGCCAAAGCAGCCGTGCCAAAAGCTTGCTCGGCTGCTCTCGGAGCCGGGGAGGGAGCTCCGGGCGGCCTGAAGCACCGCAAGGATTTGTGCGGCTCTGCCCTGTCATTGCTGACCAGCTGCTTTGCACGAGGTTCTGCTGATGCCCCCAGGAGGTGGGCGCTCAGCCCCTCCTCGACAGCTCACTCCTCCCGAGGGAGGATAAAATTCATTTGCTTTCCATGGATCAGCTTGTTGGTTTGGGATTTTTTTTAATTATTTTTCAAAGTCTGTCCTTTTTATTCATAATCCCTAAGCTCTGTCTCCAGGGTTGGGGAAGGCTGTTAGAAAAGGCGACTGGCCTCCATGGAATGGTGATATAAGCAGGTACATAAATAGGTGCAGCAGAGAGAGCCGCCTGCTAGCCTCACCCTACTTCCCTCTGGCCGCCTGCGTGAATTACAGCCCCGGTCCCCGCAGTGACACCCAGCTGCCGCGGCCACAGCTCACCCGGCACCGGATCCCGGCGCCCGTTGGCAGCTTCGGCGTGCTCTGCTGCAGGTGTCCGGCAGCCTCTGCGTTTGAGGTTTGCAGGGAAAGCAGCCACGTGCTGCTGCCCTTGGAGCGCTCCCGTAACGGGTTTGGGAGCTGCTGGCCGGCCCAGCACAGGAACGCCGGCACCACCTTCGTCAGCGGCGCCGGTGCCTGCGGAGCCGGGCAGCGTTCCCCTCGCGCTACGGCTCTCCTTCGCCCGCTCGAGTTTAGCACGCTCAGGGCAGTGCTGAGCAATTCGCTGTTGTGGTGACGGTTGGGTTCGGACACCAGGTGGTCTGAAATTCCTGCAGCCAGCAGCCAGCCCCTGCGGTCGGGTTTTGGTCCATGGTGGACCAAAGGGCTGCGGCGGCGTTTCCTCCTCAGTGAATCTTCTCTGCATCTGTGACCCTTTGAGCATTTGCTCAAAAAATGGCTATTCCTCTCGGAGCTCATCTGTGTGATTAAACTGAGTCTTACATTGGAAACGTGCTGCGTGGTGCTTATTTGTATCAGCAAGGCGCAGAGCTCGGCCGCGGTCTGCGTCACCCTGTCCTAGAGCTGTGCCGAGCCCGGTGCTCACAGGCGTCGCTTCCTGGCACCCTTGGGTGCGGTGGTCAGGTGGTCTTCACGAGGCATGTTTTCCTCTGCATCACCCTAACTCAACTGAAATACAAAAAATAACCACTTCCTAAATGGTCAGGCTTTGCCGGGAGCTGAATCGTGAACGAAGGAATGAATTCCTGTTGGGAGAGTTTGGGGTGAAATAACGTATGAGGTGGGCTGCCGGCAGAGGGGTGTTTGCCAGCCCCTTCGGTCTTCTGGGGCAGTGGGAGCTCTTCTTAATGCAACTTGTCCTTAAACCTGGGGTTAAAATTAACAGAGAAAACTTGGTCATTTCCCCTCTGACATACTGGATGGATGTCATGATGTACATGATTGAGATAAATCACAGTTGTAGTATTTCTTAATGCGCATTTCAACACTTTTGCTGATTTCTAAGGTTGCTAATCTTTTTTTAACTTGCATTTCAGTTAGCCACGTGTTCTGGGCTCTCTGCCTCTTCTTCCAGTTTCGCTGAAGGAACTCCTCCAGCTTTGCAGGGCTGCGAGATTGGTGTGAAAGGCCAGAAAAACGCCAGAGGTGAAATATTGTCCTTTGAGGCGTTCAGGCGTTCGAAGTGTAGTTTTACCTCTCGCTCGCCGTGAGGAGCATCGAGTGAAGCGCTGGTGCCTGTGGTAGTTTTGTCGTGCTGCTGTTCGTGGGGAGAGCGCACGGGCATCCGTGTGTGCACCGTCCCTGCCCGGGCGGGCCGGGGAGGAGGCTGTGCTGAAGGGTTCCACGCTTCGTGGGAACAGAAGATCGTGGCTGTCCTGGTATCTCAGAAGCAAAAAATCATAAAAAATTGATCTGTCCTTTAAAAAAAACGTTACAAGTACAGCCTCAAGTGCTGCTCTCTGGGAAACCACTGCAAGCCAGTGGGTGTCACTGGGAGGGGAATGGTCTGCGCCTTGTCTTTGCTTTCAAATGTGGCTTTGCTGCGTGCTTGTCTTCCTGATCAAGGGTATCTATCACTGTGAAGGTCTAGGGAAGAAAAGTTACGCTGGGTAATTAGTGTTGACTTAATCAGAGGTGGGGGAAGAGTGCAGCACACAGGCATCGTTCTCCCCACAAGCTGTAACCCACAGCACTCACTTCCAGTTTTCCCTAAAACAGACCAATATACCCCAAAACTTTGTTGTCCTTCCAACCTTGCTTGCTTGCTTTTCGTTCTGTTTTTCTGAGCTGATACATGGCCTAACTTCTGAGCTGTTGATGAGGAGACCTGCAGTCTCCTTCTGCTCATGGCAGCCAGAAAAGCCTCTCTGTGCGTTTAACGTCCTTGATCTTCAATCCAGCGTAATAAGGCTTGCCAGCTTTTCTGAAGTGTGACAGGTATGGTATAGCACATTTCTGTCAGTCAATAAGCGAGATAAGACATGATACAATTTAGACACAATGGTAAATGTGAAGAATTGCTGTGTTGGTCTTTTTTTTTTTAATTAAATAGTAATAAAGAAAAGAAGCCTGTCGAGCAAGTTTGTGCACTTACCACAAGGTTGCCTGGGCAAAGAGCAGAATTTACGAGAATGAAAAATTACGTTTAGGATGGGAAACAGAAACTGGGCGGGAGAAAAGCAGGAGGGTGACGTGTAAGTTTAGGTGATGGTATGGAGGGCAGATAACCAGCTTGCAAAGCAGAAGGCTGCTAGGTAGGGAGAGTTACTGAAAAATGTATTTGTACTTGAACGGCAGCCCTGCTCTCCTCCCTGGAGCCTGTGCGAGATCGGCTGCAGGAGTGAAATGGCAGTTTATAAAAGACTTTGTCAATAAAGGACGGATTAGAACAGATAAATATATAACAAAAGTGTTAGACAATCAGTAAATTCCTTTGCAAGAGATTTGTAAAGCACAGCTAAATATAGAAAGTTATTTTTAGAAGTTCATGCTAGCCATGTACTGCTGGCAAGTGGAAAACCCATGGCAGTGTGTGAAAAATGGCCTTTGTAAAACGTGTCAGTGTTTGTGAATCCCCACAGCATCCGGAAAGCCCTCAGGGGCACTCGCAAACGACTTGCCGTGGGTTAACGCAGAGCACTGTCTACACTGTACTGGGCCATTTTTTAATTACCTAATGGTAAGCATCTCTCGATTATGCAGTAACAGGAGAGCTGTTTTCCTTGCAAGACGCTTGTGTAGATTTGGGACTACCTAGAAGGCTGACCGGAAGGTTATTTTTTTCCCCTCATCTGAAAAAATCAACATGTTTTTGTGTTCAAGCAGCTGTAGAGTATTTAGGAGTGTTCTGTGAGTCAGGACTCATTACTCATGTTCCTAATGACACATTTGTGTTCAGTCGGGGTAACTTCATTGATTTCAGAGTTGAGGTATTTTGGTAGGACAAAGTTGGAGGACTTCATGCAGTTAATACTCGCTGGGTAAATACAACAGCTCGGAGGAGAATCCGGCCCCTGGGCCAAACGCTTTGTTGGCTTGTAAAGTTTTGCTGCAAGTACAGAGAATCCCCTGGAAGTGGTGGGTCGGGTACCGTGTCCAGAACCTCATCTCCGGGGTTGCAGCGTGGATGAACTCCATCTCCTTCGTGATGCAACTCCCTGGGAAATTCTTCCGTGGGAGTTGGTAACAATGGGCGCATTCTCTTCCCTTCAGGGACCACAGCCGCCTTTTTTGCACACAGGAGGAAAAATGGTATTTCTCATGTTCTGCATGTCCTGTTGCTCAGCCCTCCACGAGGAAGTAGAAAATGTTCCGCAGTGACCAAGCATCGGGAAGAAATTTATGTGCATCCTCAGCTGCTGTGCGTCAGGGTCTTGCAACATTCCCCTGAAAAACTGGATTTCCAGAGTTCAGTTCCTAACCCTAAAATTTGTCCTTGGCTTAAAATGCTCTTATTTAAGTACAGAATGAACTTTCATTGTCTCTTGTTTGTTTGCTTATTTGAAAGAAAAAAAAGCGTGTGGCTGGTTTAGATGTTTCTGTTTTCAAGTTGGAGAAGAGGAAAGCAAAGTACAAAAACGGAGCTCTTCCTTATGTTTGTTCTGTTTATTTGCATCGCCATAGCTCAGAAGTGTTCTGGGTTTTCCACATGGATTGCTGAAGCTGTTGGTTAGTTGCTCCGTGCAGGGCACCTCCGCGCTGCAGTCTGTCGGTCTGGCGGACGCAGAAGCTTGGGAGCAGCTTGTACCCCCATGGTAGTCTCTGCTGGCTGCTCATCCCCAAGCTGCCCGTCCATCAGCGCAGGCAGGGAGACCACTTAAAGTTGCTTCTTGCCTTCCAGTGTGGGCAGGGGCACGCTGTCCCCTTCCTGGGGACAGGACGGGGATGCTGCAGCCCCATCTCGGTTCAGCTGTCCGTGCCCGCTGTATCTGCCCTCGGTTGGAGACAAGTTAAATTAAGGACTGCATTTGCTCTAGAAATGTCACTGGCCGATGATTGCTATGGTGATGAGGTGTGGGGTTTCTTATTTTATTTTATTTTGGGTTTTTTCTCCTTAATTTACAGTGCGATGTTCAGGGAGCAGTGTGGGACTGAGGGTTAGCCAGAGACCTGCTGAACCTGCTGCCTGTTCGGCCCCTGAGCTCCTGGAGGAGCGACAATTCTCGCCTGGCTGCTTCCTAGGGAGAAGTAGAGGTAGTCCTGGCTTTACCAACTGCTGCACAGCTAACGAACGTAAAATAACTGAGTCAGCGAGGGGATAGTAGGTATGAATGACCTGCGCGAGGGTACTGGCAGTCTGGTGCTGGCAGATGTAAGTGTATGCTCTGCGACTGCTCTTCTACACGGTAGGAGGGTTTTTGTTGTTTTTTAAAGTGTTTATTTCGAAAAATCTTGCTGCTTTCTCTCTGCATCTCTGTTACACCCGACATCGCGTCATGTCCCTGCGGGGTTAGATGAGGCAGTCCGAGCATGGCCCTCCTTCTCTGGTGCACAGAGATCCTGGTGGTCCCCGTAGCTGTCGCCAGTGGGTTGTCACTGGCAGTTCTTATTTCCACGTACTCGGGGACGTGGTTTCTTCTCCTGGCAAGAGGGGACCTTTGCAGTCACACAGGCAGGATCTTAGATCAGTGCGACCCCCTCTGAGGAGTGCAAAGCTAATCAAAGACGTGCATCTGTGACAACTCGAGCATCGCGGACCCTCGAGCAGCACCTCCGTGCCCCGTTCTGCAGCCCCATCTGCCCGTCCCCGTGGCAGCGTGAGGTGGTACACGGGGCTGCGCCCCTCCGCAGCGTCTGTCTGGTGGCGATGGTTTCCTTCTATTTTAAATTCTAAGCGTCAGGGGGAAAAAGCAGAACCAAAGCCTGTTTTAGGGCTCCTGGTTGTAATCCATGCTTTGCTCTTGCAAAGATAGCAAATATTTTTTTGTTAGTAGTCTTCGGTTGCCTGTGGTTGCTGTGGAGGGTTGAAATGAGAATCCCCACTAAGTCTTTGCTGAGCAGGCTGTGGGGCACATCCTTCAATAGCTGCAATCCCTGGAGGTGCATTTATGTGTACATAAATACAACCAGAAAGTTCTTTTTGTACCTCCTAAGACTAGTGCGGCTGTAGCTGGCACTCCTTCCCTCCCTCCTGCCAGGCGGAGCTTGGCTGGGGTTATTCTGTGCAGAGAGATGGGACTTTATTTTTACTAGAAGAGTGAATTACTGTGACCGCAAATTGTGAAAGTTGGCATCGCTTACTGAACGCCGTAGGAAGAAGAGTCCTGGAGGATTCCTGATTGAATTCGCTTTGGTGCATTTCCACGGAAACGGGCTGAGCTGTACCAAGAGCAGGCAGGGCCCTTGGGGGCTGTCGGGCGGTGGTGAGGCTTTGCCTGCTGTTTGCAGCGATATCCCTGGCTTGGAAGCACAGCGTTGTTCCTTCAGCAACGCTCTGGCTCTCTGCACGCGTTCCTGGTGCTGCGAGAGCAGGGCAGACCCTGCAGCCGCCTCTCCCCAACCCGCGCCCGCTCCCTGCTGCCAGGCTTCGGGCTTGCAAAGCAGGGGGCGTTTGGCAGCTGTGTGTTTGTATCAGGGTGGAAAAAACTTCCGAGTGTGTGTTAAAATGAGGGGGAATATGGGCTTATCTCTCCCAGCGTGGAGATGTAGCCCAGTTTTTCCACGCAGCTGATCTCTTCCTGCCCAGCTCCATCTGCTGAGTGCGGTGGCCCCTTCCTGCTGTCGAGCCGCTTTCCTGTGGCCGTGGCTGATCCTTTTCTCCCCGGCCCCGGGTGTCACCGCGCCACCGTTCGGGTGCCACCGCGGGAAGGGGCGACTTCCCACCAGCTGCCTCTGGGTGGGAACGCTCTGCATCGGGGCCTGGTGCTGTCCTGGCTGCTGGACCCCGCAGGGACTCGGCCCCCCGGCCGCGAGCATCTCCTGTTCCCTCGGTGGTGCCAGCAGGCGCTGCTGCGGCGGGGTCAGCTGCCAGAGTCATCCCTACGTTCATTTCCCAATTAACACCCCATCATTATAATAACCCCTGTAATACCATAGCAGTACCCGATGCTGTCCGTCCTGCGTGTATATATAGGATTTGTCAGAAGCTGGTGTTCAGCCAAGGCTCTGTACGTGTACGAGGACGAGTCACGTTGGTCCGTAGGAGTCTGGTTTCCATTAAACGCTCCTCAGGAGCCACGCCAGGCATTCGCAGCACTGGCTCTCCCTCTGGCTTGTCCACTCCTTCCCTAACCCTAAATCTTCCACAGTTGTGTTTTTATGGCGGGGTCTGCGCACGGCGCCGGGCTGCCCCAGCCAGCCCAGGGATGTCCTTGGGGCTGTCACCTCGGCGTGGGACAGCGGGGATGGCTGTCCGAACTCCAGCCACCGTCAGCTCCGGGCGGCGGGGTGGCACGTCAGGGTCACACACGGTCACTGCTCGCAGCCAGCGCTTCCTACGCCCCGCTTTGCTGAAGGTGAGGATGAGGATGGCTCCCCAAAATGAACGAAAGTCCTTGTCCGAAGCAGAACCAAACAGCACTCGGTGAATTCAGGGGCTCGCATTTCCTTTTTTTTTTCACTATTAAGGGTGAGGTTTACAGCACGTCCTCCTGGATTTCCTTCAGCTAGAAAACTGGCAAATAAATTTTCAGGCCAGACAACATTTTGAAAGGAAAATGTAACTTAAATCAGCCATACCATTTCTTTTTTTCTGGTTAAAATATATTGTGTTTGGCTTTTTCAAACCCTTCTCTGCTATTGCCCTACCCCCTGTTTCTATAAAAACCAACAGGCGAGCAGCTCGCCAAGGACCATTTCTCCAGTGCTGGGGCTAAACGCTGAGCTGACACGCACGACGGAAAAACGGTGCCTGCAAATCCTCCATCCCCACAGCTGCTGGGAGCGGGATTTGCGTGTGCAGCCGTGTTCCTGGCTCACGGGGATCACGCAGCTGCAGCTGGCCGGCGCCTCGTCGCCCGCACCCCGGCGTGCGGAGGGGGCCGGGTGGGTGCTGGCCGGGGGTGCGGGAGGGTGGGATGCGATGAGCAGCCTCCGGTGCCGCTGGCTTTCGGAGTGGCTGCTCAGGGACCCAGCACTGGGTCGGGAGGGGTGTTCAGATGGAGTGATTGAAGTTCACCCACTAGTAAACGTAGCCAAGGAGTGAGGAGGGGCTGGACGGGGGCCATCAGCAGTGTCCAGGGAGGACCACGAGGGTTTGCAGGGGGATGAACAAAGATTCCCCTGAGCACAACTGAATGAGAGCCTCCGGCCCCGGCCTGAAGCGAGCGTTGCGGGGACTGAGACTGAATTATTTGCTGGGGTTTTCCATCAAATCAATGACATCATTCTGTGCTGGAGTTCACCCATTTACGCGCTCTCAGCCTCCCGGCAGCTGTGCTTAAATAGCGACATTCAGGCCTGAATCTGCTCATTCAGGAGCAAAGGTTTGACCCGCCAGAGGAAACTGCTGAACAAGGCTTTTGAGGGGGAAGCGGGGACTGTGTGTGCTTCGAGGCCACGCTCCTTCCCGGGCCGGGGACCTGCCTGTCCCCACGTGCCACGGTTGCTCGGGGGCCTTGGGGAGGGCCGGGGGTCCCCGGGGTGCTCCTGGCCTAGGGGCAGGGGAAGCAGAGCAGTCTGGGCACCTGCTGGGATCCCACGTGGGCCACTTGATTTCTTTTCCCAACGTCCAATTCAGTGTTGTCCAATTTTTCTCTCCCCTTCGTAGCAGTGTTTCAGAAAACCCCGTGTTCGGCACCATGCTGGTAAGTTCTTTTGTCACTGAGTCTGCAGTGGAAAAGATCAAACCAAAGTACACCCAGATCACCATTTTCCTAAGGCTAGAAATGCAGGGGTAGTCTATACTGTGCAGACACAATTCCTCACTGATTCACACCTCATTTTTGGCCGTTATTTCCCCCCAGATTTTAACAACTGATGCCAAAAGTGATTGTGCTTGTCTTATTTTTTTGAACAAACAGACAACTCTAAAAAGCCACCCATGTAGACAGCGTCGCTCTGTTACAGCAGTCTTTCCCCTGGTTTGGCAAAGCAGGGGTGCGTGAGCTGGTTGCATGTTAACGTCTGTGCCGTCAGGTCTTCCACACTTGCAGCTTCCTGAATTTCAGTAAGCGCTGTCTCCGGTGCACCCTCCCAGAGGAACCCAGCCTGGGACGGTGCCTGTAGCTGGAGTCCAAAACTAGGGAAAACAGCAACGTAAATCAAAGTATAAAATTATTCCTCTGCTTTTGTTTTATTGTCTACATCCTATTCCCTGAGCTCAGGGAAGTTCAGCCTCCTCCTGTTTGTATCTCAGGTATTTGCTGTTCAAAAAAGACTAACCCCCCCAAAAAGCGTGTAACTTTGTGCAGGAAGATGTGGTTGATGCGAGGCTGTCAAATCCATCACCCATCAACCGCGCTTGCGCTCTGCCGGCGGGAGGGCTCGGTTTCTCCTGCGGTGAGGTGCTACCTGTGTTTGTCACAGCTGTCACTAGCTGGGTGGTTTTGGCGCTGGGGTCTGCTGCGTTGTCGCTGCCCCGTCCCGGCTGCGGCTCCTCTGCCAATGTCAGCAGACGCCTTCACAACAACAGAGCCACTGATGAAGCTGTGAAGCAGCCGCACAGGATGCAAAGACACAAAGGATCCTTTTGGCTAGAAACTTCTCTGGAAAGTCCAAAAATAATTTGGGCTGAGCTACCATCCACCATCAGGAAGTGTCTTTGCTTCAAGACTGAACATTTCTTCACCAGCGGGCCAGGAGCGGGTCCCAGGGCCATCTGCAGATGCTCTGACGAGCACAGCTTGAGCCCTCCGGCTCACTGCGCTCGGCTGCAGCACTGTCGTACTTCTCTTAGGGCCTGTTTGTGTCTGTGACCCCCTGAAGAGGGGCACTTATTTTGAGTCCTATCTTCTTCCCCACGTTTATTTTCTGACTCTACAGATTTTTCCCCCATATAATGAAAAAATTACTTTGAACAGCGAGAAGCCTGTCTGACAGTCTCCATGCTCCGAGGAGCTGTGCTGATGCACGCGTGGCACCAGGGATATCTATTTCTCTGAAAACGTTCCTGTGGCGGTGGTGAATGCTGCATTTGAAGCGGTGTGTTTTCCTGCAGGGCGAACACGTCTGTGTCTCTTCCTGTACGTAGCAGGACATGAGGCTATTGATCGGCTGTTTGTACAGTTCGGTGCATCCATTAGTATTGCAGAAGCGTTTTCAACAACACTGAGAAAGAAAAAGGAAACAAAACAAATGCTCTCTGCAGCCTTTCATGGTTATTAACATTGCAACGTTTTCTAACGTGCTTTAAATTCATGATGACTATGGATTTTTTCTAACCACCTCGCTATAGTTTTGTTCCATTCAGGCTAAATTTCTAAGACTTGCCACTTCTGTATAACAGTTGCAAAAATACACAGCCTTATTGCTCTGTCCTTTTCCAGGTTATTCATCGGCAGTACAGAAATTCTCCCAGACTTTGCAGTCCTTTCAGTTCGACTTTATTGGTGACACACTAACGGATGATGAGATCAATATTGGTAAGTTTTCTTCTTTTTGATGCAAAGCTTCAGTTACTGAGAGAGTCCTTCCTTCCCTAGGAGTTTGCCTGTGCTGATGGTTTTTACCCAGCATCAGGAGCCGTGTTCCTCAGATGCCAGTCAGCTATTCCACAGCGTATTTGACAAAGTTGAACTTTCACGGGTAGAGTTTCACACTCCCAATTCAGCGGATAATTTGCAGAGGTTTTCCATGGTTCCAGCCCTGCTCCATGCTTCCAGGCGCTGGGGAGGATGGCAGCGTGGTGCTGGCCTGCCAGCACGTCCCGCTTCCCAGTGCCACAGGTAGACTGGGGGCACACGTGGCCCAGAGCATTGGTGTATCTCCCAATCCAGGCAGGTGCTGCTAAATCCTAAAGCTGCCTTTGCTCGGCAGAGAATGCCTTACAAAACCAAAGCTGCCCTGCACTGCCCTGATAAAGGGACCAGGCTGCAAACTGCTGGGAAAAATGAATTGCTGGATGTGTCACTGTATGGCAGATAGTCCCCAGCCTCTGCCCTCGTGGAAGGGAGGCCTGTGGCACGTATGTCGTACTACTCCCCGCACATTTTATATCCATGCCAGCCCGGTGCAACTGTGCAGCTGCACCCGGGGAGCTAAAACAAATGGCCTAAATGCCCTAAACCCACCGCTTTTCAAATCAATCCTGCTCTTGGCTTAGCTAGCGCCGTCAAATGGCCAATGCAGGGGTGTGGGTGCTGCGGTGGTGGCAGCAGGTGGGAGGGACGGCAGGAGATCCTCCAGCCCCCGAGGGTCTGACCCTGGCCCATGGGACGAAACACCGGGAGTGCTTGCCTGGGCTGAGGGGATGGGGCTGCCCGTGGCGGGGGGCACAGGGCATTAGCCAGGCTTCCCCTGGGGGCTGAACACGGAAAATAGAACAAAAAAAAATTTAAAAAAAGCTCTTATGAGGCTGTTGCTGAAGAGCAACTGCAAGTGTGACATTGCTGATGTCAGGTCTCTCAGCCATTGCTGGAAGGGGAAGGAAGTAAAGCCTGTTCTTTGGGTTGTTTCATTTCAAGCAATTTAAAGCAGATTGCAGCTTGCCCTTCAAAATCTGATTTTCTTTATGGAAAGTCTCTAGGTGAAACCCAGTCACTGGAAATGAGTCAGCCTCCAAATCGAATGGCAACAGAGGTGCTGAATTTCCAAGCACATCTGAGTAAGGGAGAGTAACACATTGCCTTATAAATGCCCCTCCAGGAGCTGAGGGATCTGAAGCAAACAGCCCAAGGAAGGAGCGTCCCTCCTCTCAACTGGAGGGGACAAAGCTCTGGCGTCCCGTGCCCCTGCGCTGCCTCTCCGCCTGCCTCCCTGCACTGGTCGCGGGAGGAGAGCGGAGC